>JACRUU010000019.1:16096845-16159345 GCA_030449085.1 Kryptopterus vitreolus | reverse complement strand
ATGAAAACAGATAGGAATAGGATGTGAAGTGTTTTTATGATTTGTATAAACTTCTCTTTTTATAGGGTTTTTAAAAAAAAAAACAGATTTTGAATGATTGTTGTTTGAGGAAAAGTCCCATTTAAGAAAACAAACAAAAAAGTGCGGAACTAAATAACGCCTTCTCCAGACTAGAAAGTCCTTTTCCATCCATTTTCATCATCGTCATCAACATAAACAACTTTCTCCACCTTCTCCTCGTCATTTTGCCATCATCATCATAGTCACACACACATGCACGCACACACACAAGCACACCACAGTATCACAGAGCAGAATCACACTGATGTCATCAGCGAGAAGGTTTTAGTAACTTATTCATTGTTTGTGCCTTTTGAATAATTTACAGGTAAAGGCAATGTTTCAGATAGTGTTGCTGCAGGGAGGAAGTCGAGTGAAAGTGACCCTAATGATTCAGTTACAAATGACAGCTCGGGTTACACCGCGCCAGGAATGTGCTCCTCTGTGAATCAGCTCTGGTAATATTTTAATTATTCTTTGTGTTACAGGGAAGGTGAACACATCGCCTAGGTTTGAAGCAGCATTTAGAGAGGTCAGTGAAATGATTTAATTAGAAAAATGAAATGGGAAATATATCAGTGGGCACTTCCTGTTCTGCCCTCACAGCCATCAGGAGCACATTTCAAGGTGAAGGTCAGCTCCATGACATCATGCACTGTCTCAGTAGTTCAGATACAAACTATGAAGTTGAAGAAGAAGAAGAAAAAGAAGAAGAGAAAATGGGATGTCCAGAACAGGCAGGTGAAAATACAGAAGATGAAGGTGTATGATGTGAAGCCTTATGAACAAGTAGTAATTAATGCTACATATTAAACATATAAATCAATTGCATTTTAGAAAATCAACTTTTGATCTCAAATTGATGTTTTCATATTTCTAGTTGCCAGGAATGTAGAAACCGAATCTGTGTGAAAGTGTCGATAGAATACCACACGTCTACATATATAAGCTCAATACAAAATAAATGTTATTTAAATTGATTTTTAAGAATATTGTACACCATGAAAACCTAATATTCAATTCTGGTAAATGCTTTTATCCAGAGTGATTTACAGGTAAACGATCTGCAGAGTCTACGTGGTTATGTGCTCTTAGCAGGTTGCCAGGTCTGTGGTTTGTCAGTTCACAATTGATTCTGATGAATTGTTGAGTATTATCAAGATGACATTCATTATTCAGTCAAAGAAGTAAATACTATTATATTCCCTCCTACAGTTCTTCACTGCATAGTCGTAATTGTTGTGCATGGGGGAATGGTGCGCTTTCCAAGCGAATTATGTTAAGGTGGATTTATTGGACATATCTGGCAACTCGGTCTCCATCAGCATCTTAAGTTCTGTGGACACATACGATCGTAAGTTTCATGTGTGCTTTGCCAGTAGCCATATCACACTGTAGCCCATGACGGGTTGCCTACTGAAACTAAGCATGGATGAGCCTGGTTAGTACCTGGATGGGAGACCACTTGGGAATAATAGGTTTCTGCTAGTAGAGGTGTTAGTGTCGCTAGCAGGAGGCGCTTGCCCTGTAGTCTGTATGGGTCCAAAGGATGTCTTTTGAAAAACAGTAGAGGCTTGTCCTCAACATCCTGCCCAAATTTGCCCATTGGCCTCTGTCCATCAACGGCCTCCTAACCGTCCCCATATCTTCCAGGTGGATGCTGTACACTGGTGGTGGATGAGGAGATCCCCCTCTCATAATGTAAAGCACTTTGAGTATCCAGATATGTACCACATATATATACATATATACATATATATATATATATATATATATATAGTATGTAGGGAAAATAATATATATATATAAAATTATTATTGTTAAACATCCTATTTCATATTTAGTCCCCGTTTACTTTCATAATAGCTTCTTCCTTGAAGATGTTGCACTACATTGTGCATGTGCTTGTAGGGATATTCTTTTTTTTTTTTTGTAACCAAAAAGGCATCAAAGTAAAGTTAAATACTGATGTACTGTGAGCAGCTCTGGTTTGTAGTCAATGTTGCAGTTCAGCTAAATGGTGTTCCTTTGGTTTGGTATTAGACCTCTATAGCAGTTCACTCTTGATCTTCCACTTCAACTCAGAAAAATATCTTTATGGAAAAGGTCTGGGTCTCCTTGTTTACATGAAGGGAAAATTTTTATTTTACAACATCCAAAGACATGCTACACATGTCCAACTTTGTGGCAACAGGTCCATATATGGCTGGAATGTCAGGTGCCCCAATTATTTTCCATATGGTATATTTATATGTAAGACTACTTTTGTATTTTAGCAAGTCAGTTTGGGGTTAGGATATTGTGTACAGCGAGTATGCGGACAATGTGTGTGAACAGGAAGAGTGCTTGAAAAAAGCATGTAGAGTATTTCGACACAAGCAGATGTGTAGAAAGAACATTATATTCCCTCAACGAAGCAAAATCAGCACAGATTTTAGTGATTACCTAATAATTAATTTCTTCTCATTCAGATACAGGACATTCACTAGCATCAGCCACATCCCCAGTGAAATAAACCGACGCACAGGAAGATGTGTGACTATTATTTGGTGTAGATGTTCTGGTGGGAACTGAAACACACTTACCTCCTCAAAACACCCCCCCACACACACACACAAACAGCATTTCAACTTAATAACGAAAATTTGAGGAAAAGCAAAGGAATGTGCACTCACACAGGACTATGTTCTGGGAAAATCCCATGGCTGATAAATACAGCTGTGTTGTAATGTAACTGTGTGTGTGTGTGTGTGTGTGTGTGTGTGTGTGTGTGTGCTGGCTGAAGTTTCCAGAATGGACTGCGTAGCCAAGAAGTTCAGAATGCTCCAAGAAGACCGCTGTGTTCCTGTCAGACACCGGGGAATATATCCTGCCATGATGGAGATGGAGACGGTGGGATGAGCAAGGACTGAATTAAACTGATGGCTTTGAGAATTGTGTGCATTTAATCCAGTTTGAAGGGCTGTGTGTGTGTGTGTGTGTGTGTGTGTGTGTGTGTGTGTGTATCTGTGTCTATGTGTGTGTCTGTGTGTCAACCAGGGACGCCATCTACAGAGTCTGTAGGGGAACGGCCAATTCATCAGCCAGCACTAGGGATGTTAGTTTGCCAGTAATGTGGTATTTCCTTCCATGTCTTTTACACACACACACACACACACACACACACACACACACACACACACACACACACACACACACACACACACACACACACACACACACACACACAATAAAACTGGTGTCAAGGACCTGAGGAAAGAGGTACATCCTTTAATCAACGCACAGCAAACTGACACACAAACACAGACACACACACACACATGCATGTTATTGAAATTAAGTCCAATAAATAAAGTTCCCACAGATGTTTCTGAACCTGCTGACCAGAGCTTTCTGGATGATTGCCTGGTTTCTTCTGCACTACAATGACTGTGAAGCAAAATTACTCAAACTGTGTGACACCTAAAATATTTTAACACCCCGACTTGTGAAACCTTATGATTGAAGTCCTGTTGATTTTTTATTTGTTGCTGCTCTTTTGTAATATGGATCAACTGGCATCTTAGGAATACATACATTAAATTTCACATCAATCATCTACATTGGGTTAAGGATATGTATCAAAGTGGTTTATTTATACTTTTGTACTAATAAAGAATTAAAGAAACATCATTATTTGCTTATTTATAGTTATGGCTACTAAAAAAAATGGGAGTTCCTGGTATTATTATATGACTATATGGCTCACTTTCTCTCTCGTGCTCTCTCTCTCTCTCTCTCTCTCTCTCTCTATTCATGAAATCATTAAGACAAAAATGCAGCTTTGTCTTGTGAGAAAACAGAAAGAGCATGACACTCTAGTCTCTTTTCAATGTTTTAAACATTACAGCTTAAACACTAATACTGGCAACTGCATCCTTGTCTGTAGAAAAGTCCTCCAGAGACTAAAATGGTTCTAGGGTCAGGAACTGATATCAGTTGTGCTTTCCCTGTGCTGCTTGAATACCTTCGTATAAATGTATCAAAAGCATGATATTATTGTCAGTATTTGAATGAACCTGACTAAATTCAGGATTATCAGATTGAAAGTTGTAGTAGTTTAAAAGCAATACCAATCATATCTTTGACCTGGAGAACTGAGGTGTGTGTGTGTGTGTGCGCGGAAGCTGGACTGTAGACTATTAAAGCTTTAGTGACAGAATATTCTCCAAGCCTTCTCACTCTGTTTTCTTTCTGTTTCTTTCCCTTTCACACACACAGATCTGCAATTAGCAGCTTAGGATGAAACAAAAGCATCTCAGTGGCTGGGTATTGAGGAGTCCTGAGAGAACCTGAGCAGAGAAACCGGAAAATAAAGAGACAGAGTCACTGTGTGAGAGAAGGAAAAGAAAGGATGAGGCAATGGAAAGGGAGTTTTTTTTCACACAAGGAGTACCTGCTGTGTTGAATTTGGCTGCCAGTGTGTGTGTGTGCGTGCGTGTGTGTGTGTGTGTATTAGAGAGAGAGCGAAGGGAATTAAGTGCCATTCATAAAGAATACAGAAGACACTAGTGTGAACTTTTCAAGACTTATACAAAGCTCATTAAGACTACTCCTCTCTGTTTCACTTTTTTCTTTCAGAGACACACGTACTTGCACACATGCACACGGGTACAGATTTGACCTCTTTATGGTCAAAGTTCAATTCTGGCTTATAAGAGCCTGGGAGGGTGTGTGTATGAGGGGACTTCCTTTCATTGTGTACACCTTTCCTCACACAGTATGTTCTCAAGAGCTTCAATCCTAATAAGATGAATAAAAGACAATACCAATCCCCCCCCTCTCTCTCTCTCCCCTCTCTCTCTCTCTCTCTCTCTCTCCCCTCTCTCTCTCTCTCTCTCTCGCTCTCTCTCTCTCTCTCTCTCTGTCCTCTGTGTGTGTGTGTGTGTGTGTGTGTGTGTGTGTGTGTGTGTGTGTCTGTGCCCTGACAATTAGCTGCCAACATGATTATTTGGATCATTATTGATTCATGTTATATTCCCACTTTTGCATGAATTAGCTATTTGTCCTTGCTAATTCGGCCAAACACTAGCCAGTTATGAACATCACAAACAACAGTTTACCAACACAACTTTCTCACATACATGCCATACTGAATATGTCAAATATTTCCTACACTAAAATCAGACACCATAAAATAAAAACAGTGTATGTTTTAGTGTTTTGAATATATGTTAGCTTTTAACTTACCAAATTTTAGCCTGACTAGCACACCTGTTAACTAGCTTAACTAGTTAAAAGGTAACCTCTGTCTAGATATCTGATTCGACATAATCTGTCAAGTGATGGGCGAGAAACAATTTAATGAGTTAAAATGATATAACAAAATAAATCCTGATTGCCAAACAATATATTAGCTAAAATAATATCTATTAGAATGTAGGAATTAGCCTGTTTTATTTTGTAAATTGTAGAAGAATTAGCTAAAATCATCGAGCAGTCTTTAAAGTCCAAGGGGCTGCCCATGATCTATTTTCACATCACTATATACCATAAGATGTTGTATTACACTACCAGTCAAAAGTTTCAACACACCTTTAATGGTTTTCTTTATTTTCATGACTATTTACATTGTAGGCTTGAAGGCATCAAAACTATGAATGAACACATATGAAGTTATGAAGTAATTATGAAGTAATTATGTAAGTAATTAGTAAACAGTAGGGCAGTACCAGATGACCTGGCATTCATAGTCACCTGACCTAATCGAGATGGTTTGGGCTGAGATGGAGTGCAGAGTGAAGGCGAAAGGGTCGACAATGCTTCAAGAAAACCCTTGAAAAACCATTTCAGGTGATGACCTCATGAAACCCATAGAGAGAATGCCAAGAGTGTGCAAATCAGTAATCAAAGTAAAGGGTGGCTATTCTGAAAAATCTAAAATATGAAAGATATACTACATAAATCCATGTGTTCATTCATCATTTTGACGCCATTCAATAATAATATGCAATGTAAATAGTTATTAAAATGAAGAAAACCATTAAAGATGTGTCCAAAATCCAACATGCACATACGGAAAATCTTACTCTACTGCCTCAGTACAAATGATTTGAGGGAATTATAATTCAAAGCGATACGCACCCTTGTTTACACAAATGAGTCGACCTATTTCCATTGCATTAACATTCTAATATCCGTTCTCCATCATTTCATTATTTCTTATGGTCTATTTTGAATTCATGAATTCTGGGATTGTTTGGTCCAGACTGCTCGTCTTACACCGTGAGAAGGTAGAGGAGGAGCTCAGACTGAATACTGATTTCTTTCTCACCCTCTCTCTTTCTCACACACAGCACTGATCTGTGCTAGATGGGGCTGAAGGCTCCTGTGGAGATCCAAACAACCAACCATAGCAACACTAATACTGTTCGAAACTCAGGAAATGTCCTGACGATGCCCTGAATTCTAACTATTAGACGTTGCAATGGGCTCAGCACAACCTAACAACAATAGCCCAAAGCTGTATTAATTTCCCACATGAAAAAGCTTTTGGCTGTCTGCCAGTAACACTTGTGTAATAATTATAATAGAGTATCGTCATGACAGCACTGCACATACACAACAACCAGGGAAAAAAAGCATCTTTTATCATGCTGGTGCTCTTTAGGTGCTCATCTCTGCATATTTACACACACCCATACATGTATGAAGCTCATACCTGGTAGACAGTGTTATACAGTAGGGGTGTGTGCCTCAGTCTCCTGAGAGCGGTTGATGTCAGATCCCAGAGCACACTCTGCCCCCCGCACACACTCTCCTCCAGACTTAAAAGTACAGCCTCCATAGTTGAGAAAACACACACAGGTGTGGAGGACAGGTAATCCCTCTTCAGTGCAGGTGTGTGAACAGGTAGGAGTCCTCAGGCACCACTTTCTTCTCCTTTAATGTCCTTCATCACTCCTTTTCTCCTCTACGTGCCCCACGGGAAGCAAGGAAACCTCTACTGTGAAATGGCTCCTACCAGTAACTCCCTCTCTCTCTCTTTCTCTGTCTCTCTGTCCAGCAGCAAGCCTTAATTCCCACAGGAATGGCTCATGGTTGACCCAACACAAACATTCCCACATAGAACGTACCAACTCTCTGTCTCTCACCAACCGAACCCCCCCCCCCTTTTTTTTTACCCTCTGATGGTTTGTTTTAAAGTGACAGCCGCGCAGGACACAGTTAGCCCTCACCAACATAGTGACCAGAACCTCATCAAGAGAGTAGGACATGATTCCCCTTATTCAGCTTACAAAAGCTGACCCGGCAACCGATGCGTTCGTTGATAAGAGTGTCTCTGTTTTCAAGTGTACGTCACCCTTGCTGGTGGTTTTCAGTGAACTCTTACATCATAATGACATCATCTTTATTTCTGAAAGGGATCTTCATGTCCTTAACATTCTCAATGCATTGATTATTACAATACAATACTTCCACCTTTCCAATTCTGACATTTGTGCTGCTATTACTTAAGTATTACTTAAGTAGTATCACTTTATATAAAGACCAAAACACAATGTTTAAGTGCAACTCTAACCGCCAACCCCTCCCCATTGAGTTTCATGTGTTCAATCAGGACACTGCATAGTAGATATTTACCATTTAAGTAAAAAAAAAAACAACTACAGTAAATACCAAGTTCAAGAGCTCTAGTCATCTTCCTTACATATTACATATTATTCAAAAGATGTATGCTATTATGTGTTTAAGCAATAGTTACTCATTTGCAATGGAAATGTGATGTTTATTTGACTCCTGAAAACGTCGGGAATACGGGATTAGCCCACAGCTAAAAGAAAATAGAACCAAAGCAGGTTAGCTAATTTATGGAAGAGTTAAATGTATAATTGGTTGTGTTGCTAAACACATTAAGTGTCCATGTTTGATCGTAAGTATGAGTTATTAGCTTTTAAAAGATTTGCATAGTTGCTTGTTATCTCTGTTTCTGTGCGAGTATCGCATAAACATGTTGATTGGCAGTTCTAAAATGCCACAGGGGGAGAATGTGCCTTTTTGATATGCCCTGACTCAAGGTGTCATCAGATTGAAGGTGTGGTATTATCATGGCCAAGTGAACGTTGTTACTGAAACAAAATGAATCAATGGTAGATTAGGGTAGTACTAAACCTTACATCTATACATTACATTGTATATGTGTATGTATAGGATGTGGGTTCAGCATAGCCAAAGCCAAAGCCAGCTCAAAACATATATATAAACAGTACAGTATATACAGTATATACATGGGTTCTGTTACACTGCACTCAGCTGAATATGATCTGGTTTAATATTGATAGCACACAGCTGATTGTGTTTGTTGGCCAGTAAATCACATGAACTATGTATGTCAGCTGCACATGTTTCAGTGCTTTTTGTTGCCTTCCTTTTTAAAGTGTACTGCAGTCTAAAAGAAAGCCTCAATCAATGAGGAATGAAGTTCGCCAATATATGATCTAAATTAAAAGCACTTCCCATCTGGAAAGAGATTCACGTTTAGCCTGATCCAGAACTTTATCCTGTTTAAAAAGTCATTCAGTTTGAAGTGATCACAGTTGACAATACTCTGATTGCGAGAGTGGCAGGAACTGATAAAGTGGGGCAGCTGAACACTTGCGCAAACAAGAATGTAAAGTAAATCGGTAAAAAAAAGAAAAAGAAATGAGTGATGTGTGCAAAGTCTCTTTAAAGAAACCTAACTGGGCCTATTGTACTCAGAGTTCCGCTCCACACACAAACACACACACACACAAACACACACACACACACACACACACACACACACACACACACACACACACAACACATAAAGAATGAACAATATGTAATGTATCGTCTGCGGAGAAAGCCATTGGACAATTCAGTGAAAAGATCTCCACTTGCATTACACAAATTAAAAAATAAAGCATATATAATAGGATATATTACAATAGCCATCCATAGTTCCATGTACATCCTGAATAATGTGCAAAGAATCGCTGATGGCCTCTGATAGCTATGGGAACTACATGCACTCACACACACACACATTCACACACAATGCAGTAATCCCTGTTTGGCACTGGATCGTATTGACATGTAGAACCAGTCTTTTTTTGCTCCTGCTAGGAGCTAACGAGAGACATGAACCTGCTAACAGTGTGTGCAGCAGAGCCATCCACGTTGCTTTCCAGCTCTACACTCTCGCTCTCTCTCTCTCTCTCTCTTTCTCTCTGCCTATTGATTCACACATTGTAACAAGACACTCGATCACATGAGCATTTCAATGAGCAAGTGTTGAAGCGATACTCACCTATTGCAGGAGAACATCCGTGCAGGAGCATGGAGGAGAGAGAGAGAGAGAGAGAGAGATCAGATTAGAAACATTAAAGACAGATTTAATCATCTAATCTATGTTCCATAAACAGATGATGCAGTATTATAGATATCTGGATGTATTGTCCTATTGCAGCTTTAAACATCTTATGGAATCTTACAGGTGGCCAGTTTGAGCGTACAGGGAGGCATCAAGGGGCATGAACACAAGATTGAGTGCACAAAAATAGCTCTTTGTAAGCAGATAGCTCACACGAGTGTGACGTGTGTACAGTAGAAATGTTTAAGAGCAGGTCAGGATGGCAAACTTATTCGTTTCCTTTCCTCATAAACCATATCTTTTTTCATTCTGCACAATCAGGACTCTCTCGCATTCATGTTCATTGCATTTAGGAGATACTTTTTATCAACTCAAAATGTTATTTTATAGAAATGTTAAAGGTCTTATTCAAGGGCCTTGCAAAGGCAATTTGGTGGATATTTAAACCCAAACATCTTTCTTTGAATCTATGAGTCGCAAAAAGTTCCCTGTCTCCAACAACTAATCCAATTCTTTCGTATCCAAAAATATGTACAGCTGGTGTTTTGCATGTTGGGCTACAATGAAATGCTCAGAATTCCTGAGCTCTGAGATTCCTTCCTCTGCTCATTTTCTACTTCCTCGTCCTGACTTGCTGTTGTTTAAAAGAGTAAATTGTTTGTGTATGTTTGTCAGCGTGTGTAAATGGGGGGAGAGAGAAAGAGAGAAACAAAGGCTGAGAATATATTGTTTAAATATATGGAGTTTTGGGGATTGTCCTGGTGGTTAGTGTGTCTAACGATTCTTGTAAGGAACCCATGGAAATTTGGTATTCTCACACACACACAACATCACACACACACACACCACACACACACACACACCACACACACACACACACACCCACACACACCACACACCCACACCCACACACACACACACACACACACACACACACACACACACACACACACACCACACACACATGCACACGCAAATACCACCTACAGTGGATATACAAAGTCTATCTGCCATTTTGAATTTGCAGCTCTATAAATAATAAAGACAGAAAGTTGTTTATTCCCAAGATTTTCACAATAACAAAGTCTGATTTATGTTATTGCAATTTCTGTTTTTTTTTTCTCTGCAATTTCATAACAGTTTATGGACTTTTTTATTGTACAATAAGTGTCATTCAAGACATTTTTAATTTTTATTAAATTGTAATTATAACTTTGGACACTATGAATTGTTTGGACTCAAAAATTGTAGGCATTTCTAACTAAAAACAATATCTCTATAATCTGTAACAATATGGATAATGATTGCACTCTCTACTACCATGAAATTAAAAATGATCATGTGAAATGAGTCAAGGACCTTCACGCTTCCTGTGTGTCCCATAGTAAAGTGATTGTATTGCCTGAAATATGTTCTAATTGGCATTAATGTGCAAATCACATGTTGCCAGCACAATATATTTAATGCAAATAAACACCATGATTGCTCCTACAGACATCAAGCATCAGCAGGTGTAAGCCATTCTTTATTAGATGTACTTAATAAATAATAAAGCATCACTTTTTATCAGTGTATATGATATATGATATATTGTTTTTGGGGGTGGGGGGGCACGCAATGAAAAAAACACTCGCACAAATACACACATACACACACACACACACACACACACACACACACACACACACACACACACACGGAAAACGTGGAGACAGCACCAGCTGTGTGCTGAAAAACTGTTTGAAGTGTTTATTCATATGTGTGTGTGTGTGTGTGTGTGTGTGTGTGTGTGTGGTTGCCTTGACCTACTTCACTTTGCATATAGGCTAATCAGCCTGTGCTCCTGATTTCCCTCCATGCACATAAATATTAATGAGGATTATGGTATTAAAGCCACAGGAGTGTAAAAAAAACGCACACACCGACACACACACATACACACTCACACACACTAAATAAGGGGAATATTTGGCATTTAAATATCCGTAACCCCCACTGAAACGCAGGGCTGCTACCCAAAATAATCACGGACACACTCACATCTTCCGAACCCACACACCCCTCACCCCCGTGTGCTGTGAATAGACTATTGAGACACTCTGATGAGTCAGTGTGCATGTGTGTTCTGGGACTGGTCTGTTCCAGTATGTGTGAAACACTCCATTCTCTGCTCATGCCACCCCACACAAAGCCGTGTATGTTCATGTTCATGTCTGAGGGACATTCTTCAGGCGATTTTCGTCGATGCATCCTGTTTTGGAGGGAATTTTGTGACCCTTTTGCATCCCTGACTATAAGCAGAGAATTCTGGGAACACAACAGTTTAATTAAAGACATTGCTCAACCAGTTTGGAATCAGTGTGATGGGGATAAAGATGGGCGCCAGAGCTTCACTTACAATGTACAGCCAACGTGAATGTTTTACAAAAATCTTTACGGACTACCACAACAACCGAGTTTAAATTTCCATTACACAAGTTAGGAGTTTTTAGTCGGAACAGAAACTTTTCTAATAGCTTATCCATGTACTAGAGGTAAAGGGGTGGACTTTAGATTGATTACATAATTTTTTCACTAAAAGGGGAGGTGTCACATTTTAGTTCCAAGGACCAGACAAAAAAACAAAAACATAAAACTGAAATCCTGAGGGGTTTCACAAAATGAGAAGTAAGTCTACAAGATTTGATAGTTTGTAATAAGCTAAAGTAGCCCCACAACTATCTTAGATTACATAACTCTTTATTATTATTGATTATTATCTTGATTATTAAACTGGTTATTTCATTGATTCATTTATATGTTCATGGCAATCAAATGTTCAATTCAATCAATTCTGCCGAACAGCACAAGGCTGAAGTAACAATCTTAAAATGAAACAGTATAGCATGGCTTATATTGTACTCATTTATTGTTTCAGAGTTAAATTCGATTTAAAAAATTTGACTGGAAAAAGCAAAGTGGGAACGAATCACAAGAAAAAGATGGAAAAATTGCTCATAAAAGACTCATTTAGACCTAAAAAAAAACCCTCATCTATTAATGATCTAATTACTGTTTCATATAATGATTATAATGACATTATAATTATTCTACTATACAGAAAAATACAGTTTTATACAGTTTTTGCTCCATTTGTGCACAATTATCACACTATTATATTATTTATATGTGTATAATAAAAGACTGACATAAGATTAGATATATTTAAAAAACAGTGTGTTCAGGGTTCAGCAGTGTACAGTTGTGTACAAGAATGTCAGATGATTATTTAATGTGTTTGTCTGCATACTGGTGAGAAAAACATTGTCCTCAAACAGGGGGTACATGTTGGTACGTACTAATACCAATTTCTCTCAGGCTGAATAGCATTATTGTGTGTTTAATGTGCGTTCAAATTAATCCCACAACTAAAATCGGGCACAAAAAGCCCTCAAACCATAATTTACTAATTACGTCCACAATTACACATTGGCTTGGTCAGAGTGGGAAAAAACCTCTAGAGTTATTATAGATACTCTTAGTCACTTCTCTGATTCCTTAAATCCAGTACAAGAGAGCAGAATCACAAGGTGGGCTCCCTCTGCTGGTCCCACTGTATCGCTCTCTGGGATTAACCCATCATTGTTTATGTGTGGGATTTTGAAAAAATACAAAATATAGCAAAACAAAAACGGGGCCTTCTGGCATTCATTTCCAAGAGTGTAGACAAGAGCATAATATATGCATTAAACGAATTCTTATGGGAAATTTTTCGGAAATTGTACAGTGTTACAAATTCAAGGACAAATACATCTTTTTGTTTGGACAGTACAAAATCAAAGACAGATTAGACATGTGTTAGACATCATGCGAAAAAATGAAAATCCGGATCGCTTGCTCACACACACACACCCACACACCAATGCACAAGTTCACAAGTGCCCCCGTTTTGTAAACGATCTGGTCTCTAATAAACAAGTGATGTTATAGTGAAGTGTTCTGAGTCTCAATTTGCATTCGGTCTCTCGCTCTGTATCCGTCCACTGTAACAATGAGTCTCCAGGGAGAGGTCGAGCACAGCAGCAGGCATGGAGGCTGTTCCCTAACGTACTGCTCTGTGTTTGTGTGTGTGTGTGTGTGTGTGTGTGTGTGTGTGTGTGTGTGCGTCAGTGTTTGAATTTACTTCGTTAGCCAAAAGAAACCATAGATTCCACTTAATGCAAAAAGGAGGTCAACTGGAGGAGGTAACGCTGCATTCTGACATGTATATCCCACACTGTGGGAGAAAGCAGCCTCAGAAACCATGCAGAGAGAGATAACAGAAACGAGGGATGTGTGAAAGAATGAAATGATGGATGAGACTCCTTCATAAACAATGGTTAAATACACTGTAAAATAAACAAAGCGAGTGAGTGGGTGACGGAGTTAGTAGGTGCAGAATTATGAGACTTATTTTTTTATAGTTTGACTTATGCTTGTTTTCATAAGTTGCTCATAGGGGTCATGTGACTAAACTGAGGACAGCCGTGTGACTTTAATGGTCACAATCGTTCGCAATAGAAAAGTCTTCCTTTCAATAAAAACTGTTCTTAAGTGTGAAGCTGGAAAATGTAAGTGCATAAATAAGAACATTCTAAGCATTGTAAACAAATCTACGATCCAAAAAGATTTTCGGGACCTGCTCATTTACTCACCACTAACTACTCGCTCTCACACACTCAAACACATATAAACTAAATTAAACATTTCACTGCATGGTTTTAAAGAATGTGTTTTTTCTCTATATAGGGCCATGAAAATTATGTTCATTGTCATTCATTCACACCTTCTACCGCTTTAGCTGATCTTCCCTTGGGTCACGGGGAGTCTGAGCCTATCTCAGGCGTCTATGGGCATTAAGGCAGAATACACCCTAGGATGGAATGCCAACCCATTGCAGGGCACTCACACACTCACATACACATTCATACACTAGGGACAATTTTTCCAAGGTGCCAATCAACACCTTCCGTGCATGTTTCTGGACAGGGGGGAAACCGAAGAACCCGGAGAAAAACCCCCTGAGGCACGGGGAGAAGATGCAAACTCCACACACACATAACTGACACGGGAATCGAACCCGGACCCTGGAGGTGTGAGGCGAAAGTGCTAACCACTAAGCCCTATATTAATTATGCTAATTAAAATATAAATATTTGATAAAACAACCTAAAATAAAAATAACGATTCTGAAGCTTGTGCCCAGAAAAATATAGGGTGTGTACTTGCGAATGTATGTCATGTGGAAAAAACATCAAATTATATTATATACAAAAACATGTAAAACAAATGTTGATCTTCATTTTAAAATGCCTTTTATTTGGCACACAATTCCCATGGCATTCTTATGTTTTATTTACGACTAAAATTAAGAACGAACCATTTTGAAATCCTTGTTAATAATTATACTTCTGTACCGTACTTTTAGTGTATTTTTTTTGTAAAGCAAACAGAGGTACAAGTTTTAAAGAACAAATAAACAAACAAATAAATACATAAACAACTGTCAGATAAAAAAAAAAAATACCAAAATCCCTGCATTTAGTCTTTTTTTTTTTGGCCTCTTGTTCTGGGCATGATCAGATGACAAGCCACCAGTCCACCATGGGAACAAATAATCGATTTTGTCAGTGCCGCAATGATGGATTGTGTTGCAAAGATGGTGTTTTTGTCGCTGTTTAACGATGCATGTGGATCGTTATGTGATTCGTAGAACGTAGCCAGTGGACTGTTCACACTAAGGACAGATATGGGTCACATGTTAAAGTGAAATGAGAGAAGATTTGAACGAAACTAATGACTTGCGATAGGAACATAGCCACAAAGAGGAGGAGTGAGGGGGGCGAAGGCGACCCTCTGTTTCTGCTTAACAACGCACAGTATGTTTGGCTTATATGGTCTGGCCTCTATATTTTACACAATCTGTACCGCAACCTGTCAACGTACTTACACAGTCATATAAACCTAAATGTTGAGTGCAAACAATTCTATACTGTACACGATCACAATACAATGATTTCCAGCTTCGACTCTACATATGCCCGTGCTCTTTGCTGCCGTATCCTCTAACACCAGTACAGCACAAGCAGCCAATCATAATCCCCCTGGGGACAGAAAACTATTTGGCATAGACTAAACCAGCATACACAGGATGCAGCTGAACCTAATCCATTCAGCATGAAGATGAAAAATGGGAGACAAGTGAAAAAAAAAAATAGAACAAGGGATGAGCGAGATGCAAACAAAGGTGGCGGGACTGGAGAGGGAAGAATTTGGTAATCAGAGAGACAGAATAGCCCTGTGCTCATCTGATTAAATCTCTTTGTCTACTGATGGCAATAATGATGTCTTCTCGTTTGTGGCTCACCCCCACGGCTCATCTCGCAGCCTCGGAGGAAAAGCCTGGAATTACTGCCGCAATTCAAAGGAGCCAATCATCCAGGCGCGGCATGAGAGCCACACAGCACACACTACAGATGCAAATCCTTCCCTGCGACCCAAACGGCACATTCCTGAGCTGAATTAAACCTCCGTTTATAGCTCTTTTCAGCATTTAGCATAGGAAGAAGTGCTGCACAGTGGGATTTAACAAAAAAGATAAATAAATAAAACGCTGCCCAAACCACAGAGATATAATAAGCAATGATGGCTAGAACAGTCATATTAAAAGCAGCCACTGGTACATACAGAGAGGAGAGAGCACTAACTCTGTGTGAGACTAAGTCACATAATATTACTCATCAGGGAAGGGCACTTGAAAATGACACTTTAACAGGTATTTACACGGATTTGATTCATAGTTCATTACAAGAGGAGTTCTTAGGAATGCACGGATTAAAGACAGAACTTCATTTCAGGCTATAGGGAGGTGGCATCTCAGTTGTTATCTGGTCCAGAAGTTCACAGGTTCAAATCTCACCACTACCAAGCTGCCACTCATGGGCCCTTGAGCAAGGCCCTTGACCATTAATTGCTCAGGAGTAAATCGCTCTGGATAAGGGCGCCTGCCAAATGCTGAAAATGTACTTAATCCAACAGACAGTTTAATATTATAATTATTCAGTATAAACACTTATATACTGACTGTTACTATATATATATATATATATATATTAAGGGAATACAATGCAATGTAAAGTGTAACGAGGTTGTGCGGTTGAGTGTGAAAATTATTATTATTATGTTTATTATTAGTCACTGATTTACTTGTTATAGAGGTTATACATATGTATAATTACTGTAGTACTTTTATTACTTACTATAGTACTTTAGTATTCTTGTAGTAGTTTGGTAGCCCATCCATTACAGAAGACTGCATACAGCACCTTTATTAGAGCACGCATAGTAATACAATCATACTATTTGTAGAAATGATTGTATTAGAAGCATTATTTGTGCCACCAAACAATGAGGTAAAAAGCTCTTTCAGTATCATTGCAGTCACAGTAGCTATTGTATGCACTAACATGAATAATTCAACAGTAAGTGAATTATTGCTGCTTAATACTGGAAAATGTAATTAAACGATAAATCATTTACTGCCATGCCTGCCCAGGACTCCATAAAGAGTGTTAATAGTAGTCGTAGTATAGGAGAAGAATAGGTTATTAGTACTAGGATAACTGAGAATAGCAGTTATAGTATAGGAGAATTAGGAATTAGTACCCATAAAACTAAGTGGTAATAGTTGTTGTAGTAGTAGGAGGAGGAGGAGATAGAGGAGAGGGAGGACAAGAAATAGTAATTAGACCTCATAAAACTGTAAAAAGTGGTAATAGTTGTGGCTAAAAGTAATGGTTGTTTTAACTAAATTAGTAGTACTACTACTAAAGGTAATGATATTAGTAGTAAAACTGACATTAACATTGGTAGTCAAAATTATAACAAAACTATTTATATTATTGATTGAAGTATTAATAATAAAGCTAGTGGATATACAATACATATTATGGGTGATAGTAATATATATATATATATATATATATATATATATATATATATATATATATATATATATATATATAATATTTTTTTTTTTTTTTTTTGTGTGTGTTATGAGGTGGTGTCGCTCATCAAGCACTATATACTGTCTTATAGTTACCAATTTGCAACCATTATGCTGATGTGGCTCATGGTGGCAATGAGTTTGACACCCCCTGTAATAGACAATGGTTGAAGCAACTGTATTATTGGAAATGATTGGAAGGAAAACAGAAACAGTCCCACCCACAGTACACACATACAATCAAAATGCATTGCACGCCCTTTCTTCATGGTATATCCTTCACATTCTGGGTTTAGCACCGACACCAAGAGCATTTGCCAAATTAGTCTGAGGAGCGGGGCAGTCCCGGTGCTGCTGAGTTTACAATACATGAACACACTAAATCTACCACTAATGTAATTTGCTATCAAAAGCTAGCATAAGAATGTGCCCACACACACACACACACACACACACAACGCAGACACACACACACAGGCATGTAAACTCCTAATAAACTATCCACACATGCCTTGACCAGGTCATGCTGTGACCATGCATTAAGGCAAGTGCTCCCCAACTGAGAGAGATTAGAGATGCTACATGCTACTATCATAAATACACAATGACGTCTACACATCAGAGTAACGTTATGTTCCAGCATCCCCAAGCTACTACAGAATTGTCTATCATGAAAATGACAATACGAGATTCTAAAACTAGATATGAATATTCTGAAAGTGTGTGTCTGTCTGCATTATTATAGCATGATATTACAGTACATCACTTTTATTAACCAGTAAACATTGCGAAGCAGGTTGTGAGAGACATCCCGCCTCAGGCCAGAAAGAGGGAGAGAGAGCGAGAGAGAGAGAGAGAAAGAGGAGGAGAACACGGTAGGGGATAAGTACTGGTAACGTGCATGAGGAAATCATCTGATCAATAATTCATACTGCTATAATTACATACATCTGCCTGCGAGAAAAACAGAGGGAAAGAGAGGATAAGCAGTGCTGTTACACATTAGTGTCAAGTATTTCTGCTATCCTTTTATTGTTACAATGTGTGGGAGAGGGAACTTGAGCGCCGCAACAAACAACAGCAATGTAATGCGATGCTAATTATTTAGTGCCAAAAGGGAAAAGAATTTCCCACCGAGCATACATGTGGACTTAAAGGACAACATAGTGTATGACGACAGTAGATAAACGTTTTCTATTGTGCATACTGTATGATTGATTACTCCTGTTTTTTGTTTTTCTCTTTAATGACAAAAAGCAGAAAAGTTGTTTACTTCATGTTTAACCGGCGGTTTTAGTGCGAGTTACCGAACCCAAATTAAAAGACAGGACATTTTGCAGTTTGTTTACTTATGAGTGCAGATTATGTATTCTTACGATTAGGAGTATTGTATTTTGTCACAGAGCAAATGAATAAATGATTGGTGGAAAACTTTTTTTCCTCTATTTAAAAATAAATAAGAGACTTATTCAAAGCACTTTTAGTGTGAAACTAATGAAGTCAATCCATGATATAATAATATGTACGGTCACATATACTAATATTTACAGATTGCCCCTAGACTTTCCTTTCGACAGTACACAACATTTTTAGAAGAAAAGGAAACCTTACGAAATTCTGCCCGGTTAGTAATTACACCTACATCCAGATGCAGGAGGCGGAGGCGGGGAGAAAAATGCTTGAACCTTCCTGTAATGACAGCAATTCTCGTACGCTGAGCAGGTGTTTAAATAACGCTCCGACGAGTTCCTCGTGTAAGGAAAATAATTCACATAACTTAGCAGGTAGCAGCCTGTCCTGTCTTGAATGATTGACACCTTGAGGTCATTTTTGTAGGGAAGATGCTTATTACGATGCCGTCAGATATCGAAATACCACACGTCGAGCAGGCATGAGCTGAGCAAAATAGATCCTAATAGCCATCTCGGATCATAAATCATTATAATGAGAATTTTATCGCCTACTTATGGAACGCCTTTATCCAGGAGTGCATGCTGTCATTAGCATCTCCACATCGCCTGCTATATTTAGAAAACAGACTCTTATATATATATAAATATATCCTCTTTTGAACTCGATCACTAACAAACAAAGGAACTGTACTTTATGTACGTATCCCCATGTGTGACAAAAGGTTCCCTTAGAAAAACAATGACAATAGTTTCAAGTGAAATATATCCTGGACAAAGGAATGTACAGCCTGGACCCATTATTTCCAAGTGTGTATACACACATACACAGAAAGGCATGCACTGTCTGGTCCCACTGTGTCCTTTATCTGTATCTCTCAGTCTGTTTCCCCTCGTTCCGTCTCCCTTTCTTTCCCAGTGTCCTACATTTCTTCTTACCCGTTCCTCGCTGTTCCTCCGGAGAGTAGCCACAGGCAGTTTAAAGAGCAGCCTGCGACTCCTGCTAGGCGTTACAGCAGCCTGGACCACCATGCTCCCCGGCTGACTGAGAGAGCGCGTGCCACGAGCCGAGTGTGTCTGCTGTCCCGGAGCAGACAGACGCTCTCGGTCCGTCCTCTCCGTCTCCACGGCTCCCTTCTTTTCCAGACTGATGCTCCTCGTTCCTTTCCTCTTTGTAAATTCCTTCTCGCGCGTTCCCTCTAATTCTTCCCGTATTCTTTAATCATGGGAAGCCTGCATGTGGGTTTGTCTGTCTGACTCACTCAGCCCATTCTCTGACAGCACCACTGCTTTCTTTACGAGGTATGTGTGCCTTTCTTTCTGAGTGTGCGAGAGCAGGAGGGCGGGAGGGAGGCTTTTCTCTCTCTCTCTCTCTCTCTCTCTCTCTCTCTCTCTCTCTCTCTCTCTCTCTCTCTGACTCGCACACTCTCTGTCTCTTTCTCTGTAAGTAGCAGAATAGCTCCTGGTACAGAACACTAAATACGGCAGCTCCTCTGGACAGGCTCAATCCAGGTCATTGGATTAATATGAGCCAATGCCCAGAGCAAGTCATGTGACCAGGCACGAGGTTCGGTTTGTGTGTATGCATGTATGAGCAAACGCCTCCTCTTTGTTCATACAGTGTATATATGTGTGTGTGTGTGTGTGTGTGTGTGTGTGTGTGTGTGTGTGTGTGTGTGTGTG
Organism: Kryptopterus vitreolus; assembly: GCA_030449085.1. NCBI lineage: Eukaryota > Metazoa > Chordata > Actinopteri > Siluriformes > Siluridae > Kryptopterus > Kryptopterus vitreolus. The sequence goes on along the minus strand of JACRUU010000019.1, from coordinate 16,138,794 downwards.
TGTGTGTGTGTGTGTGTGTGTGTGTGTGTGTGTATGTGTATGTGTGTGCACAGTGACCGAGCTTGCTCCCAAACAGAATATTTGACGTTTCGCCATCTGGTGTTCAGATTAGCTGTAAATCAAATTGGCTGCTTTTTCCAAAACACACACACACACACACACACACACACACAACACACACACACACACACCACACACACACACACACACACACACAAAGAGAAAATACCCGTAAGCTGCCAACAAGATTACACAAGGGATAACTGTACGTGTATGTGTGTGTGTGTGTGGGGGGGTGTGTGGGGGGGGGGGTTTGTGTGTGTGTATTTGTGGTGAAGTAATGAACGGAAGAAATATTCATGGTTCAAATGAAATCCAAAATGACATCATCTTTTTACACCCCCCCATTACTTATAAACATGGAGCAATTATTAATTAGATCAGCAGAAAACACATACCACGAATTATTTAAAATTCAAGACTTAATCCGGCGTTACAATGGATGCTGTTTTACATTGAATGTTGTTTTACGAAAATCATGCAAAGTAAAACAATTCGTAGTTTATGCATCGAGTCCGGAGGTCTATTGTGACATCCTGATCTACGTTTGCAAAAAGCTTTGGCAGTAGAAGAGTTTTTATTTATTTATTTATTTATTTATTTATTTATTTATTTTGAAATAAAAACCTCGGATTGTTTTATAAGTGAATGCAACGGAAAAGCTTTCACCCTGACATCACAACAATGCCACAGCTTTCTGGATCTGGATGCCACATGGAGGTGTGTGTTTGGTTGGAGGTACTCAAGCCGACGAATATTTGAGAGCTCAAGGATTTGGAAGAGGGTCGATAGCGCTTTCCTCTGTGTGGTTTTCACTTTTGCCTGTTCGTAATCTTCACAGAAACAAGGATGCAAGTGAAACTGATTAAAACTCTTTATTGGTACAAATCAAATCAGTAAAAAGCAATGAACTCTAATGCTGGATATTCCGATGCAGCTGATATGAAAGAATTTGGCAGTAGCGAAAAGATGCGGAACGGATTATTGTGTGTGGTTTGGGATTTGAAGTTCACATCTGAGGTATTTGGAGGTCACAAGTGGGAAGTTCCCAACCGGCGATAATTTGACACTATGTGATCCTCTTTATGTATAACAAGATGTAATTGGATGGCTTTAAGTGTTTTGGAAGAAACGTGTTAGCCATCAATCTCTGTGATTGTGGGCCTGAATGTAATAGAAGCCTATAATCACACAAAAGAAATGCATCCATCCATCCTTCCATCCATACATCTATCTGTCTGTCTGTCTAGCACAAAAGTTTCTATTCTACCCACCTATATTATTCATATTTAATTTTCACATTATCTCTAGATTCCACTGCCATATTTTATAGGCCTTATATTGTTATACAGTGATTTCTATTAGTGTGACTGTATTAGAAAATCAACCCCCACCCCCTGGATACTTTTTACAGAACCCTGTGAGTCCCCTGATCCCACTTTGTGCTTGGAGGAGACAATAAATCACGTATTACCTGAAGGTTCAGCCTCTTAAATTCACCAGTGCCCAAAGCCAAATATAAAAAGGATCAAACCCAAGTGTATGCATCTGGCTGTGTAATAAATAGATTTCAGTTTCATCTGAACTTATGAATAGACCTGAGATGACAAAGACTCCTGCTATGCACAGTCAAATTTATGGTTTAAGGAGCCGGAATATCTGCTTTAATATCCATCTTTGGACAATACTAAATCCATGCAAAGATTTGCACTGACAAGGGGGATGACTTTCTCGTCTAAATCGTTTACTATCTGGGGTTTGGGTTTCCTTGAGCATAAATCCGCTTGCTTATTGAACGGCAACAATACAATCCGCGGCGTATGGACCTGTCTGTTATTTTTAAATGAAAAAAAATGAAGAAAAACGTCGGGACATAATTGGACCAAAATGAGTTAGGGACGCATTATGTGGAGCAATATTGTACTTTTTTAATAAAATGATATGAAGAAAAAAAGTACCATCAATAGGAACAGGATATCAAGAGTACATAATAACCCTAGAATTCTACATTAACTCTTAAACATTGCCATAAAGGGAATTTTTGGACATGAAATCCCCATCAACACTACCACTAACATCACCACTGTATTTTCATCACTGAATAGTCATCAGAGCCTTATGTATGTGTGTGTGTGTGTGTGTGTGTGTGTGTGTGTGTGTGTGTTAGGGACAAGGAAGGAGCTTGCTGTCATATCGTGTCTGTCATCCAAAGAACATCCTCAAAATAAGCAGAAGAAAATGGAAGGAAAGATAAAGTGTGCCTCCTCCAATCTCCTCCACTTGAATCATTTATTTAGTTGATGGCTGAATTTTTGAATATGAAAGTTCGGCTATATTTATCACTGACATGTCATGATGCTCACTGGAAGGCGAGTTCACGATTCCCTTTTCTGTGTCAAAGCGAGAGATTGATACACTCATTCTGACTTCTGTTGCTTGGATGTGGTGCTTTCCAGTGTTTTTTTTTGTGTGGGATTCTCAAACATAAGCCTGAATGTTTCACATACACACACCACACACACATACACACATACACACACACACACACACACACACACACACACACACACAAACACACACACAAATTAATAGACTTGGGCACATGGTTCTGAAAACTCCTGTGTACTGCAGTAAATTAAACTGTCACACACTCGCAGTTTGGTTAAAGGAACTTATGTTTTCCAACCAACACAATACCCCCAAGGATCGCTCGATGCTCACAGAACAGGAGGGGAGGGGAAAGTCGATCGAGAAAAAAACAAAAGGCACTGGTACTGTAGGCGACACTGTGGACTAATTGAGTCTGGACAAAGGCTGTAGCTGAAGTGCTTTAATGGAGAACTGGAGACTTCTCCTTTTCACATTCATAACCTATTGTATATATATATATATATATATATATATATATATATATATATATATATATATATATATATATATATATATATATATATATATATATATATATATATATATATATATAAATATAAAAAACTATATCATTGTGTGTGTGTGTGTGTGTGTGTGTGTGTGTGTGTGTGTGTGTGTGTGTGTGTGTGTGTGTGTGTGTGTATGTCTGTTTAAAAAAAACTCAAAACTCGGCCACAGGCTGACACCCATGATAAAGTTTCATAAATCAGCCAATCTACTGCAAAAATGTGTGAAAAAGGCAATAGGAAAAGACACGATGTAAAGCCTCGAGCCTGTGCTTTCCTTGACTGAGTAATCGCACGCACATTTGATACACATTAGTCATGTCGGGGTGGAGTACAAATCCATGCTGGCTATGATAAACAGAGAAGGGGGACAGCGAAAGACAGCATCTGGAGCAACTGTGAATAATTTCCTGGCTGCAGATTCTGCATTTGCGAACATCCTGGTTAAACTCAACAGCGTGTCTGTACCTGTGAAGGCAAAGCGCTAGAAAATACTGCGTTAATGCAGCAAAAATGAAGGCAGAAATAAATGCATGTATTAAGACCCAGGTGATTTTAAGATCACTATTTACATTAACTTTAGAAATGTATATTTTAGCTATATGCCTTTATTTATATGAGCTTTAGGTGCTGGAAATCTGTAAATATGAGTGATCAATGTTGCATGGTAAATGATGGAAACTCCAATAAAGTAATTTACCAATGGCGGAATATTAGTGCTGCATGAAATCATATTTTCAGTGCTTTCAATATTAACATATCAATCTTTTAGTCAAATATTCTGTATGCTATTTTTCCACTGTGTGATGCATTACAGCTGAATATGTACTAAATAATTTAAATAAAAAAAATAAAAAAAAATAAAATTTTTTTGTTGACCATGCTTTTTTTTTTTTTTTTTACAACATATGATTAGACATACCGGGCTCAAAAAAAGACTTGCTGTAATAACAATGGTATGCTTTTAGCCTCTATAGGCTAATAATGTACAAAATGTGTTTTGAATGTGTTTCTAAGAGTAATAACAAGACTAAGATTGAAGTTGCTCCACATTTAAAGGTTACGTCTGATATAATACTGTATATTTTACTGCATTCTGCATTGCTGTGCGTCAACCTTTTGTGTCAAGATGATATTCTTTGAGAGGATGTTGCATGTGACCTTATCATGTATTGCATGTGAAGCTTTTTTTTCTTTCCCAGTAGGACTGGAATTACAACAACTTAATATATTGTTTTAGACGACATCTTGGCAAAGTGCAAAAAAAATAAAGTATTTCTGTGAAGGGTGGAAAATTTCAGATTTATGACATGCAATCCTCTAATCTTATGCGTATGGGGTGTGGTAGATTCAGCGCATCAGCGTTTTTGACATCACACACCGATCTTATACTAAGTTTACTACTGCTATAACTTGTAATGCTTTGTTGTGGACTTGACTGAGAAAATAAAGTATTTAAACCATTTTGGTAACGCTTTATTTAAATAAAGCCCTACATTTATCAATGAAGTCAGTTTGGACGTGGCGACTCTTAATGAGAGGTGGAGATATTTTTAGGATGAAATATTGCAAGTAGGAACATGGAAATTCTGATGAATAGCAGCACAATGAAAGAGAAATCAGGGAGTTCCCTTTTTGGCCAAATACAAACGTCGTAGAAAAGAATGCATAAAAATCAAAGCACGTTGCTGCCTGAGACCACAGTGAATACATGGGCTATTATATACACAGGCACACCATGCTCAAACACAAAAACACACAAACCCACGCAGAGAGAGAGAGAGAGAGAGAGAGAGAGAGAGAAAGAGAGAGAGAGAGCCAACACTCATTCATATTTCCAGTAAACAGACTTTGGAAAGGCTGCTATTCCTGTTTAATAACAGAACTGAATACTCACATTAGGAGTTTGACCTAAAAACAGGAACACCTTTAGTTTATCCCAAAAACACACAAACACCCAATCCCCCAACCCACCGACACCCACACCACCCACACACACACACACACACACACACACACACACACAGTTTCCTCTACCGCCACAATAACAATGGCTGGCTTTTCATACACATGCACTCATAATAGATAGCACTTTGAATACAGCGGGGACACCACGATGCTGCCAAAAGCTGAACTCGAAAACACAAAGACTTCACAGGCATACTGTTTCAGTGTGTATGTGTGTGTAAGTGTGTGTGTGTGTGTGTGTGTGTGTGTGTGTGTGTGTGTGTGTGTGTGTGTGTGTGTGTGTGTGTGTGTAATTGATGGGTAATAAAATAGAGTCATGGTCAGAACTGGCCTTTAGTCTTCATTGCCGCTCCCATGGCGACAAGTGACAAACTGCAGTCGATGCCCTGTGCCACCGCACACACACACACACACACACACACACACACACACACACACACACACACACACACACACACACACACACATACACGGTAGAACTCTTTTGATCGCTGACAATCCATTCAGCTAAATTGTTCAGAATGACTGATTTGTTCTGGAGAGCTTTATCCCCGAATAACTTGCTGACTGATAAAGCTAAAGCAGGGAGCGCAGTTCAGGCATTCACACAGCTGTCACTATAACTTACATTACTAACACCTGATTGGAAATTCACTGACACACACACACACACACACACACACACACACACACACACACACTGTTACTTCGACTTTAAAACTTGACCTGTATTCAAAATTTAAAGCACTGGAGTGGCAGAAACATGCTCTTACATTCCTACCGTAGTATACCATTAGCAAACAATTCAATCCCTCAGGACAAACTTTTTGCGGTGTCTATTTGTGGTGGGAAAGGGGGGTGGGGCGTGACCGAACCTCACCTGTGCCCAGAGAGGAGGCGGGGCAAACAAGCAGGTAACGTTATAATTCTCCTGAAGAATGATGTCATCATTATATATGTGTATTCAATCATTGCATGTATCCCACGTTCCTCTACAGCATTACAACCCCATGGTTCTACACTGATGGTTTCAACCAATAGTGGACCAGCTGGCTAGTCGACAACGCTTTAGTCAAATTGATTTATTTTAATATTAAAATTACAGGCATTATAAGTCTAAATGTAGAAACCACAAATGGATGTAAAGGATGCCCCGGATGGTAACAGATGATGTAAAAACAGGAGTCAACAGAAGGTAATTTAAATGCAGGAGCTGCTTCTGTGCTTCATTAGCCTCGAGATACAATTACAGAACCACAAGACACGTCTAACTAAGATTTTTCCTCTTCGGATCACAGAGACAGAAAGAGAGGGAGAGGAAGAGGGAGAGGAAGAGGGAGAGGGAGAGGGAGAGAAAGGGAAAGCATGGAACCTATAATCAACCTAAACATAGCCAGAGCTTCTTCAGACGAATTGAAAAAATATAGAGATGTTTCAGAGGGGAAAAAAAAACAACTCATTTCCTAAAATACCATGAAAAGTATTCGGACGGTGGGGAGTGAGGAGTGACGCCTGAAGGGTTGAATGGAGTGAGCAATGAAGCCAAGCTCCTGCCTTTGACCTTCTTTTTAGAGCAGGAGCATTTTCGACAAACTATTTTATCAGATCTGCTTATTAATCATCAAACTCATTATGGCCGGATTTGAAGCAACAAAAGAGCATCGATTCATGGAGAGGAATCATTACAATGCAGTAATCATGCACGCACAATCTCCGCCGCGGTTATAATGCATCTATCTACCTCAGCAGGAGCGAGGATGATTATGTTGCTTTTTTTTCATAAACACATGAGCACACACCCTTTTTGAGAATTTGCATAGAGGCTTTTCCATTTAAGGAAAATGGAAGCTGTGTGCAGTGGGAGCAGGACAAAATTCTGGCCATAATTATGATTAAAAGTATTAAAAGTACAAGTGCCATTAATAAAAGTATAATAATTAGGCCTGAAATGAAGGAAAAAATTCAGAAGGAAAAATTCATTCATTTTGAAAGAAAAACATGTAACCATTACACTTGCCATATATAACTGTTATGTGTAGAAATGATAAAACATAAATTTTTTTAATATCAAAAATCAGAATGATGGTATATAGCATATATTTCAGCAAAGATATTGGAAGAATTATGACCGGGGGCTATGCTGTTTCATCTATCTATCTATCTATCTATCTATCTATCTATCTATCTATCTATCTATCTATCTATCTATATATATATATATATATATATATATATATATATATATAATATATATATTGTTTTTGACAGTGCTCACCATGTCATTACTACAGAATAGAAATAACCGGCATAATCATCATCTGAAGCAGAAGTGAGTGTCATAATGCTATATACAGTTGACAATGAATTTACGGTCATGTTGGAAAAACTTACAAACACATCCATCATCATGTGCTCCAGTGTAGCCTCCAAATCGTCCAGACGAGCCGCCAAAGTCATGATGTCAGGCACGGTCTAAACCTGAACCTGCTACCACGTCACTGCGCACTAAATTCAGCTCTCTGCAGGACTAATTACAGCCTCTCCATCAACCTCAGCCTTCTGAATCCTACGAGGTTCTGGCAGAATGTTCCCTTGCTGCAGTCAGGACACGGACTGAGCTCCATTTCAATGGAGATGCCAATGTTGTCCTTTTTCTCAGTCTCAGTGACGTCTCCCATCTGTAAATATCTCAGTGTGAGCTGTATCCGCATGTCCAGATGACATGTTCAGAATGAGTCTCTTTGTTACTGTGTTCTAGAGCTTGGGTTCAAATTAAATGTCTATGAGATAACAGGCTCCCCCTTTTCTCTTTCATATTCTGTGTGAGTGTGTGTGTGTGTAGTTAAGATTCTTTTATCCTTACTCTGCACACCTTTTCAGTATCCACCTCTTGTCCCCAGGTGATTCATTACAACCTATTGCACTATAGTCCCCCACTTGCATTTTTTTAACCATGCTTAGAATAGGACTAATGGGAATAGGAATAGAACAGAAATTAATGCTATTAATTCTACACCTAAAATCTAACCAGAACCCCAAATGTATCTTCTGCAGGCTGAAGAAAATTTTTTTTAGTTATGTCAAGTTTTTTTATTATGGGGACCAGACAAATATATGCAAAGGTCTGTGTGATAGCCATATATTTATGAAGACTTTTTGCCTTCATCAAGTATAGCTACACACACACACACACACACACAGAATGTCCTAGAGACAGGAAACCCAGAACTTCCCAGCACATAACTTGATTAGTGAGGACGACTATTTCATTATGTGTGTGTGTGTGCATGTGTGTGTGTGTGTGTGTGTGTGGATCAGAGACTACACACTGGAACTCTTTGTGTGGCTCATGGAGCTCTTTGAGGTTTCTGAGTGCCCGAGAGTGTGTCTGTGTCTAAAGCCTGTCCCATTCACCCATGGCCATGTGATCAATGCTGCTTTGTGTGTCTTGTTCCTGCATGCTCTCTTGCCGCCGCTCCCTCCGGCCTTATGTAACAGCACGCAGTAGGGCAGGGGGTGTTTTTGTTATAATGTTAGTCGTATCGTTGTGGAATCCGGTATGCAAAAGGGTTTAATGCTTTCAAGCTCCGTTCCGTCTCTGCGCTGGACGTTTGTGTGTTTTAAAGCTTTGCAGCTTCCTATGAGTTTATACTTATACTGAGTTTATGAGTTTATACAGCGTACAGGGGCATGTGGTTGTGGACCGGTGGAGAGAAGGGCGGAGGTTATTCTGTGAAAAAGATCGAATGAAACGCCATTAAAAAGCTTGCCAAGTTTACAAGCGATTACTAGAAAGTTGTTAGGGGGAAAAAATTGCCAATCTGTGCTGTCTTAAAAGTATTTACACTAAAAACGCATTTCACGATCATGTATATTACATACACGTGTACAGGTTCAAAATCATCAATAAATAACTGCACACAAATAAAATTCTTAAAAAAAACATGACCCAACATGAAGCTGCCTGATTTCCATTAAATATAAATTTAAAGAAGATGTTTACACTACAACATCACAGAATATTTTGCTAATATTTGGAAATGAATGCTAAAACGCTTTTCCTATATAATCTCTTAAGTTTCCTCCAGGAAGGTGTTTGGATATCAAAATACATTATCGTAGATCTGTAACCATCACCTGTATAATAACAATTAAATAAAACTTTATCTTAGGCAGCACCTTCTCAATAAGCTTCTCAATATGTTTTCCATAGGAAATCCATGTCCGTTATGCCATCTATTCATCTGTCCCTGCGTCCATCCACCCTTCCATGCATCAATATCCATCTATATCCTTAGGGAGACATTTTGTCTACAACAAGATATAAAAGTATAGCCGCCCATCCACACACACAACACACACACACACACACACACACACACACACACACACACACACACACACACACACACACACACACACATATCCATCCATCTGTTGACTGTCCGTTGGTTTATCCATCTGTTTATCTAACTATCACTCCGCTCATCTATCTGCCCATCCATCTAACCATCCTTCCATCCACCCGACCTCCTGTCCCCCTGCATATGATTTTTACTGAACTCCTTATCAGATGTGTAAGCGAGGAGCTTCAGAAGCTGCAGGGGATGTTGGCGTGTTGAGATTACACTCTGATTTGTTGCGGTCTGCAGGGCGAATTCTGCCCTTTCAACTTGTTACAAAGCTGGATATAAACTCGCTTCACCCCCCTAGAGCTGCAGAGACACTCTGACACCACCGCTGATGGAGGACCTTCTCCAATCTGAGATATCCTGCACCTTAACAAACTCTATTCCAGATCTCCTACTGATGTCCTTCAAACTACAAGATAGATAGATGGATAGATGGATAGATAGATAGATAGATATAGATAGATAGATAGATAGATAGATAGATAGATAGATAGATAGATAGATAGATAGATAGCCTGAGTAACAGGATGCTATGACACCATTAATAGCACTGGTATAAAGCTGCTCCTCATCTGCAGCTGTTCGTTTGCATGTCAGAGCTGTGGAATGGTCATAAAACAAACCGATGTGCTCATCCGATTACTGCAGCTGCATCAACACCTCTCTGTGTGTTTACTGCCTTGTGTTTGAGCAGCAAAGTTTCCTTTGCTGCTATGGCAACAACTAACTTCATTCATATTTAATATTCATGAAACATCAGCATGCATCAAACAAGATATACACTGACAAAATCCCTCTGCGCACACAAACACACACAAAAACACACACAATCACACTTCAGCACACTCACACACACACACACACACACACACACAAACAGACAGGTATCCAGTATCTTATTATTATTATTATTATTATTTATGAGCTTCAGCATAATGATGTTTCTTTTCGCCCATAGAAACTTCGAATTAGCCCCAAACAATGGAACTTGTGGTCAGTGTTTATTTTCCACCAACATGAGATACCTGCATGACTAGACGGATCACAGTTCGTCAAGACGAAAGTTCCTTATTGGCTGATCTGCTAAAAAGTACCTTAAACAACAGCATGGTGAAGTGTTTGAGAGATCTTTACAGAGATAGAAAATATGTAAGTAATGTGTTTTTGGCTTTTCACTAGTGATCACCTTTTTTTTTACTCCAGCCATGTTGGAATTGGTGATGTTTAACAAGTAATGAAATAATTTTCATACTAAAAGTATATAACTTACTCTTATGCTTTGAATATGATTTTCAGGTACTATTTACACCTCCGGTTTTATATTTGCAACTAATGAATTCATTAAAAAATTCTAAATAATTGAATTATTTTGAATAACCAAATAATTGAGGGAGGGGTGTAGCTCAGTGTTTTAAGACACTGGGCTACTGATCGGAAGGTCGGAGGTTTGAGCCCCGTTATCGCCAACCTGCAACCGTTGGTTCCTTGAGCAAGGCCCTTAACCCTCTGTGCTCCAAGGGCGACGTATCATTGCTGACCATGCGCTCTGACCACCAGCTTTCAAACAAGATGGGATATGCGAAGAAAGAATTTCAATAAGCCTATTCTAGTCTATAAAATTCTAAATATACTTAATATACATGATCACAGTGAAATTCTATCTTTGCACAGTGTTTGCATGGTGTTGGGGTCAGAGCAGACGCTCAGCATTGATACAGTCTGATCATTGACCTTCAGCCTTAACCACTTTCCATTAGCACTTTCCATTTGACTTCCATTCCAACATTTTGTGATTAATAAAATCTCACAGTGAATATGAGGAACAATAAGGCTTAGGCAACACAAACAGGGCCATATTTTTATTGACGTGTTTCATGGTTTGTAGGGAATTCATCAGAAACAGTCCTATGCATTGGATTTCCTATTTTAAAACAGGTTCTAAGTTTATTGGTGTGCGACTTAAAAAGCAGTGCCAGAGGGATACGTGCACACACACACACACACACACACACACACACACACACACACACACACACATCTGAAAGTGATTTTGAGAGAGACAGAGAACAATTGATATAAGAGAAAGGGGTTAAGTCTTAATACACTATTGATATACACATACACATAGTGTGTATGTATTGTTTTTCAACAGAACTGGTGTTTACAGCTTTTCATCCCACTTTGACCTCCAAAGGCACATATGGAATGCCAGAAATTTTGAAACGACTGTCAAGGTTATATCTGATTGACAGCATAAAGCACACCTCATGAATGACCTGTAAAGTCCCAGAGGGCACACAAGTCTCCGTCATACTACAGCACACCCAGTGCTGACAGCGTGACATTGATCTCTGGGTGACCCTTTGATCCTAGGAATTGCTCGGCATGATAATGAACTATGACTCTGCCGATGTCTCCCTCAACCGGTTCTATAAATTGTGTATGTGTGCTCGACTGATGTGTGTTTATGTAAGTACATTAATATAACTTGTCCTCTCTGTTCTTCTATCAAGGTTTTAAATAATATCAGAAACTGAGTTGTTTAGGATTCTATGGGGTGAATCGGCTCCACCGATTCAGAATGATGTAATTAAAGATTCTGTTACATCATCTGCAAGTGTCTACTTGTAACTTAACCATAGGTTTTTATACCATCGTTTTATTGGAATTTCACAGAGCTGCTTTTCCCTGAAGCCTTTTTCAGGAAGACTCTGAGTTCTTGCATATGATATACACGGTTTTCCTACCATCAGGTCTTAAGTTCATTTTGTCTTTAGTACTTATTGATTTTGTTTGCCATGAAGAACGACTATGACAAATATTATTTTGCAGACTAATCAGAATGAGATTTACTAACATTTCACTTTTGCACATAAAAAGCCACATAAATCACATGATAAAAACACATGAATCCCTCTCTAACATATAATTGAATGAAGTTCAATTTTCAAATAGATACTTTGACATAAAAAGGAGATCTGAACAGGAGATGATCGTATTCCATGTGTTTTTCTGAGATATGGTGGTGAATCAGTATTTATTAAAGGCCTGGGTCTGTTATCAGATGATTGAGAGTCAGGGGCGGCAGGAGTTGATGGCATTGGGCCTGCAGCTCGAAGAACATTAACATTCCTACCACTGCTGGACTTCTATGTAACTCCCTAATAGCCCTGAATGACTTTGTGAAAAAGTATCCCTTATATATACAGCTAATATATAAATATATATAATATACACATCTAATATATAAAACCTAGTAATAATATTTACTGGTCACATATAACGGGTTATTCTACCCTTGACCTTTACATATTTTATGGCTGTTTTCTTTGGAGTAACAACATCATCACCTTGGGGAAGGTGGCAGATTAATGGTTAGGGCATTTTGGACACCTGAACAGAACCTAAACGCCAGAGTTATATGAATAAGAACATTTATGTTGCTCTGGATAAAAGATTCTACCAAATTCTAGAAATGTAAATAAAAATGATTAGATCACATTGTAATCCAACAAAGCATCCATCCATCCATTCCTTTATCCATCCGAAGTTTAGATGTCTATTGACTAATTCATCCATCTATCCATCCATGCATTCATCCATTTCTCTCTACATCCATCCAACTATTCATCCATCTATCTAGTGTTGCTTCATCCATCCATCCATCCATCCATCCACCCATCCACCCATCCATCCATTCATCCATCCATCACTGCCCTTGGAGAACAAAAAGAAAAAGTTGATTATAAATGGTTCAAGCATAGTAAGAATGCAAAAGGCAATAAAAAGATGTCTTCAAATAGTAGAAATTTAAAACGACTTATGTTTAAGATCAAATCCTTTGAAGTCTTTTCTGTCAAGATATACAGTTCACAAAAAGGGCCAAATATCCAGTATAAATCTGTATAAAACTTAAAAGAAATGAGAAAATGTTACCTTGACACTATCTAATGTTTGCACACAGGGACATGAACAAGGCAAAAAGAGACATTTTATTTTCTCAAATCTTGGTTAGCTTTCCATATGAGAAGTCAAGCAGATCAGCTCATAAATCATTTAGATTTTTTTGGCCTGAAAGAGGTACGATGGATTTTGACATGGTCATCTACATAAGAATAAACTTAGGTCTCAAGTGGAAACTCATGGCAACAGGTTAACAATAGAGTGTTAAAGGGTGGCATGGTGTGTAATGAGAAAAAAAAATAAACAATGTAAAAGTGGAATGGCTGAATTATGATCCCAGTGAGGCAACGCCAAAAGGTGGCACAGATAGAAAAAGAATAAAAAAAATTCTGAAAAGCAACTTTAATAATTGAAAGCATTTTTCCTACATTTTATTGACATTTTGTGTGTAAAAAAAGAATTCTTTTTTTTGAAAATCATCATAAATAGCAGTGCATAAATTCATGTGCTGTCTTGCTGAGTCACCCCCTGTACTATGAGCATATCCTTTTCTAGGACATGGTGTGTGTGTGTGTGTGTGTGTGTGTGTGTGTGTGTGTGTGTGTGTGTGTGTGTGTGTGTGTGTGTGTGTGTGTGTGAATACTAAAGAGGCTTTCTATCCTTCATGTCTGTCTGTAGACATCAAGGTGATCTCCACTACAAGGAGCAGTGACGTCAGTGTCTTGTCCTGCCAGCACATTCACCCTCCCATCTCCACCCATCTCGCCCTTCTTCTCCACGCTGTCTAATGATTTTTTCCTCCCCTTTCTCATTCCTATTTATATTCTATTCCTAAATCTCTCCTTTTCAAATTTCCTGACAATTTCCCTCTCCACCATCGGCCACATCAGTTCCACCTGCTGCTCCATCGCCCCAGGCCTTCATTAATATTACACTTCAACCTGCTCCATTAAACAGGAATTCTCCTCAAGATTTATTATTATTTTCAGTTTTACTTCTCGGCGAATGTATTCAGCAAATTCAAATATGGGCTTGCAAATGACAGAGCAAATGCTGAACACTCCCCATATCTACAGCTGAATTCAAATCAAATGGAGAAAAAACCCAGCAGATCATAATAATTGGCTGTTCATAAATTCAGCATTTTTAACCCTTTAAGCTCTTCATGCCAACACAAATATGCATACTATTATCAGAACATGTTTAAAATGTGTTTATTAAAACAATGTTAACATCCAGATCTGAAATATTCATTTAATTTATTTATTCAATATAGAAAATACATTTTTAAAGTTTGCATACACATCTTCTTTAAAAAAACTGCTAAATTGAATTGAAATGTTTTTTTTTTAATTTTATATTAGATTTTGTGTGAGAAAATACAGACCTAAAAAAAATGGACCTAAATTGACCTAAATGGATCAATCCTGAATTGTTATCATAGTTATATACACACTTGTATAAGTGTCTTTGCATGTTGTAGCCTAAAATTTTCCATTCACTTGAACTAGGAGACTTTTTGGCACAGGGGCCACATTGACTTTTAAAATTTGACATACAGGCCGGAATTCTCCCACCCACGACCACACACACATATCGCAAGTGCCTGGTATACATGCTGGTTACTTGGAGACTTGGAGAAAATTATTGACAAGTTGGGGGGGGGAGTGTTTGTACTGTGCTTCCCGTGTCTCAAATTGTTGCCGGGGGAGCAGGGGTTCTGGTTCAGGGTTTACAAGCGATTAGCTATATTGCTGCTCACTATACATGTATTTGCGCTTTTACTTTCACTTAGGACAATTCTTTACCGATTTTCGCGGGCCGGATAAAAGAGGCAGGTGGGCCGGGTGTGGTCCGCGGGCCGTAGTTTTCCCATGTTTGCTCTAAACTGTCTTAACTCTCCGTTCACAGTCTAAATCTAAATCACAGTCTAAAATTGTAATAAAAGGATATTCAGATCAAGAAATATATCCTCTTACTGTTAAAATACAGTAGAGGAAAGAGTTAAGTTTGAAGAACATTTTTTGTAATGTTTGGCAAAGTTCTCTTCACATTCCAGCAGCTTTAGCATGATATCTGCTCAAAGGGGAAATGCTGCTCTCTGTAGCACCCCGGACTCTTTAAACAAGACAAAACCAAAAGTTTTATTATAAAAAAAAAAAGTTTTTGTTACCATAGACATTACTTTGGAATGACATCATGGGGTTAAACAAATCCCATTGTATTAAATTTCGCTCTGGTGAATGGCACAAAATTTGAGCAAGATTTTCTTTATCTGCTTTCTTCTCCCTCTCTCTGACTCTTTATAGCTCTCCGGGAAGGTAAATGTTTCATGGACGTGTTACATATTTTATCCTGATGCACCATGTGAACATGGTGAGAGACGGAGTCGAGGAATTACTCAGTAACATACACAGGCATGCTGAGGTGAACAAAACACAATTGTGAGGTCAAGGCAGAAGGGACACACTCACACGGAAGCGATCAGACTCAGAGGGAACACGAGAGGAGTGAAATAAGTAGAGGATGAGAAAGAATGAAAGAAGAAGCTTGTGACAGTCCTGGGAAACTTAATCATGGCATATTAACATGACATGCATACTGAATAGAGCATGAAATTTATACCTAAATATAGTCTACCAACCAAGACAGTTATAATGAGTTAGAAAATGAACGGGGCCAATGTAAAGAAATAATACAAGGCAACAATTTGGGTGCGGTCACACAAAAAAAATTCAATGTCAGCATCATACATTCTTTAGCACTGTCTGGAGGTGCGTCTGTCTTTTATCAAAACACTCTGTAAGCTTCTCAAAAACGCGATCCAGAGATTAGAACAAAAATCTGCGAGGTGTCTGGTCTTTAACGAGTGAGAATTCACAATGAGAATTTTCACAAGTATTAAAATATCCGAAACGTAACATTTATCCGACTGGGAATTTGATGAAAATATAAAACGCACCATTACTAAGCAAAGCTTTGTGGTTTATGTAGTATCAGACTTTACTAATGCCCTTGTAGCTGAATAAGTATAAATCTCCATAAGTGTACTCCAATATCTAACATCTTTTACAAGAGTGGAGGTTATCATTACAGCAAATGGGAAGTATATGATGAATGGGTGCTTAAAAAATACTTTTGTCCATATAGTATACTATAGATGCGGTAAATGGGGAGGCAGTGGTTAATGTGTTGGCCTCTGGACCGCAAGATCACGGGTTCAAACCCCACCACCACCAAGCTGCCTATAGTGGGCCCTTAACCCTCAATTGCTCAATCGTAAGTCGCTCTGGATAAGGGCGTCTGTCAAATGCTATAAATGTAGAGATATAGTGTATTAGAACAACATAAATCAGTTGTAAACCAGATCAGGATTTTGTTTTGTATGGTACAGTTTTGCTTGTTATTTGAAACAGTTTGTAAGTGTAAATACTGTACCTGGAAGAGTTAGAATTGGACATTTTTGCAATGCCTAACAAAGTTCTCTTCTAGGCTATTTGTGGAATATTTTTGCTGCTCATTTATTGTGGCTGGTTCGTGTTTAAATGATGTCAGTTTCTTAGAACAGATAAGCCCCCTCATTTCCTTAAATGAACACTCATACAAATCCAACGATTGTAACATTAATGCTAATACCTTATCATTAACCACATCTTTCTCATCATCTAATAGGATCATCAACTGGCCAAGCCGAGGCTCAGGGCATAATCCAAGCGTGTCGTAAGTACAGTTCTTCTCGCATTCTGGGATTGAATCCAAAATACGCTGTATACGTTTCTGCTGGATTTCTCACTAATAAAAATGGTGAGTAAGAAAAGGAGCTCTTAATGTTCAACTTGATCTATGAGACGTGAGTAGAATACCATCGTAAATGCCCTGTGATTTCTGAACACAAAACCAAAAAGAGAATACATCGACCAATAAATTCGTACCACCATCCCAAACATGCCTTTACAGTCCCAGTATGAGCATACTGGATTTGTTTTCGGGTGGAGACTTGAATTAAACATGTTTTTTTTTTTATATTTTACGTGGGCCAAAACATCAAGGCCACTGAGTTCTTTCTCATGGTTATAGATTAGTTCTCAAACAGTCGCCAAGGGCATCATGACTTTAAGCCATTACTTTTGCTGATCTCAGGCCTACGCACCTCTCCTGGGACGGTATTTAAAATGCAACATATAAAACATTACAGAGGGTAAGCATGGCAGCGACTTTCACTGTAACCCGTAATAAATCGCTGTCATTTGCATATCTCAATATATATATATATATATATATATATATATATATATATATATATATATATATATATATATATATAACCTGCTGAGTGTGTGTGAAAGAGAGAGAGGCAGTGCAGGAAAGAGAAAGTTGAAATCACGTCAGCGTTTCTGTGGACACCATGGCACTGAAGAGCTGCCTTTGAATCCCCCACATAGCCGTCTCTCTCCAGTAAAGATGTGGGTTTTTGTCTGTGTGTTTTCCCGCCACTTCCATCTAAGCGACAACTTGAGTCTCATAAACCAATTTCACGCATGAAGCAACCCAAAGAGCTACTCTTGCATGCATAATTACTCAGCATACACACATACACACACACACATACACACACAAATTCTTGCACTCAGACACTTAGTATGTATATGCAAAAAACACACACAAATCACAAACAACATTTTATATATTTGTCAGTAAATGACAAAGGTAAGGCTATGAGGGCGCACTGAATCATTTAATGATTAAATAATGCAATTCTGAATTGTCACTCAGTGTTCATTATAGGTTTAATGGTCTGTCAGGTGTTCATAAAGAGTAAAACATTGAAATAATCCTCATGCAAATT
Source organism: Kryptopterus vitreolus (assembly GCA_030449085.1). Classification (NCBI taxonomy): domain Eukaryota; kingdom Metazoa; phylum Chordata; class Actinopteri; order Siluriformes; family Siluridae; genus Kryptopterus; species Kryptopterus vitreolus. The sequence goes on along the minus strand of JACRUU010000019.1, from coordinate 16,120,669 downwards.
AAATTCTTTGTGTTTTGCTGCAAATGAAAATGACTGAAATCGTGATCATGATTCATTTTGCATTAATGGACTCAAAAATATTGTTAATCAGCCGTTTTATTTAACCTAGAAATGGATTTTACAACATTACAATTTAGAGGTACACACATTTTCCACCCAGGAGTTTTTATAACCAAAATCCATATGATTATGGCTTTATTGTCACCAGATTTCTCTCTTTTTTCACATCTTTTTGGTCCAATCACCACTGACTGAAAGGAAAAAGCTCTGTGCAATGACATCTAAACATAATCGAATATAATCTAATCTATTCTAGTGAAAGAAATCCTAGAAAAACGCAAACCTGCTGACAAACAATGACTAGAGGAAAACTTGAGAAATACTAGGAGAAATCTATCACATCCCAGGAAGAACATAGAAGGATTTAATTATTTGTACAACACAAGGATTTTTATCGTTACACAAAACATCAGAACGTTAAATACTATGAGAAATCATGTTCATACTCATAATTATAATCCAAGTTAATTGATTATGTAATTGGTCCTCAGATGTACTTCAGTTGTTAAATGGATATCATAAAATCTGACAAACGGGTTTTATGTAAAGAGGCGTTATGTCATGGGCATTGCACTCTTGTGTATTATACCATATTGCTGGGAAAATAAATCACTTTTTATTACATTGTACTGCACAGGTACTAAACACTGTTAGACTTCTGTTTTATTACAATTTCTTTACTATTATTACCCCAAACCAAAGCAAACACACTGATTCAGATCAAATGTATGTGAAACGTAATAACTTAATAACTGCTCCCAGGTCTTAATGAGCCATGGATTCGGTGCATTAATAAAGGCAGATACATTTGAGCCATTAAGCCTATCGATAAAACACTCATGATAATACAATTCTTGTATTAACTGAGAAACCGAATGATATAATGGTTCTAATTATAGGGGTGGCATTTTAGATTTCTCACATTTGGACAATCTAATGAATCAAATGTGCTTCCATAAAATGAAGCTTTATAACATTTGATGAGAAATTGATGAGATTTCCTCTGTCATTATATTTATTCTTTGGTAAAACATAGAATGTTCTAAAAACCTGATAATATATGATTCATCATGAATCCTGGATCATGTTCTGAATGTAAAATCCAAAACAAGTCCAGTGAAACTTCATATTGTCATATTGGAGGAATTATTAAAATTATAAAATATATTTTTTGCCCGTTGTTTTTTCATTCATGTAAAATATATAATTGAAAGAGATTGTCAAATCGTAGTTGAAGTCATCAAATGTAGGCACTGTATTTTATTAGATGAAAAACTACAGAGGCAAACACACACACACACACACACACACACACACACAAAGAGTACAGCATTTTCATTAATATTTCATTGGAATCTCGACACATGGATATATGACACTATTACTGTCTGTAATAATTATGTCACCAGAGCCGGAATAGGGCATGAATGGAACTGATCATAAAAGAAAGAAGGGGAAGGAAAAGCACAATGATTAAACCGTCAATAGAATAAAAAGAGAAGTGTATAAAAATTCGGAGTATTAATCTCTGTATAGATCTTGTGTTTCGAACAACACCTGGCCTTTTCAGGCTGACTGGAATGTTACTCATGTGATTTGGTAATTCCCTTGGTGTTTTCCAGGAACATAGGAACTGTTCTGTAACTCAGAGTCTCGCCTCGCACCTCTGTTCTCGAGTGGCTGATGATGTGAGGACACGGGGACATAAGGACATTGAGTACAGCCCTCTAGCAGTCTCCCATGCATCTCAATAAACATAAAGTACACACAGCGCACACAAACACCCACACAAGTACTCACACATGAGTAAAAACACTTGCGGTTTTACCTGAGCAGGTACAAGTACAAAGGCAAGCCGATTCCTGTGTTAGAAGGAATATTAATGAAAGACAAAGTGTTGTGAAAGCAATACGGCAGGGAAACTCTGACGTGTGTGTGTGTGTGTGTGTGTGTGTGTGTGTGTGTGTGTGTGTGTGTGTGTGTTTGTGTTTGTGTGTTTGTGGTTTCTAATGAAAAAGGGGGGATTTATTAAATCCTGATCACAGACCTGAGCTTTGGATTAAATACTGATGTTTTTTTTCTAGTTTCTTGTTAAATGTATAAAGAAAGTATAGAGAATCATTTTTCATTCATTCATCCCTCACACTCTTACACATTTTGTTTTTTTGCTTTAACCACTATTAATGTCTACAAAACACAAAGATATTGTTATAGATGTGTGTGTGTGTGTGTGTGTGTGTGTGTGTGTGTGTGTGTGTGTGTGTGTGTGTGTGTGTGTGTGTGTGTGTGATATTTTTCCCTGCTTTAATGTGGAAAATCTGCTTACATATTAAAGTCTGGCAGCTGGAGATAAGCTTCAAAAATACTGAAGTATTCTTTTAAACCTTGAAATGCTTGAAAAGGAAAATATCTGGTCACCATATGGTTAGACTCCCTTTACTAGGAAATGTTCTGTTAATGGCCTGAAAGACAAAGAGAGTAAGAAAAAGAAAGAGAGAGAGAGAGAGAGAGAGAGATAAAGGACCCTTTTCCCAATCCCACCCCTTCATTATCGAGCTTGCCCACTTGTCTGTCCCTCTGTCCATCTCTCTGATAATGACTAGTGTCAGGTGTAGCGCTGCAAGGGGAGGGCAGATTCATGATTTCCTACTGAGACCACTTTAATAAAAAACAGGACCAAGACACCAAGACCTCATCACAGAGAGAGAGAGATAGAGAGAGAGAGAGGTAGTAAAAGCTTTTTGTTTGAACTGCCCTTCCTCAAGCAGGTGGGGCCCGAGACTCAGAAGCAGATCGGAACTGTGAAAATGTCATGTCGTTGACTCCCCTTTCAGTTTCCATATTTCCCTTTTCATTACCATATTTCAATTTGATTCCCTTTTCTTTACATCTGCCCTTTTCTCTCGGTGTATATGTATTGATGTGGTATTCTGTCAAAGAAAATAAACCCTCTGGGGGCCTGTCAATCAACTCTCCTGGCACTGCATAGTAGAGGATTACAACACACACACACGCACAGAAAAGGTTACAGAGTAATAAGCAATAAACAAGAACTATGAGTACAACTCAAATTTCCACTAACCCCCACTGTCACACACAAATCAGGGTCTGGTAATGAGATGGTTCCTCAAGACAGCAGCTAAAACCCCCAATCCTTACACCAGTCAAACATCACAAGTGGTGTTGATGGTGGTGGTGGTGATGGGGGTCAGAGGACCATCTACGTACCCCAGCAAGATTGAAACTGTCAGAATTTCCTGCTTTATGATAGTATTTGATCCCCACTAAGAAAAAAGAACATACCCACAGTATAAAATCTTTTTTATACATATATATATATATATATATATATATATATTATATATATATATATATATATATATATATATATATATATATATATATATATATATATATATATATATATACTATATATATATATATTTATTTTATATCAAATATTTAACCAGGTGAAAGATTAGAGTTAATTTATTTAAGTATTTTGAGTGTCAATTAAAATGTGTTTCAACCAAACATCAAATGAGGACAAAAGGTTTTTTGATCCATTAGAGTTTTTTTAAATGCATGTTTACACCAGAAGTGCTAGTTTGAATATTTCACAAATTGTTCTATTCGAAACCGTTACTCAAAACAGTGCCTTGTTGATCAAAGAAGTCAAACCTCTTACTGCCGAAGAGAAAAGAGTGGTAACTCAATTACTCTTTACAACTAGGACCTGCAGAAATGCACAAAATCTTGAAGTGAGTCAGGATTCACTCTTATCAAGCTAAAACGGTAATATGTGGAAACATCTATGTAACACACATTCAAAATGACAACTATAAACCTTACGCTTCTGGATTAAACCTTTTTAGGTTTTAGAACCTATTTTATTGGTTCTGATATCTGAATTCTGATTGGTTCTGTATCAAACAGAATACTTTTTTGATGCTGCATGACACTGTATTTGTGACACAAGAGTCATTTCACTGAACATATTTTCTCACGGTTAGGTTGTAAGCATGATCAGAATTTATTTTCTTAAGCCCTCTTTTAGACAGATTATACAAATTTTAATACAAATGATAGAAATGTTCTCCAAAGATGTTTCGGATAAACATTTACTGAGACATTGCCAATGACCTTAAAGCCTGTTACAAGCAAATTTCAGGTAAACTTGAGGGTTTACCTGAGCTAAAGTCTTTTTTTATCTCAAAATAAAACAGTAGTCATTACACATACAAAATACATACAGCAGACAGAGACTGAGGAGTGAATGCAGTGAAAAATGCAGTTTATTAGGAGGTTAATTTGGTTACTGTAAATCCAACCTATACATTACTATAAACACGTAGAATGTTGTAGTTGTTCTGTGACAATTGCTCCCAAAAAAAGTCCCTCATACGAACCCATAATACACACAAACATTCATTCAAATTACATTTTTTATTTGCCACATACACATTCTTATGCCAAGTAGCGAAAAGCTTCATATCATTGCTCAACACATAAATAGAAATAGAATTTAAAAAATAAAAAAGTAGAAAAGTATGATTAAAGTATAATGTATATGGTGATTACATTGTGTGATTGTCCATGCTGATATTACAGTGACTCTGTGACAGTTCAGTGTTAAAGTGATTCATTCATTCATTCTTACTCCCTCTGCCTCACTGCTGCTTTAAGACAATGGTTATATTTGGTATACGCTAATTATGTTTTTACGAGTTCATATGGGCGTGCGCTTCCAGAAATAGGACCTCATGAGAATGTTTCACTGGAAGTACTGTATGAAAGGAAGCTGACAATGTACTTTTGTGCAATACTTAATAGAGAGAAATGAGAGAGAGAGAAAGAGAGTGTGTGTGTGTCAGAGAAAGAGAGAGAGAGAGAGAGAGAGAGAGAGAGACCAAGAAAGAGAGAGATATCTCTCTCTCCCTCCCTATGGGGGCATAGGGAGGGTCCTTTGTGATTTCTCCTTAAGGATGGTGATGAGGACAGTAATTATTAATCTCACTGCACCTCACTAGCATATGCTGCACCATGACAGATGCCAGAACATATCTCTCTCTTTTCTCTCTCTCTCTCTCTCTCTCTCTCTCTCTCTCTCTCACAACACACACACACACACACACACACACACACACACACACACACACACACATATGAGTGATGAGCCTTGCACACTGCTCAGCTTTAGGGGTCAGAGAAATTCATCACGTACACACAACCTCACCCGATCTTGTCTGCACCCCATCCCCCCCCCCTCTCTCTCTCTCGCATATACACACACACACAAACACATCATGTTGTTTACCCTCATGTATAAGATCTCATGTGCCTTTCAGACACACCCCATGCTCCTTTTTTAGCATCCGTACGCCTCTATATGTTCAATATCTCATGCGGTGCCCAAGCCTAATCTCATTCTATATGCAACCCAGACCTTTGACCCTGACCCTAAAGTTGACCCCTAGACTGCATAACAGAGGATGTTTCAGGCCCATGTCATGCTATTTAACACATCTCAATGTCCCTGTATTGTATTTCAATTGCTTTGCGTGCATGGCCAGGCAATGAATAGGGTTACAATGGAACGCTATTGTAATGCTATACTATTTATAAAGTCGTTCTGCGTGTTAGAGAGAATGAAAGCCACTGTGATTGTGTCTGTAGAGTGTAACAGCTCTATTTTTATTTCTTTTTTGTTCCATTTGTGAGACTGTGAAATGCTTTTAGCTTTTACTCAAATTAGTATCATACAGCACCCTCTCCTGGCTGCAGAGACGAGAATGCTGTATGAACGTCATGCATCCTGGCACTTCACAGTTCTTTGTACTGCTTCATCACATGGCACCCTGTAGTTATATACGTTCCCACAGATGCCTTTGTCTAGAGTGTGTGTATTTCTTGTTTACTGCAGTACTAACTTATCTGTTAATACATTTATCTTCAGTTCAAGGCACATGAATATTTATGGCATATATAGAGTGACACACAATTATCTCACCTATACCAATTAGTGTGACATTATCACCACCTGACAAACATTGTGTTGGTCTTCCTTTTGCCGCCAAAATAGATTTGACCTGTCGAGCATTAACAGCATTAACATCTTCAGCAATTTGAGTTACACTAGCTCATCTTCTGGATCGGACCACATGAGACAGTCTTCGCCTCTCATGTGCATAAATGAGCTTTGGACCCTTGGAGCCTTCCATGATTTATGATAGATAATGACCACTTCAGACTGGGAAGAGTTATGGAGATACTCTGACCCAGTCGTCTAGCCATCACCATCACAGGTAACTAAGCTATTATCATTGCTGGAGAACCAAACCTCATCCCCTACATGAAGCACTTTCATCTCTGAGCAGCTCCTCCAGTGACCTACTGTTATATCCGAAATGTCTGAAAGAGCAAAACTGAACGTCTTTTCTTGCAAGTTTACCAGTTTAATATATACAATTTACATATTTTTATTTTTGTCTTAATTGATTTATTTATTTATTTATTTATTTATTTATTGGATTAAAACACTGTATATTTGTCTCTATTTTTTGTCTCTTTTTTCTTTTCTTTATTTTTATATTCTAACCTGGCTGCTGTAACATTAAAATTTTCCACTGTGGGAACAAACACAGGTTTATGTTATCATATAATAATATCTTATACTTACATACTGACTAAACTTTGTCACTTGCTGCCTAATATATTCCACCCAGCATGTGCCATGATTAAGAGATAATCAGTGTTATTCACTTCTCTGGTCATAATAGTTACAATGCCATAGTGTTGTTATGCCTGATTGGTGTAAAAGTCAACAGGTCATTAGTGCTGGTAATGCTTTGAATGGACGAAGATACAAATCAATACTCTGTTTCTTGAGTAAATCTGCACTTGCTCTGTTGTTTTTAGCCTAAACTACTGCTGCTGCATCTGTACAATAAACACACTGGGTTAAACTGCTTACATGGACCCCTTTGACACAGTTTTATTGCTAATTGGCCATCATTTTCCACCAGGGGAAAATAACAAAGGAGACCAAAGGAGACACATGGAGAATCAGCACCACCTAACCAAATGCTGCCTTACATGCGATGCGGCATGCCAAAAACTGCACTGTGTTCACAATATATAGTGCATAGCTTGTGAAGTGCACTTGTGAAAATCCCACAATGCACTGTTTAGGATTAGCGGACAAATAGATGGTAGAGACTGAGCATCGCTGGTGTGTGAAGGTGAACAGTAATGAAATTGCAATCGGTTTATGAGTCAGAAAGATACGGAAAAAACACTACACTGTTTATTAGACGTGACTTTATTATAAATCCTCACAATCTGAGAATAATCCTGTAAAAAAAAAGCACACAAAATATTAAATGTATGGCCATTTTATACACACACACACACACACACACACACACATATCATATCTATATCTATCTATCTATCTATCTATATATATATATATATATATAGATATATATATATATATATATATATATATAGATAGATAGATAGATATAGATAGATATAGAGAGAGACAGAGCTAGAGAGAGGAAGCTGAAAAGAAAGAAAGTGTGAGTGAGTGAGAGCCAAGAGAAAAAGAGTGAGTGAAAACAAGGGAGAGAGAGCGAGAGAGAGAGAGAGAGAGAATGAAAAAGGCAAAGAAAGCGTGAGAAGAGAAAAAGAGAGAGCGATGCTCCTTGTCCCACACATGAAAGCCACAATTACTCATCTGCTCATTTGAGTAGAACAGCTGCAAATGCAAAACACACACACACACACACACACACACACACACATACACACACACAGGTTTGATGAGATGTAAAGAAGAGTGTTCAGACTGCGAGAAAAGGACAACTCACCACGCTGCATCTGAATGAACACACATTTAGGTTATTAAATATTCATTAACCAGCCTGCAAGCAAACACACTCCTCTGATACACACTGCATAATGTACTATCATTGTGCACCAGATATGATTACAGCAATCTGCTGTAGAAAATACACACAGACACACACACACAAACACACACAGTGTTCAATGCCTATTTCAGAGGATGACGTATTTCAGGGGTCTGATTATTATGGGTTGTTTGGAACAGTAGGCTAGAAAATGTCAGTAACACTGTCACCTAAATTTGTATGTTAGAATTGAATTCATACATCACTGACTCACAACACACACACTATAATGAAAATGACTTCACAAACACAATTTATAAATAATGAGACAATGAAACCGATCCGTTTGTTAATCAAGAAATCTGTTTGAACCGTATGCTAATATATCAAATCTGTGTTACAGTAAAGAGAGTTTTGCTACTGTTTTTTTTCTGTAATATTCATCAAATATGTGTATTTTTGGGGTGTTTTCATCTTTTTAGCTGTAATATGCTTCTTATTATATAATATTAATAATAATAATCATCATCATCATTATCATCACATCATCATGATCATCATTATTATTATAAATAACAATCATTGAAATTTTTAGATACTGGTTTATATTATGTATGTATGCATGTATGTATGTATGTATGTATGTATGTATGTATGTATGTACTATCATTATTTTTCATTAGTAATGGTAGTTGTATAAAAAAAGATAAAACACAGATAAAAAAAGATTTAAAAAATATTTTAAAAAAGATTATGGTAATAAAAATATAGTTATTATTATTGTTATTATTATTATTGTTGTTGTTGTTGTGGTTATTATTATTATTATTATTATTATTATTAATTATTAATAAAATAATATGACATTTAAAAATTTAATATCCTACATTTTTACTTTTGTGTTAGAGTGCTATAAACTGCTTCAATCAAGAAAGTGCTTGTCAGGGCTAATGACCTTCCTGAACACACACACACACACACACACACACACACACACATGCACACCATCAGCGAGTGATGAGAAGGTGATGAAGTGATTGTTATCTGTTGAGACATGGTGTTTAAATAATCACAACCCAGTGTGATGCCGCCTCGACTCAGACTGTGCTGGAATCCCATCTAGCCTGGCTCAGTGTTACCATAGCGACCACTGGCTTTAGCAGCACAAGGCTTTAGGCTGCAAAAGGACGCGAGACCTGTAGCTGAAGAGCAAATGCTTTCAGTGTTTCTAACCAAAAGCAAACCAAGCTATCACCACTGGTCATGCATTTCTTATGTTATACTGGGCCAATTCTGCACACACACACACACACACACACACACACACACCCTCCACCTCTGGTGAGAGCTAAAGCCCTCCAGGCATGTGTGAGGTAAATTGCTCTCATTGCAGGTGATCGATCACAACTTCGAGTAGCCTGGAGGCTGGATTTGGTGACAAGCGCTTCATGAGCAAATCCCTTTTCCCGTCTGTCTTGTAAAAGAGTGTGGCGGAATCAATTTTCAAGCACGATCGAATTGTTACCTCGTGTTATCTTGATAAGCTCTAAGCGGTTTACATGTTTTTAGTTTTGTTTAACCTCATTATTTACCACAAAAATTCCATTATCTGATCCATGACTTTGATGATAGTCAGCTCAACTCAACTAGATCAAACTTCACTATACGCTTCCGTTTTTACGTCAGTAAATCAAACGGGATCCGAGATGAATGAAGGAACTGTATTATTTTAACAGAAGTGTTTCGGTTTTGCTCAAAATAATGTACAAATTTAAAATAAGCAACAATACAAAACACTGAACTGGGAATATTAATATTACAAAAACGCTAAATTCATAAATTCAGTATAAAAAGTTATATATATTATATATATATATATATATATATATATATATATATATATATATATATATATATAATTTCTCTGTTTAAAGTTATTTGTAATTTATTGGGTTTTTTTTTTGCAAACATTGCAAAGAAAGTTCCTGTTTATATTCTCTCAAGTCTCTCAGGTACAAACAATCTGTTACTCAAATATTTATTGAGATAAAATTTAAATGCACCTTCGTATGTGTCTCAGAATGAGTTTTACTGTGATTTTGGTTCAAAGATCACGTTCTTGTCATTTCTTTTCTAATAAACTATTATAAATAATAGCTTATGACTCATGCTGTTTACATTTTGTGAGATAAATACAAACAGAGAGTTTCCGAAACAACATCATTAGCATAAAGACAATGGTGACAAGACGCCAGTGCTGAGTTTATGACCTTGTTAATGTTGCGACGATTCTCTCTGCCTCCCCAACATGCACTCTTCCGTGCACTCTGTATGTGTAATCCCTAGTGTCCCTGTCACATGACCTCATAAACACTTCCTGATGGCCGCCCTTTCGTGCCCCCGTTGTCTGGCCACGCTCTCTAATCTGTTCAAATATTCATCACTGTAACAATGACAGCTGGGAGATGGAGTACCCCAGGATTGCTTCCAATATGGCTACCACCTGCCAGCGGCCATGCTTCAGTAGGTTTGTGAGAGTGAGAAAGGCGGAGAGATGGAGATTGGGGAATGTAATTGGTATTATTTAGTAATTCAATCGCCTTGGTTTTCTGAGTTCATGTGGGATTTGCAGTTTGTTCTGCTGTTTGACCTGGGACAACATGCCAGCTGTGTCAGTGTTAATTAACAGAGGGGGAGACAAAGCCTCCCTCCATACACGCATGTACATACACACACACACAAAACACAGGCAGACACACAGACAAACAGATAACTATACAACTAGAAGACAGGTAGACTGATATAACTATACAACAACAAAAGAGAAAGCGATAGAGTGGAAAAAGAGAGAGAGAGAGAAAAGGGGGACTGAGGTGGTAGACTGTACCCCAGGTTGCCATTCTTGGGGAGTGAGTCTGGCTCTGCCTCTGCCTGAGTTAATGGGTCCATCTGCTAGTGTTAGCATGGACAGCTGTAAAACAGCTCACCATGGAGACTCACACACTAATGATGCTGAAGTCCACACACACACACACACACACACACACACACACACACACACACACACACACACACACACACACACACACACATACACACACATACACACACACACACACACACACACACTTGATTTCAAGGATGTCTGTGACTAGACAGTCTGAGGTGCTCTAATGACTGAAGAGACTGAAAGGTGTAAAGACAACATTCTTAATCTCAGATAACGACTTACTTTAATCACACACTTTCAAACACACATACACACACACACGCACACACACTACACAATCTGATTTACAAAACCTGCTCGCTCTACCTTTATCCCACCAATTCTGACCTGTATAATCCTTGAAAACACATATCGATTTATGCTAAGACTAAAGGACTGATAGGAATCAGCTTCGACCTACTCTATCACACTCTAAGCTTTCTTATTTGTGTGTTTGTGCATGTGTGCGCGTGTGTGCGTTTTATACATGCATCACTATAAACAATAAGTGCCTTTTTTATCTTCATTAGCTGAAGTGTGCTAAATTGTTCACATCTGCTGAAACCTGTTTTAAATCCCAGAGGCCCATAACTGAGGAGTAATGTTATATTATTTGGACATATGCTCATACAAGAGAGGATGTAAAAAACACCTCTCTGTCATCATGTCGTATGGTCGGGTGAGCTCCGCATACATAAAGCGCTCTTGATAATCGCTGCCTCAGCATCAGGATGTAGCGGAGGATTCAAACACATGCTCAAGTGGCTGCTCAGCAGGAACACCAATGAACAACTGCCATTACTTAGTCTGTGCAGAATACCTCCACGTTCTGGGATATAAAAAGCACTAAACTGCCCCTTTCCTTGTCGCTAACGTTGTACGTTCAACCATACACTCAACAATGCACCTGAATGTTGTACTTTGAAAAGGGTGAGTGCAGTAAAGGTTCCTAGTACTGGTTTATTCCATTTATGAACCAAATAAATCGCATTTAAATGGACACGGGCACTCTATCATGTGAAATATACTACAGTCAGCATATACAGATTTTAGTGATCGTATCCAAGTGCTCCTGTACAAACGATTTTAAATCCCACTAGCATGCACATTTCTGACAAAACTGATTTAAAACCGAGTTGTTATTGAAAGCCAATGTTGCCTTGCTTGTCTGTTTTAGAGTGGCAATTGTGTAGCTGGACTTTACAGCCTTGTTTCACCCTCCCCTCCCCCCTCTCTCCATAGAGCTATTACAGCATTTACTGCAGTTAGGGGTCTATTGGGACAGGTATCACACTGCCCCATGCTTTCATGTGGAACATTATCAGCAAAGGAGGGACAGAGGACAGGAAAGTTAATGACAGGATTGCCAAGGTCATATTTTTTTACACCAATCTGGAGTAGTTTAAACATGCGACCTATTGTGTTGCTGCCCAGATTGTGCTATTTGGAGCAAATAAAAGTATTCAAACAGCATAGCTGCAAACAAATGCATGGTGGAAGTGTCTATGATATACAGATATATAAATATAACATTTGTATTTTAAGACACAATAGTGCACGGATGGGAGGGAGAGAAGGATGAGAAAAGTGGAAAGGATGACAATAATGTACCGTGGTGACCTTGTTTCCCGCACAAAGGCGGAGAAAAATGTGCCGCTTTTTTCCTGCCATGTCTGAATCTGTTAGCGTAGTTGTCTTTTGAAACGATTTTGGACGGGAAATTTCATGATATAATCCCTACCCTGTGCATCTCAAACTCTTTGTGAAGCAGGCTGCTGTAACTACCTCTAAACTGCTCAAAACATGCTGCTAGGTAGTGTGTAGTATGATCACTGGAGGCTTACAGGAAGTAACCTCATTAGCCTATAGCAAAAGTCAAGCTTCATAGACTTTTGACCTCATTTACTTTGTCACAATATCTGTTAACTAAGCTAGTAATACACAATGTACATATGGAGGAACTAGAGCAGATGCGAGTGCATATAATTGTACATATCTCTGGCATGAAAAAGACATGTGAACATGAAGTATAATAGCATAGACCAAAAATAAACAATGAAAGACACACAAAAGACAAAGAAAGCACCAACCATGATTATATATCGGTAGACACGTTTATCCAGAGCAACGTAGATTTATTTCAAGTTATAGGTCCACCCAAGAGTTGCAGTTACCAAGGACTAGGTGCGGCTGGGATTTAAATTTATATATATATCTAAAGTGCAATGCTTTACTGGTTATTTCCTTAACCAGTAAGCTACCACCTACCCCTATATAAAAAGGCATGATCCTGACAGAGGATTTGCAAGCATTTAGGTAGAAATCAATGAGATTTTGTGTTTTCTTATAATTTGAGGTGCAATGTAACGCTGAGAGAAATCGGCCCATGCTGTGTAAATCCAACCCACCATATCAAACCAGGTAAAATGGATCAGAGTGCTGTGTTCCACATGCTGTGGAGGAGGGTCCGGTTACCGTTAGGTGGGTGTGATGGAACTGCGTGGCGAATTGGGTGAGGGGTGAGACATAAAAATAAATATTTCACAAGGACCAACCCTGGGACTGATTTTTTTCTCTTGGAGGCTTTTCTAATATGGAACGGAGACCAAGCAAGATGATTGTTTGTCACGAATAATGAGGAGTAGGGCTCATGGATAAAAATGTCACGAATAGTGTACATAATTGTGCGTGCATTTTGCATGTGGTGATTAAAGCGTTTTAATTATGATACTATAATTATTAAACTGTAATTAGTGGTCAGCCTTTCTTTTCTTTTTTTTTCCTCCCTGCAGTTTGCCTTCTTGGTTACCTCTTACAGCATAAAGGATAATATACATGGAGTGACAATAGAAAAATATATGAAGTTTTTGATTTTTTATATTTGATATTTATTATATTATATTTATTATATTTAATTTTTTAATATTTATATTTTTATAGTATATACTATATTATATAGTATAGTATATTTATAGTTTGCTTCTATAAGGAATGTTTCTTAGCTATCAATATACATTATTAAAGTTTTGAATGAATTTGGGCAGAACTGGGTTTTAAAAGAAATGAAAAAAAAAAAGAAAAAAGATGATGACGTGCCGAGGTGCAGCAGCGGTGAGTGTGTTGGGGGTAATTTCTCAAAGGAAGCAGATGCGTGCTTCAGTCATTAATCAATCTTATCTCATACAGCCTTTACTGCCATGCTCTCTCTCTCTCTCTCTCTCTCTGTCTTTAATTCATATATATTTCATACATATTTATTGGAGCATTAAAGTTTAAACCCCTGCTCCCTGGCTGTAATAAATGCTCATGATGCTGTGAAATGCACAGATGTGATGAACCCTTATAGCAGGCACGTATGGAGAAACTGCATCATTGGAGATGAACCTACACTGACACTAGCGGCATCTTTTTGTTTTTGAATGCATTATAAACAATCTGCAGATTTGTATATACCAGAAACCCTGAAATTAGTGTTTCTTATAGAATTTGTTCATCTTATATAAAGAGATAAAATAAACTATATATAAATATGAATACAACTTCATATAAAAAAATTTATATAAAATCCTTTATATAATCCTTGCATGACACAATAATTCTCTCTGCTTGTTATTTCCTGATACACATACACTTTCCCTGTGATTTCTCTCTCTCTATTTCTCTCTCTCTCTCTCTCTCTCTCTCTCTCTCTCTCTCTCTCTCTCTCTCTCTCTCTCTCTCTCACACACACACACACACACACACACACACACACATATACAGATATGAGATATGATGGACTAACACTTCTGTCAGACAACCTTATTTTTTGTCATTCTATCCCTTTTCAGTACTTTCTTGCTGTCTCCAGGCAGAAGGCTCTCTATCTCTCTCTCTCTCTCTCTCTCTCCTCTCTCTCTCTCTTCTCTCTCTCTTTTCTATTCTATGTCTCTTTCTCTCCTTCTTTTCCCAGGATTTCGGTCATGTAACCCTTGGTAACCAGTGCACTTACCCGTGTGCGCATGGGTGACAGCAGTCCCTCCATTGCTCTCTTACTCCAAAAAAACCCACAAATCCTTCCGCAAAATCCTTTCACTTAGCCATCGCCTTGGTAACAATCCCAATCCAGTACAGTCGACATATATATACACACACACACACACACACACACACAGAGTGGAAGTGAGTGATGAGCCCAGCTCCTCTGGACACTCATGCCTGTGTGAATGTGAACGCACACACATGCATTCTCTTAGCAACGTCAGAGCATCCCCTCCTGCTGAGGAACCTCTGTGTGTGTGTGTGTGTGTGTGTGTGTGTGTGTGTGTGTGTGTGTGTGTGTGTGTGTGTGTGTGTGTGTGTGTGTGTGTGTGTGTGTGTGTGTGTGAACTCTGTTATGTTGAATGCTGTGTTGGTAAATATGTTTGTGTGTGTTTGTGTGTATATATACCCGAGTGTGTTCAGTGTGTGTACCTACATTATTAGTGTGACCGTGTGCATGTGTGTGTGTGTGTGTGTGTGTCCTCTATTCTGTTTGCTCAGCCTGCAGCTATGTTTGTTCGCTCTGCTTGAAAATCATCAGTGTTTTCACCTTTACCAACTCCACACAGCGTGGTTTTATCGTTTATTTCCCCCTCTCTCTCTATTATTCTGTTTCTTTCTAGGTCACTTTGACCGGCTTACTTGATCTGGGGCCATTCGTTCACTCAAGGTGTTCAGTTTTCCTACTTTTTTTGTTCTCCCTTCTCTTGCTCTCACTCACTAATTCTTTAATTCGCCACATAACATCTCAATCTCCCTCTCTCTCTCTCTCTCTCTCTCTCTCTCTCTCTCTCTCTCTCTCTCTCTCTCTCTCTCTGTCCATCCATGCCTCAACCCCCAGCCCCCTATTAATGCTCAGAGCTGTGGCTTTAGGGTGCATGTTTGAGGCTCGGTGTTTAGTGGGGACAAAAGGAGCTACTTTATTGCCTAGCAACCTGATCTGCCTCCATTCTCCTAGAACAGAATGACTCACTCGAATACATTCCCACTGACCATGTACAACTCATCTCTTTCTCTCTCTCACTCTTTTTCTCTCCCTCACACACACACACACACACACACACACACACACACAATCACATTGTCAGGGTGCCTTAAAGTTAAAAGGTTAATAGAAAAACTGAATGTACCACCGCTGTGCCGTCCAACTCTCAAGTCTGTATGTCTCTGTATTAGTCTCGATGATGATTATTATTAACATCCTCATTAGTATTGCTTTTAACCTTGATTTTTTTTTTCCCGTAAAGAGGTCATTCGGCTCGGTGATGTAAAGCTAATGCATTTTTATTTTCCACTTGGTACGTCTGGATACTTTTATACAGCATATGGACCCCCTTAATTAGCATTACATTTGAATGTTGTGAAATAACAATGAATCCATATTATGCATTTTTTATTTCCCTTTCTATTCATCTAGAGCCTTCTTTCAAAACATTTCCATTTAGAGCATTTGGTAGATGTTGTTTTCAAGTGCTTTGAAATCTTCAGCAGTAAGTGTTTTTGCAATACTGGTTCATTACGACTCGAAGTATACTGTATATTCAGTGCTGTATAATGCTGTATGTGGTGTGTTAATAAATGCTAAATTGTCTTCTGAGATGCTTTTCTGCTCACGAAGGCTGTCAAGAGTTTTTATTTACATTTTTTGCCTACTTGAACCAGGGTTGACCTCCGAAATGAGGTTTGTGAATCCAAATCATTTCCGCATTTTGCGAGCTAAATGCCGTATTAAGTTCCCTCATCTGAAGAAATAGGTACTGTGGCAAAGTTAACACTGGAGATTTTTTTTTCGTGACGGATAAGAGAGCATCTCCTGCTGATATAAAAAAATGACAAAATTCTCAGTCAAAATGTCATTGAAAGCAAACGTTTTCTTAATCTTTATGGGGTTATTTAAAAAAGAACATTATTATTTCATTTAAACAATATATGTTCAAACTAGCAGCTCTCACTGTGGCACACACACATCCTCCAGGTGTTTCTGTCAGCTTTTAAAATATTAATCATAGGGTTACCGGTGTCATTCACAGACACCCTACTGGGCTCCTGTGCAAAAACCTCTCTCCTCTCTGTACCTAGAATTTCTCTACATACCTTTCTGTGTTGTAAGTAGATAAAAGCATCTGCCAAACAAAAAGTGATGTAATATAATGTAATTCCTCAGATACACTGTGTACACATCTTCCAGGAATGCACAGAGGTTTGTGGAGCAGGTTGGACACCCACCCTCCTTACTCCAGCCTCCCAGAGGTAGTGTAAAATGGTGTGCCAAGGGTGTTGGTTCGTTCTGCAGCAAAGATGTTTGATAGGAACGAAGGGGAGAACAGCAGTGATCTCTTCTGTAAGGTATTTTGGGACGGATGAAGGAAAAATCTGTGTAAGTCATTTATGTTGGGATATTTTTGGGAGGCTGTGTGGTTCCGGAGTTCACTTTGAAAAAGTTAAAATCCTCTAGCAAGGACTTTCAACTTATATTGGTTCGTTGTATGGAATTCAGGAGGGAATTCATTATGGCATGGTTGTGGGACTTTTTCCAATGATTCCCTGTCAAGGATTCTTGGTTGCTCAGATTCAGATTCATGTTCACGATGGACCAAGGAGGGAGGAGCCTGCTGTAGGAATCTTATGTCCGAGGCACATCACCATCAAGAGTCCATGTGTTGTGAAACGGTTTCCGGGCTAAATATGGATGTGATGATTGTTCTTTCACACCAACATGCACCTGCTGAGGGTTTTTTTTTAAGTAACATTAAGTACAGTTTCTGATATGTATGTGGATGATATCAAGTGTTTTCACTGCAGACGATTTTCCACATTAGAGGATAATTGCACAAAAGAAGAGGCTTTTTTTTTTTTTAAAAAAGGGAAAAAAAATGAACAGCATCGCATTTACCTATTACTACTACTATTATTACTATTACTACTGGTACTACTACTACTACTACTACTGTTACTACTACTACTACTAATAATAATAATTATAATAAACAAGGGGACATGGTGGTTTAGTGGTTAGCACATTTGCCTCACAACTCCAGGGTCGGGGGTTTGATTCCCGCCTCCACCATGTGTGTGTGGAGTTTGCATGTTCTCCCCGTGCCTCAGGGTTTTTTCCTCCTGGTTCCTAGTGTGTGTGAATGTGAGTGTGTGTGTGTGTGTGTGTGCACCCTGTGATGGTTTGGCATTCCATACAGGGTGTATCCTGCCTTAATGCCTCGATGGAGATGGAGATAGGAAAAGGTTCCCCACAACCCGAGGGAAGATCAGATAAAGCGGTAGAAGATGAATGAATGAAATAATAATAATGCCATGGTATGCCATGGAAGTGCAATGCATTTACCAAAAAAAAAGTATGCCTTTGCATTAAAAGTATTAATGTAATTGCATTCACCAAAAAAGGGGGGAAAATCTACGACATTGGGTTTCTTTTAACAACATCATCTTATATGGGTTCTCTGTTTAAGCAGGTGCTGGACTGAATGCATTTCAAATGCATGATTGTGTATCCGAGACAACTATTATCGAAATCGTCTAAGACGATGTCCTTATAGAAACCCAGGTCACAAACTCTTGTGGTACCTAGACTTCTATGATAAACTCAAACCACAGGTATTAATCATGCCATTCATGGATTTTCACATCATATAATCATAAGGGTTCAGGCTTAATCCACAAATAACAATCCAAAAGCTACTGCTGGTTACTTCATTGTTTTTTTTTTGTTTGTTTGCTTTGTGAATTCAGTGTTATTAATATTTTATTTTTCTTGTGTGTGTGAATGCAATGGTGTACATTGATTTTGGTCATTAATCATTAATTTTGGTGAATGCAATGGCTTTAATGTTATTAATATTACATGTTTTATTGGTGAATGCAAAAAAATCAGTATAAGCTGGCTTTAACTTTGGCATTAATATTTTTCATTTAAAAAAATGTTTTGATTAACATTTACTTACACTAGTAACAAATTACCTAATTGTATAGCTACTCCCAGAGACTAATTTCCCTCAATTTTGTATCTAAATCTTCATTCTCAGCAAGTTGCGATATAGTTGCGAGCTTCCTCTGCGAGCTCTCATTCTCTCGCCTCTCCCTGTCTCTCATACACACTTTCCCACTTTAGCACTATCTCTTCTGATCAGTGTTATCATTCACCATGGCAACAGCAGGCTCCCTGAGCATCCCGGTTCTCCATATGAACTGCACAGCAACACACATTCTCACATATCCAGCTTCACTGCAGTGTGGAACCCCCCATAGCTATGAAAACAGTTTCGTGAAGGTAACAGGTTTGTGGAAACCAATACAGCGTGTGTAGGTGTGTGTGTGTGTGTGTGTGTGTGTGTGTGTGTGTGTGTTATAGGCTGTTGTGTCTTGATTATCAATTTATTCAACTTTTACTTTATCATTTAATTGTAAATAGCGTGTAAATGTAAATAGCAAAACACAGTTACACCAAACCCACAAATTCTGAGCTTTAAGTTGAACTCCAGGATCGATCTAACCATCATGCCTCCATTTGCATAAGGGCTACGTGTCTACAACAGTTACCTCTGATTCCCAGTTTAGCCCAGAGGAATGTAATTTGCTGTAAGTAGATCAGTGAAAGGCTTTAATTACAATGTAAAGAACATTATTAGCCCTGGCATCAATGTGGGAGGTGCCAAACATGCTCACTGGCATGGCGCAAAACTAATACCCGTAATCACCAATTAGTTAGCACTAATACAATAAGCCTAAATCAGGCATTGTCAAATGGAGGATTGCATAACGCAAGATGCGTCCAGCCGAACCGCTGAGTGTTATTACATAATGAAATAAGTATATGCCAAACGCTTGTGTGTCTCATTTTCTCAGAGACTGTCACGGTTGTCAAAAGTGGAAACGTGATTGCGAAATTAAACATCTGAAGAAACTTACCCTCAATAGTCTGAAGTAAGGGTATGGGAAAAATGACCAGTAGAGATACACAGGTTCTCACTCACTCTCTGACAGCCCAATAACGAGTATATGAGTGTACTGAGGACACTGAGAGTGTTTACAGTGGATTTTAGGAAAACATAACAAGCCATTTACAGATGGGGAAATAGTAACGGAGTGCATGCAAGTTGCGTGTGAAACACTTTTAGGTGGAAAGGAAAGACATGAACTGAGAGTAAATATTAGATAAACACCCCTTTCAGTTAAAACAGCTACAAGAAGAGCTGAAATATTAGCAGTCACAGAACTTAGTCACACAACTTAATGCTGTTATATTCATATTCATACATTTATAAACCTTTCATAGCTTTGGCAGGTGATAAATTGACTGATATTAATGGCAATGCTTAGCTTGTGATGTAAATTTTCTATGCAGAGAGCAAAGATACACACCCACACACACACACACACACACACACATATATGTATATGTGTATATATACATATATACATATATATATATATATATATATATATATATATATATATATATATAATATATATATTATATATATATAATATAACTTTCTGAGATGGTCTGAGGAATCAAACCTCAACCTCTTCTGAGTCCTGAAATGCAGAGATTACTGATTCACTAATGAACATTTAATTACTCCAGGTTAATGTAAACAATCATGTACAATATTTGGTGAAGTCATGTTAGAATCTCAAGCGGTTGTTAGAAGCTCTATTAAAAGCTGTAATCCCATATTAGCAGCTGGAGAAGCAATGTCATCATTTTCTCTCAGGTCTAAAATCAAACTTCAAGGAGCACATGTGTCTGTGTTTGGTCTGTGTTTGGAGGACATTTGCAAATCCATTGTGGGTAAATAATCGCATGAGCCTACAAACTATTCATTCAGAATGCAAAATCAATTTGTGTTGTGTTTTTATAGCAGCACGTATTACATAGACACAGAAATATGTGGATATGTGTGTGTATGTGTTTGCGAGACAGAGACTAAGAAAGAAAGAGAGTGGTTCTCCATCACCATGGTAACTACACCATAGGCCATATCAAGAGTTATTCAATCATGTTTAGGCTTTTTGGATTAGATTACATTTTCTGACCTAGTCAATGAAATAGGACGAATTAAAGATTTGATCTGATCATTTTGACTCGCAGCTCGCTGACTGGAGACACAAATCAATAGTGATGACCAAATGATGAGCAATAACACACACATGAGCACCATCTTGCCAAGCACCTGCCGACACGTGAAAGTGTGTTAATGAACCCAAAGGTCTGAGTTGGGGGGGTGGGGGGGTGTTGGTGTTATCGATCTGTAAGAATGTGGTTGCTGACGGTGTTTTGGCTGTAGGATTGCATTTCTCCCTCTTTTTTCGTGCTCTCTCTCACACACTCACACACACACACACACACACACACACACACACACACACACACACACTCACCGTATAATACGTGTGTTCAGCCCTGGAAGTCGGACCATGTCGACATTTTCAATCTAAAGTTCATTATCCAACAAGCCCTGCAGAACACTGCACCATATTTTAACCTGTCCATCATACGCTGCACTGCAGGCTAACAGAAACCTGCCTTTCACACACTAGTAAAGGATCATGCATCATGCACATCAAAAACACGAATGTAAAGAAAAATCATTTTGGATATTTTATGAAATCGCATCTTCACATATTCATATGTACATTTACATTTATTAAGGTGCTAAAACTAAACATTTGTAACTATTCTGGGGCGTGTGGATTTACTCTGGTTAAACGGTTACTATACCACACTGCTATTTGATTGGTCAATTGTGTTTGCATTACATCTGAATTAGTTGGACATCTGATCCATCAGTTGGACAAAACAATAAACAAAACCCCGAAATAAGTATTTATCCTGATAAAATAAGCCAGGGTTTTAAGTCAACGATATACTCAGCTTGCCTGTGAGACGGATGGAAGGACTTTAGAGTGTGAGAAATACGATGGACACCAGAAAGACATGACACTCCCAATAGACAATACACCAAATCTCAGGGGTGAACCGGTGACCCTGTGAGCAACACGGGACCACCATCAATTTACACAAAAGCCTGAACTCAGCAGTTCTCATTTCTAAATGCTTGATTCATTTTGATGGCAATTGAGAGCATTATGAGTTAATGATGTCAATAAGCATGGTGTAGTGCAGAGTTAGAGGGTGACAAAGTGTAAAGCATACAGTTAACTTCGCTAAAATGTTTGTTGTTTATGGTTTATTAGCATTGGCTTGTGTTCAGAAAAATGGACGTCCACGGCATCAGCTTATTAGCTGTCAATTAGACTTTCCAATTTATAAATAGAATATTCTTTTCAAATTCCTAATTAAAGTTGAATACATTAGTCTAGTGCATTGTTTTCTGTCCAGATGATTTAAATAGCTTATATATGTTCGCAAGTACTTTAAATGACCCATCTTCTTCTCTCTGTGGAGACACGGCGAGCTCGGTTTGCATGAAGTCACACGCAGCGTTGTCTCCTAGCAACCACCGTCAGGGATAACCCCCGCCTGGCTCTGCAGACAGCGTGTGGAGATGGCAGCATCTGTGCTTCTTGTCTCCTCAGGTCCTCTATTTTTGGACAGAGTGGACAGCATGGGGACATTGGGAAAGAGGACAGCTCACTCTGGCTCTCATGTGCATTGCCAAGAGAGCTATTCCTTCTCCTCTGGCAGACAGTCAATACTCTACGCAAACCGAGCGAAATGATGACTCTGTGTCCTGAATATAAAGAGGACCGGGTAGCTGATGGTCCCTGACCGTCAAAGATCATTTACTTTACTTTCTGCCTCTGCGCCATGTATGATGAGTGTCATGGAGGCACACAGATGAGAGACGATGCGATATGTCTCATTGGTCTTCCACTTCTTCCCACACATTCACAGGCGCATTGCATTAAGTGTCTCATCCTAGAGCTCAGCATCATCACTATTTCCCAAATATAGTAATAATAATAAGCATAACTCCTCTTATTCAGCAAAATTATAATCTTTATAGTCTACTGAGACAGTTGAGGGCAATTTCATGAACGTTTCATTACGAAAAAGGGCCACTGGTTTACCCAACTGGGATAACGAACTTCCACTGCGTCCACTGATTAGCTGTTAATTAGCCAGCAATATCTCCACAATAGTCTGTAATCGTCTATAATAATCATCTATATAATAGTAAAATGTGCTTCCTTTGTGAATGGTTAAAAGTAATAGAATTCGAAAAAGAAAATTAAATATGGCTGTTTCTGGAAACAAATAGAGAATTAGGGCTATGAGAAAGATCTTTAAGAATAAATTGAAATAATAATAATATGTCAGTATAAAAAAATATATATATATATATATATATATATATATAATATATATATGATTATAATAAACCTAACATTAAAAAATATATTATTCCATGTTATTATTTAATGAAACTGAAATAAAGGAAAAAACACAATAATGAATAAACTAATGATAAAAATAATTCATGACGAAAAAAATATAATCACGTAAGGATTATTTGTCCGGATACCATTCTTATTTGATATTTGTTAACAGACATCTGAGAAAAACTGTCATCTCTCAAATCATCTCTATCGTACTGCAAATCGATATATGCACTTGTCTACATCCTAAGCAGTTTACACAAGCATTTTTGAATGACTGGACAGTGATTAAATGGCAGAATGAAAGAGAAAAATAAATGCTATAATGGCAAAATCACATCAGTGTGAAACTTCAGTCCAACCCCCCTCCAGGGAGAGACAGTGTCTAAAGCCATCTCTACCCAACATATCATTTTTACAGAACCATCTTTTTTTTATCCATTTGGAAAGATTTGCTGTCTTCGATTGGAAGCACTTTTCT
>JACRUU010000019.1:16081845-16094345 GCA_030449085.1 Kryptopterus vitreolus | reverse complement strand
GATATTAGAAGTATTTTGTGGTTAAATTTGGTTTCTCAAGACAAAGAGGCATATTAAAAATATATAAATATATCTGAAATATGCTGAGATTATCAGATTGAAAGGTTTCCAATCTGTCGGGGTGGAGGGGAGGCACGGTGGCCACGTTCGCCTCACACCTCTAGGAGCCGGGTTCAATCTGTGTTCTGTGGAGTTTGCAGTGGGTTTTTCTCCGGGTTCTCCGGTTTACTGCTCTTTCACACGTGCAATACTATATAGATTTGTATTACAGGCTGGATGAGTATAGCCTCCCTACAGTTTATCCTCCTGCTCCCTCTAGAGGTGATGTCCTTAAATGCAGCTTTATATCTCCCTTCTCCACGTGGTGTACCATTGTAGTACAGTTTAATTTGAGACAAGGTCGGAAAAGATACATTAATGAATGCATTGTTTCCAATGATCAAATTGTTCTAAGGATACACTCAAGCTTGCATTATTCTAATCACGTTTAAAGTGCATGAACAAAAGTATTGGGACACCTGATATATTACAGCCATTTGGGTCAACTTCCAGCATGGGTCGATGAAGATATGGTTTGGAGAGAATGTTTTTGACACCTTCGGGATGAATCGGAACATCGACTGCACCCCATCTAATTTTAAAGCTGGCAGAAAAGAGCTAAATTCTGTCATTTTAAAATACCTTTTACATCACC
This sequence comes from Kryptopterus vitreolus, assembly GCA_030449085.1. NCBI lineage: Eukaryota > Metazoa > Chordata > Actinopteri > Siluriformes > Siluridae > Kryptopterus > Kryptopterus vitreolus. The sequence goes on along the minus strand of JACRUU010000019.1, from coordinate 16,093,651 downwards.
CTACATCAGTACATGACAATAATAACATCCTTGTGAACACAAACGTCCAAAATCTAGTGGAACATCTTCCCAGAAGAGTGTTGGGAATAGCAAGAGCAAATTGGGAATTAAATGCTTAAAAATCATACGCCGTAATTATGACTAGGTGTCCAAAAACTTTTGGCAAAATAGTGTATGCTTTATAAGGTTTGGAGTGGAAGATCGTGAGTGACTTGATATACAGCTTTGGCTTAGGAATGAATTGGAATATTGAATGAGCAAAAATCACCATAAACACACTATAAAATCTAATCAAACATCTTAACATTCATTCATTCAGTCATTCATCTTCTACCGCTGTATCCAATCTTCCATCTGGTCACGGGGAGTCTGTGCCTATCTCAGGCGTCTATGGGCATTAAGGCAGGATACACCCTGGATGGAATGCCAACCCATCGCAGGGCGCACACACACACACACACACACACACACACATTCACACACTAGGGACAATTTTCCAAGGTGCCAATCAACCTATCATGCATGTTTTTGGACCGGGGGAAACCGGAGAACCCGGAGAAAAACCCCCTGAGGCACGGGGAGAACATGCAAACTCCACACACACATGACCGAGACGGGAATCGAACCCGGGTCCTGGCGGTGTGAGGCGAACGTGCTAACCACTACGCCACCGTGCCCCCCACATCTTAACATATAACCTACAAATCTTATGGTCAGGTGTCCACAAGCTTGTTTATATAGTGCATGTCTGATTGTACATATGTGGCATTTTTCCGTGCACTAGAGTTAAATATCAGATTCAGACTAACATTGCTTTGATTAAAAAAAAAAAAAGACAAATGTCCACAAAGATCACATATCGTGTTTGTCTTTGTTTCTCCTGATTGCCAGATTTTCCGCATCAACTGTTCATTATTCAAAACATAAGAATGCTGGGGAATTACATTATAGTCTAATATGTTTAAAGAAGCCAGCATTTTAAAATGACAGCAATTTAGCTCTAACTCTATGGTCTTTGTTGCCATCTTTAAAATTTCTACAGTATTGCAATAGTCTCTAAAAGATCACAGATTGCATATCTACCCAAACAAAAGACTACAAATGCATGGAACATACAAGTTATCTGTCTATTACAAGAACACAAAACCGCTACTTTTCCCCTGTAGAAATGACTAAAAATACGCCGAATAAAGCAGTTCTTTTGAATAAAACACAGGCCCCAGCAGGTGGATGATTTGTATCTCGACCATCTGTTATGTCTGTAAGGCAGATGGGTCCATGCATGCATACACTGGCACTACCCCATGGCACTGATGCCACCTCCTAACGGTGTTAACTCTAAATATGCTGCTTTTATTCACACACTTCCACCTTCACATGCTCCCTAAATGCCCATGCACCCTAATTCAGCTTTAATGATGAATAAGAAAAGTCATTAGCGCGCTTTCAGTGGTAAGGAAAACTCTGCTCTGACAGTTAAAGTCAATGCTACAAGCCGATACTGATCAGATCCCTTTTGAATGATGGATCTATTTGAAATGATGCAATTGGGTGACCTTGCAGTGGCCATTTCCACTTCAATTCTAATTCTGATCCACACAAGTAATGATCAGTATCTCTATTTTATTTTTCAATCCCGATTCTTATGAAGCAATCCATGACAGTACTCTTGACACCGCAGTGTGCACAACTAATTACAGCTGACCGCTTCCCCCAACAGCTTGGCTTTCAAACTCTTTTTGTCGCCCTCAAATGTGTTAATCATGTGAGAACACCATGTGACTCATTTGCTTGAGATTGAATTTTTTTTTTTCGCTGTTGTTTTAATCTACACCCAAAATACTTTTCAAACAAGTTTCATACTTTCATTCGAAATCCATTTTCAAGCATATCACACCCTTGGGAAAGGCTTTGGCTTAGACAGTGTTTTTACACAAACCCACATTCGAAATATTTCTCACTCTACACACCGAGAAGGAGATTTCATCGTATGTTTCCTCTCTTATCACAATGTCTCTATCTTTTGCTAAAACCCTTAAATGAGACACGAATGACAGTTGACTCACCATTACAGTTACAATATAGCTAAAATGACAGCTACAGCATTTGCAATACTATTTCAAGTTACCTTTTGGGACCGGGGTCTTACATCAACATAAGAAAGAAAGTGCAATCTTTTCTTTGACATATTCTTTATAAGTTTATCTAAAGCTTGAATTCATCAAATCAAGCATTATCTCCTACAATGAAGATAGATTGAAATGAGAGATACACAAACTGCATCATTCCAGAAAACCAGGCAGAGAACTTCTCATTTTTCAATAAACTTGAGCTGTGCTCTAGCCCCACTGAGTGAAATCCTATAAATAAAGTGTTGGATCTCACGCTGAGTCTGTACTGTGACATTTCTTCCTCTTTTCCTGCCTTCTCTTTGCAAACACACACACACAAACATAAACATGCACACAGAATGAGTGAGATCGAGAGACGAACGAGAGAGAGAGAGATCTATAAGGCTCAAACTGTCAGTGTAAGAACACTACATCGATTTGCCCATCCAATCGTGATATTTAATCTAGAAACACTGCAAGTTCATACACACTAATGAATATTGATCACATCTCATTCCCTGTAACGAACAAAGAAAACAATATAGAGTAGATTTGCCTAGTGACCTCAGAAAAAAGTATGGAAATCTTTCATATTCTTGTTTATTGTTTTGCTTTATATTTTGGTTTGCTGGTTTTAATCATCTCTCTTTTTTTGAGCAAGTTTTCGTGTGAGTCTTTTTTGCTGGATTGTGAAGGACAAAGACAATGGGAAAGCGTAATCAATTTTGGTGCAAGCATTCCTGGCAAAAAAAGCACAACAATAAAGTGTGAGTGTGAGTGAGGCTTCAGCCCTATAAATTATTCCCCCATAACCGCCTCGCTGGTATTGTTTTCTTCTATTGACTAGAAGCTTCTGCATGATGTCATACTGAACATTATCAACTACACAGGCACACACACACAGAGTCAAAAAGCCAAAACCCTTACTCTATTAGATTAGCTTAAATCTTATTAGTGTCAAGATGGCTTTAGTCACATGCTACGTGTTACACAGGATCAGTGGATTTAAATTTTGAAGCCGGAGTTTAAATCCATTTAGTGGAAATAAAGAATGACCAAAAAACATTCAAAACAGGAACTAACATGTCTATTGCATCAAAGTGTATGGAGCATGTCAAGTGTATTAATATGCAATAAGGTGTTTACTACACAATATAGTGCAAGAATATATAATGGAATGCATGTTTCATCATGCACTGCAGTCTGCTACGTGTTACATCATATATGGTTATTAACATGTCTATTGCATTGTATCATGCATCGATTACATCATGTATTTTCAGTATTAACATGAACAAGTGCATTATACGGTGCATAAACATGTAATAACATCTCTTTTACAACATAAAGTCATGTGTAAAAGTAATGTGTCTATTGGATCATGTATTACATTCTATAAATGCATAAATTGCATCAGATTATAATTTACATGTATTGTAGTATATAAGTCTACTAATGTGTGTGGAATTATATCGTTATTATGAAAGTTTGAGTTAGCCTTGTCACATGATAGAACTGCACAATTATTTTAACATTTGCCATTTAAATGTGATTTTTGAAAATTAAGGGACTGTAAAAATTTGCTGTACTTATAAAGGGGACCTATAAATAACTAATTAACAAACATATTATTAACTTAACCTAATTAATAACATACTAAATAACATATTAATTACATTATTGTAATAGAGTTTAACAATATAAATAACAGTAGCATTAATTAACTCTGTCAGGCTCAACTGAGATAAATACAACTTACCATTAAAGATAAGAAATCAGAGATTGAGTTCTTACATCTAGTTTCTTTGTTTATTTGTTTTCAGTGGATTTATCTTAAAGAATGTACATAAGTAGCCTGAATATAATATTATTGAAAAGTTTCAATTATTTACAGATCATTTAAAAGTTTATCCAATGTAATATATTTGAAATAATAAGCCTGGTATTTAAGTTACAAATCATTTAGACAATTACTCATATTATAAATTGTGTCACTTTCCAGTAATTTTTATCAGAAAACTTTATGTTTAATACTCTGTAAGACATTTGTGATTCCTCTGCCCTTTTTATTTGTCTTCATGCAAGTTTATACAGGTAGTACCTGAGTTATAGAAAATTCGACATTCTGAGTATATTTAAATTTTGGCTGGGCATATTCATTTCTAGGTATGCTAGGTTGAGACACAGCCAGGATGTATGCATCTCCCACCTTGTGAGATAATGACAAGATAATCTTGCCAGTAGTCAACAGGGGACAGTTGTCTCTGTGCTTTTAAGCACAATTTTAGTTCTCGTCTGTGTGCTTTTTACCGGTCTCACCAAAAGCTAAAACAGATCATGACTGGCTTCTCCTTCCACTTGCAAACCAGTGCTCATCCACGCAACCACTGCTACATACATATGGACCGTAAAGTTTATATATTATGATACTGTAAATTGCTACCCCATACTGATTCTTTAAAGCTCCTGGATGGGCTAAATGATGTCTCGACTTACAATATGTTCACATATGGGTCACTGTAACGCATCTTCACTTTAACTCAGTGACTAGATATAGGTATGTGTAGAGTATACAGTAGTACGGCTCGGGTAAGAAACAGTGCTACTGTTGTTCCTATATACCCCGTAGGTTGACATCAGGAATCGAGACTAATGATAGTATGAAAGTAAAAGATCTGTTTATCTGCATAGAAACAAGTGATTTATATCAATGTGACTCAGTGGTCAATTCTGTATGTGTGTTTGTGTGTGTGTGTGTGTGTGTGTGTGTGTGTGTGTGTGTGTGTGTGTGTGTGTGTGTGTGTGTGAGAGAGAGAGAGAGAGAGAGAGAGAGAGAGAGAGGGAGAGAGAGTGTGAGCAAGGATGAAATATGTACAGAATTGATGAGCTATTGAACTCTGGGAGAGGTGCTCCAAGTAGCACCATATATCAGTAGAAATGTGAACACGCACGCACGCGCACGCACACACACACACACACACACATTGAAATATGAGACATATGTCACTGCATACAGAAAACTATGAAGCCAAAGCAACAGAAGGTCAATACTGTAATCATGTTTAAACTTAATTAAGAGAGATTGAGACAGAGACATCTGGATCTCTCTCTCTCTCTCTCTCTCTGTGTGTATTTGTGTGTATATGTGTGTGTGTGTGTGTGTGTGTGTGTGTGCGTGTGTGTAAGATCTCGTGTGCATTTAAAATGACTTCTAATCTAATATGACCCCCTCATTTTACTGTACAATAACAATGGAAAAACATTAGACCAGATGCAGAGCCCAGATCAGAAGCCTGCAATCTGTGTGTGAATGTGCATGTGTGTGTGTGAAAGAGAGAGAGAGAGAGAGAGAGAGAGAGAGAGAAAGCAGAGCTATTCCTCTCCATTAGTCTCCAGGCCAGAAGCCACAGACTCCTCCATCCCGTAAAGCATAATAATGAAGAGGCAGTGCTCTGATCCATAATGAAAGCTTTATTACTGTTCCTGTATACTTCGGCATAGCACACGGTGGTCAGTCGCCAATGACATCATCGGTGCACGTACTGAGCTCACTCAGTAACTGGTGAGCTCTGTCTATAGTCTAGGAAAAATTCTAAATAAACCTGTTAAGCTAAGTGGACAAGACGGTATACTAATGTATGTACTATTTTAATTAATACACATTTAATAATATTATACATTTTACCACATCCTGAGGACGCACCCCTCCAGCAACCATCAATCTTTCATTTGCCATGTAGATGCAAGCGGAGTGGAGTCTCTGACACACAAGCAATTCTTTCTAGAGGAACATCTTTCCAGATAAGTGGAGGTTAATATAGCAATAAAAAGGTGCTAAATAATAAGCAATATAGAAGCACCATACTAAAGACAGTGGAATAAGAAGCACAATACTAACTTTATGGTCAGGTGTCCATAGATTTTTTTGTTTCCATACAATTAATGAGACAATTAATGTACATTTAATGAGACTTAGGCAAGGTGCAATTATTTATGTGTGTAAATTATTGAATTAATGATAAAATAGGTCTCTTTTACAAGAGTTACCAAGACCAGAAAAGGATTTGGATTTAAGTAGATTTAAAATATGAATAATCTAAATAGAATAAGATTTATTTTAAAAACGATTTCTTTTAAAATACCGCTCTGGCATGCTTGTGCATTCCCACATAAATTCAGTTTTGCATGAAAGGGAGAGAAAAGAGCGAGAGAAAGAAAAATAAAGAGGCAATTCATTTCTGTGTCCTTGGAGCCACTATAATTCTAAACGTTCAAAACATACATTGATTATTTTTGTGTTTGTCAGGGGAAAAAAAGAGACTCAAACCGTACAAGATTTGCTATCTGGAGTCATTTTATGCTTCGTCTCATCTGTTCGTAACTGCTCGATTGCTACATTCGCCTGCTTTCACATATTTAAGGAAAAAAAAAAAGAGTTCATCCAAGCAATAGAACCCATTCATATTTGATGTGAAAATACAATATACTGTATCTGCACCTGCTTTTTGGAAAGACACAGTACACTCTTTCTGTTTTAACATCCACCAAAGCTTTGTTAATCAATACTGGAGCAATGCCAAATGCTAAGTAGATTTCACTGTGGTCACAAACTCTTCTCGTGTTCTGTTAAGGACATTGAGGACATTTCGCTGAAGTAGACAGAATTTAGGACCCCATAAAAAAAAAAAAAAAAAAAAAAAAAAGTGCACACAGAAGCAGTGCCTTAACAACCCAGCGTATGTGCTGAGCTAACTCAAACGTTTTTGCTAAGTTTGTTATTATAGCATTGACACTTACTGCAATTCCTAACATGCGTTAAATGTGGATGTGATTTAAAGGTGTTTTTTTAACAATTAGCTTACAAAAAATAAAATATAAATCCCTTGGTAGGATTGTGGAGAATCTGTAATAGTATTTCAGGAATGCTGCGCATGGAGCAGAAATACACACTGTAGGGAAACTGACATACATATTCTTTATTAAAGGTAATTTTTTTTATGACTACTAGTTAATCTACTGGCATGAAAATCTAGTAACAAATGTGTTGCAAAATGCATGCATTTTATTTTTTTTACTAGGTATTAAAAATGACTTGTCAATTAATACAGTGAGTCAGATGTAGTTCTTGCACTGGTTTCTAATGCACAGACATACAGAAAAGCCATCTGGAGATGAATGCTGTACAGAGAAGATGAAATTCAGTTGTGTTTCTGTGCATTCCAAATCATTTAAGCGTTTGCCAAGCGATTTCCGCTGACATTCGATCGATAAAGCAGCTTTTTACACAACTTTACCTGAACACAATTATACTCCATGATCATTTTAAGAGAGAATATGCAGCAAAATCTGTGCGCAAATGAGATGAATCCACTTTGCTGTGCAAAAGGAACTTCCTTATGTTTACAGACATTTCCTTAATACCCCTTGTTTTCCCTCAGGGAATGCTCTCTTTCCTGCTCAACTGGATCTGTTCTAGATCTGGCCTGGCAGATCAGAAGACACCAAAACAGAGCTTAAAGGAGATTACCACTCTTCTCTTTCTCCTCCGAATCCCCCATAGACCTGCTCTGCTTTCACTAAGCTCCAATTCCAACTTCACCTTTGCACTCGACGAGAAGCATTGGCGTTTCTAATCTTAGACAGTCTTCCCACTATACTGTTTCCTCGACAGCCTACGCTTAGTGTTACCATGCTGAGAATATGTGTGTATTATTTTTTAGCACAAAGCGACACTTTTGCAAAACAAAAAGCTGCATCTCTGAGCATTTCGGGATAATAAAGAACTGAGAGTGTGTGTGTGAAAAAAAAAAAAAAAAAAGTAATGATATATATATATATATATATATATATATATATATATATATATATATATATAGTGGGGTTCTTGCTTTAGATTGTAATCCTATTAACACATGCATAGCCTTTTCTGCTAGTACATACACTTAAATATACCATGTGTGAAAGTAAAAGTCAAGCATTCCGAAATCTCATTTACTTCTTGTGATGAAGATGAATAAGCGAAACGCAGAAAACTAAAAGCAAAACCTTGCAAATAGTACCCCCTTGGAGAACCATAAGCAGCCAGCCGTCTTGGGAATTATTTCAGTCACACTGCATGCTCTGGTGCTCAAAATATTTGATCATTCGGACCAGCAGTGTAAACAGAAATGTGCTTCTGTAGTAATGAGAGATATAGATCAGACAGGGGAGAGCTTTCCTCTTACAATTATGTTTTCTAATCTTTCTTATCTCCCTATTCCTTTAACAGCTTTAGATCAAAGATAAAGAGAGAGGCAGTCATTGATCTGGTCATGAATGTAAGCATTCAGACAAACAGCCATGGGTTTGAAACAGAGCAAAGCCAGGTCTCTATACACAATCCTGCTGCATAATAATTTCTGCTTTCATCTCTGAAACCTTTCCATCCATGATTTTTTAAAAACATTTGTCCCTCATTAAAGTTCAAGCGGGCCAAGAAAAAATTAAAATAGAAAAAGCTCAATATTCCGATTTTTCAAAATCTGTTAAATTTGTTAAATTAGTGATTTAACAAATATCTCTACTTATTCTTTGAGTTTGTCATTAAATCAGGCCCATATTTAGTTTCATCATGTGTGGCAGATTGGGGCTGATGCAGCAAAATGGTTTTAGACTGAATGTATCCGAAGTATTCAAACTAGTAAACCAGTGTTTATTCATTAATGGAGAACTCAAAACACTGCTTTAAAGGTCACTGGGTGACCGAATGCATTTTTCGGAAAATCTTACACAGGCACATAGTCTTAGATTTTCCGTTTAATTTGACATCGTTTTCATGATGTGTGCTGCATATAAGAAGACTGTAGGTGTGAATTCCCCTGTTTCTAGCTTTTTTATACAGTTTTCTACAAAGAACGGCCATTAAAAGCATTTTATTATTTTAAGCTTATTTTAGTTAACCATGAGTAAATTTCACCCATTATCATATCAGCAATATGTGAAATTGATCATGTGCAAAATAAATTTAAAAAAAGAATGTGACACATCAATTTACACAGTGACACAAGGTATGAAAGGATTGGAGGAGAAAGTAAATGAATAAGGTGTAAAGAAAATTATAATAATAAAATAAAGAAATCACACTTAAATAGCATCTAAATGGAAAAAGATAATTAAAATACAAAATCCTATGACAGACATGGAAAGAATGTGTATATTAGCTTTATTTGTAAATTTTTATAATTTTTTTTCAATATGAGCGGTACTTAGAGATCAGTATCTGATTATTTGTGGTGGTGTCCTAACAAGAATGATGTCATTGGCTGTAAACCAATTCTCTAGGGACTGGACTTTTCCAAGGGGTTAAAGAAGAATGGATAAGAAGGAGAAACTAAGAGAGAAAGAAAGAGAGAGAGAGATGAAGCGAGAGAGAGAGAGAGAGAAGAGAGAGAGAGAGAGAGAGAGAGAGAGAAAATGAAGCACTGTCTGTTTTCTGCTTGAACCTACACTACACAATAATGAGAGGTTGAGGAGTTAGGACTCTTCATCTGGCACACACTCATCAACAGATGTCCCCCTCTCGGAGACCCAGAAAGATATAAGGCCTTATAAATACAGAAGGCCTGATAGAGTGTCATATTAGACCCGTGTTTATGATATTGTCATTTGATTTTTTTTTTCTCTTTAATTTGAGGATGTGTATTGTTTGTTGTGGCCTGACCATCCCTTAAATGTCAAGTGACTTAATTAACACTCAGTGTTAAATATTAATGCTTGCAGCAAAGAGGCATAAATATTCATCAACCTGCAAAAGCCGCACAATTTCCAGTTAATATTTCATGAGACAGCGAGGTCTTGACATGATGTGTGTATGTGTGTGTGTGTGTGTGTGTGTGTGTGTGTGTGTGTGTGTGTGTGTGTGGTGTAAGAGAGAGAAAGAAAGAGAATGTGACTAGGTAGCTATCCAAGATTCGCTCTATGTGTGTGTGTGTATGTGTGTGTGTGTGTGGTGTAAGAGAGAGAAAGAAAGAGAATGTGACTAGGTAGCTATCCGAGATTCGCTCTATGTGTGTGTGTGTGTGTAAGGTTATATTAATGCACCATGGTAAATATGATCATGATGAAAACTCCACACATCTCCATTTAATTAGTTCCATTTCATATGCATGTGAGCCTGAATGTTTTACATCAGACATCACTGCTTGTGCATATTTATACATGGACTGTATATACAAAAAAAAAAAATATATATATATATATATATATATATATTATATATTATATATATATATATATATATATATAAATTTAATACACTGTACAGCATTTTACCTTGCACAGCACATTATTCGATGCATATTTGACCTGACTTTCATCTGCTGACAAAATTATACTTCTCCAGACAAAAACCTGCATCCCATCCAGGGTGTTTTCCTTCCCTACTATCAGGAGAAATGTTCCTACAGTAAGTGATATTAAATGCTACCTGTTATGCGTATGCCCCCCCCCCACCCCCCACTCAGTCTGTCCCTGCTCATGACAGGCTTTCCATCACACTTTCGCTTCACTGATCTACTAACCTCCATTTCCACCTCTTTATCTTGGCTTGCTGGTTTTCTCATTTCTATGCCACAAACAGAAATTGCCAGTGTAATAATTCTGTGTTGAATTATTTAAACTTTTCTCAGGTTTTATATTTCTGTTCTTTGTTTTGACCTCTTTTTTTAAAAATGGATTATAAATTCATCCTATGAGCTAAAGAGTTTGAAATGTGCATGTCAGCATTTCGTACTAAAAAAAAAGAAATCGTTTGAAGGAATTAAAAGTGTGAGTGGTAGGAGTTTCTAACAGCTGTGGAAGGATTTAATCATGACCGGAGTAAAGATTCCAGACAGAGAGATATAATATATACTTACAAATATCTCTCTGTATTTTTCCCTCTATTTTCTTTCTCTTTCTTTATCAATTGCTTTTTTGTTCTTTTTTCCATTCTTCCTCAGGAAAAGGCATGGCCTATTGCCATGGAGACAGACAGCCATTACAGGTGAGGTAGGGGGTGCACGCCAATGTATGGTTTCCTTATGTCTTCGTGTGTGTGTGTGCACACACACAACTCACGCACGCACACATGCATGCACAAACACACACCCCCACACACACACACATTTAAAAGCAACAAAACAAGGCACATCTGCGGTTCAGGGATGCCAAGGTCACACAATGTATGAAAACACACACCAGCTAAATTCCACAAATCAGGGAGACATTAAAATGTCACTCACTATGAACAATTTCTGTGGTCTGTTGATATTCAGGTGCAGTGTGCATCATATGATGTGTTATAACTCAGGTCGGAGCTGACAGAATGGACAGAACAGTAGCAGGATTTAAATGTGAAGTGTGTGCTGCTGGTGTTTTGTGTGTGTGTGTGTGTGTGTGTGTGTGTGTGTGTGTGTGTGTGTGTGTGGTGTGTGTGTGTGTGTGTGTGTGTTTGTGTGTGTTTGCTGCATCAGTTCTGCTTAGCTGGTGTACTGCAGAGGTGCACGTGCTCCAAGTGTGTGTGGGGAGCTAGAGAGAGAGGAGAAGAGAAGAGAGAGAGAGAGAGAGAGAGAGAGAGAGAGAGAGGGGAGAAGAGAGGAGAGAGAGAGAGAGAGAGAGAGACAGTGATCAGACCTCAGAGAAATGACAATGGTCATATCCATCAGGGCGATCTAGAC
>JACRUU010000019.1:16074345-16076845 GCA_030449085.1 Kryptopterus vitreolus | reverse complement strand
TCAGCAGATGTGGTTATTAGCGGGTGGCTAACCGCATCACTGTCCATTGTTTTCGCTTTTGAGCTATCGCATTTACCTTTGAGTGGTACGCGGTGCTGTCATTCTCAACGCCCATAAGTTGTTGAGCATTCATGTCCTGTCCCCTGTGCTGCGCTCGTATCGGCGCTGTCTTTGGTGTGACGGACGGCTGCGTTCCCCGTCAGGCTTTGGAAATGCTCGCTTGGAGCTGAACTCCTGCACCTGAACAACGCTGCTGTTTTGTTCTATGGATTTCAGTCTGTGTTCTTGATTATCTTGGTTTGTTTCACATTGGTTAACTTTTTTTTTTGTGCTGTGAGTGTATTGCTGTTTTCGAGCGCTTCGTTCTGCGGGTCGCATGCTGGTTGTTATAGGCTGGGAATGTGATGTGTAAAAGCACCATTAAAATAATTAACTACGGAATTACTTTCGGGTAGATTTAGGATGCCGATTCTTCCTTTCCACAGTTTCCCCCTGGAGAATTTTAAACAATTCCACAATTTACATTTACATTTGCAGCATTTGGCAGACGCTCTTATCCAGAGCGACTTACAACTTGAGCAATTTGAGGGTTAAGGGCCTTGCTCAAGGACCCACTAGTGACAGCTTAGTGGTGGTGGGGTTTGAACCCATGATCTTTCGGTCCAGAGTCCAACACCTTAACCACTGGGCTATCACCTCCCACAATGTTTTTCCCAAGTTCAAAACTGTTCATTGATCTCGTTTTTGGGGTTTGTGTCCCAATACGTATGAACAGAAGGAAATAAGGCTTCCCTTTGTCGCACTAGATACTAGTTTAGCTTATAGATGCACCGAGAGCTGAACCTAGCCTACAGAATTATTTCCCTCTTGCAGACGATGTGGTTGTTAATAAAAAAGGTGGCCATCTTCTGGAGGAAAACCTGCTTACAAGTGAAAATCAATTAATGAGACGCAAAGTAAAAGAGCACTCATCAAATAGCTGCGCCGTCGCTGCATAGACAACATGTGTTATGTCTGTCTTATGAAAGTTTAATAACTAAGTTCTACGTTCGGGTTATCTAAGATTATTCAGTGACATCCGGATACTAATTTTCTTTCTAGAATGCTTTGGTGGTTCAAGATTACAACTTGGAAAGAAAACACAAAAAGGGAACGGATGATGTGGTTGCCGATTCATTGTCTCGTTTGTGGTAATCTTTATTAGATTTTTTTTCCTTTCTTTGAAAACAGGTTCGCCTCTCGGTCATTGGCGCGGGTTGGAGATCTGTCGCATGGAAGCTGACGTCACCAATAGAGGCGGGGCTTAGAGTATTTAAGCGCTAAGTAGGAGGAGAGCAGAAGCGGGAGCAGGTGTTTCATCCCTTAATTTAAACATCGCCATCCTGTTCGCTGTGTAGAGTTCCTGTGACCGCTAAGAACTTTGCTATATGTGTTACTCATGATTCCGACTTCCCAGTGTAACCAGTTTGAACGCGCTGTGTGTACAGGTAGTTTGTGTCTCTACATTCCCGCATGTAGGATGAGTTGTGTTTATACACACTAATGTCAGAGGCGCCATTCTCTGTATTTTTCTGCAGGTCAGTTTGTGTACAGGTGGCGACGTTTTGTTCTTTTTGGCGCCGTCATTGAGTCCAGCTCTGCGGTTCATCCCTCTGTGGATTTTGTTCTTTGATTTCTTTTTTTTCTTGTATATATCTTGTATGTTTGGTAGGTTGCTTGTACTTATTTTTGTTGAGGAGTCTAGAGGAAAATCATGCTCACACAGAGTACATGTGACACACCAACAATAAATATGTCTATGTCCTGAAAATAAAGGTGTTTTTTCTTCAGCCTCTCTATGAAGTTGAATATGCAGATGTATTTAAAATGCTAGAGGTAACGTATGTGTTACTTGCATGTGGTACAAGTTTTATTATTTTCTTCTGATGAGTAATTCTAAATAGTGGAATGAAGTACTTCAAATGATTGAGGCTTATCAGGCTTCAAATTTATGGTGAGTTTTTAACTGTTCTCGCGTGTAGGGTGTAGGCTTGAACATTTTAAAAGTATTTATTATTATTGTTAGTTATTTTATTATAATTATTAGTCATATGGCAAATTTAATGATATTTAATCCTTGCAATAAAACTCATATGCCCGTTCCTGAGAGCAAAACGCACTTAAGAAATAAAATGCATAACAATACATGCANTGCAATAAAACTCATATGCCCGTTCCTGAGCGCAAAACTCACATAAGAAATAAAATGCATAACAATACATGCATTTTAGTACCTGGAAAATAAGAATAAATATGTTTGTCTATAATTCCGCTTCAAAATGCCTTTAATGTACATAGTATACACACGACTGTCTTAATTATCGTTTTTGGGGGGGGGGGGGGATCGAGCACAGGAGCGTCTTGTTTTCTTTATTACTTTTGGGGCTCAAAATGGTCAAACTCCTGATACTTGGTAGCCGGGTTGGAATCTGCGGCCTTTTGGTCGTCAGTGAGGCTCAGC
>JACRUU010000019.1:15999345-16066845 GCA_030449085.1 Kryptopterus vitreolus | reverse complement strand
GACGGACGGCTGCGTTCCCCGTCAGGCTTTGGAAATTCTCGCTTGGAGCTGAACTCCTGCACCTGAACAACGCTGCTGTTTTGTTCTATGGATTTCAGTCTGTGTTCTTGATTATCTTGGTTTGTTTCACATTGGTTCACTTTTTTTTTGTGCTGTGAGTGTATTGCTGTTTTCGAGCGCTTCGTTCTGCGGGTCGCATGCTGGTTTGTTATAGGCTGGGAATGTGATGTGTAAAAGCACCATTACAATAATTAACTACGGAATTACTTTCGGGTAGATTTAAGGATGCCGGATTCTTCCTTTCCACAGTTTCCCCCTGGAGAATTTTAAACAATTCCACAATGTTTTTCCCAAGTTCAAAACTGTTTATTGATCTCGTTTTTGACTCGTTTTTGGGTTTTGTGTCCCAATACTTATGAACAGAAGGAAATAAGGCTTCCCTTTGTCGCACTAGATACTAGTTTAGCTTATAGATGCACAGAGAGCTGAACCTAGCCTACAGAATTATTTCCCTCTTGCAGACGATGTGGTTGTTAATAAAAAAGGTGGCCATCTTCTGGAGGAAAACCTGCTTACAAGTGAAAATCAATTAATGAGACGCAAAGTAAAAGAGCACTCATCAAATAGCTGCGCCGTCGCTGTATAGACAACACGTGTTATGTCTGTCTTATGAAAGTTTAATAACTTTAAGTTCTACGTTCGGGTTATCTAAGATTATTCAGTGACATCCGGATACTAATTTTCTTTCTAGAATGCTTTGGTGGTTCAAGATTACAACTTGGAAAGAAAACACAAAAAGGGAACGGATGATGTGGTTGCCGATTCATTGTCTCGTTTGTGGTAATCTTTATTAGATTTTTGTTTTATTAGTATATTTCATTTAAATTTTTTTTTCCTTTCTTTGAAAACAGGTGCGCCTCTCGGTCATTGGCGCGGTTGGAGATCTGTCGCATGGAAGCTGACGTCACCAATAGAGGCGGGGCTTAGAGTATTTAAGCGCTAAGGAGGAGGAGAGCAGAAGCGGGAGCAGGTGTTTCATCCCTTAATTTAAACAGCTCCATCCTGTTCGCTGTGTAGAGTTCCTGTGACCGCTAAGAACTTTGCTATATGTGTTACTCATGATTCCGACTTCCCAGTGTAACCAGTCTGAACGCGCTGTGTGTACAGGTAGTTTGTGTCCCTACATTCCCGCATGTAGGATGAGTTGTGTTTATACATACTAATGTCAGAGGCGCCATTCTCTGTATTTTTCTGCAGGTCAGTTTGTGTACAGGTGGCGACGTTTTGTTCTTTTTGGCGCCGTCATTGAGTCCAGCTCTGCGGTTCATCCCTCCTCTGTGGATTTTGTTCTTTGATTTCTTTTTTTTTCTTGTATATATCTTGTATGTTTGGTAGGTTGCTTGTACTTATTTTTGTTGAGGAGTCTAGAGGAAAATCATGCTCACACAGAGTACATGTGACACACCAACAATAAATATGTCTATGTCCTGAAAATAAAGGTGTTTTTTCTTCGGCCGCTCTATGAAGTTGAATATGCAGATGTATTTAAAATGCTAGCGGTAACGTATGTGTTACTTGCATGTGGTACAAGTTTTATTATTTTCTTCTGATGAGTAATTCTAAATAGTGGAATGAAGTACTTCAAATGACTTCAAATTATGAGGCTTCAAATGATTGAGGCTTATCAGGCTTCAAATTTATGGTGAGTTTTTAACTGTTCTCGCGTGTAGGGTGTAAGCTTGAACATTTTAAAAGTATTTATTATTATTGTTAGTTATTTTATTATAATTATTAGTCATATGGCAAATTTAATGATATTTAATCCTTGCAATAAAACTCATATGCCCGTTCCTGAGCGCAAAACTCACATAAGAAATAAAATGCATAACAATACATGCATTTTAGTACCTGGAAAATAAGAATAAATATGTTTGTCTATAATTCCGCTTCCAAATGCCTTTAATGTACATAGTATACACACGACTGTCTTAATTATCGTTTTTTTTGGGGGGGGGGGGGGGGGGGGGGAATCGAGCACAGGAGCGTCTTGTTTTCCTGGGCTTTATTTATTACTTTTGGGGCTCAAAATGGTCAAACTACTGATACTTGGTAGCCGGGTTGGAATCTGCGGCCTTTTGGTCGTCAGTGAGGCTCAGCTCTGGGCGTGGAACATACGGGATACAACACCCACTGGAATCACCTGAAAAGGCACAAGGTTCGGAGCCTTACATTTTTCCTGCCGGAGAAAATAACATTTATGCATGAACGGGCGCGGGAAAACTTAAACATTGCTGGCGGGAGCAGTTCAAAAACCTGCGGAAGCGGGAAGAATCCGTCCAGCAGGTCTCTAGCTCGTACACACTTGCACATAGAATTATAAAACTCGGTAGACAGGGCTAATAGATTTGTCTAATAGATTACATGATTCTCAAAAATCCTCTCAAGAAAACACATGCTTCGCGCCACCTTCCAATGGCCCAGTGGGTTCGTTTTAGCACGAATCTGAATCCTCACCTGGGCTTGTTTCTTTAAGTTTATTTTTGGGCTGTTTTGTCTAATAGATGACATGATGCTAAAAGACACCAAATGGCTCAGTGATAGTGCATTACTGTGATTGCAGGAGCGGTTCTAGTCAGGGTTTAATTCCATGTTTTAAAAAAATAAAATAAAATGTTGCTGAAAAGATTAAATAGTGTTTAAGTATTTAATATTTTTTATATTTTTTTCAGTTATTTTTTCAAGTTTTTTTTTTTTGTTTGTTTTTTTTTTTCACTTATTTACAAACGTCAATATGGATTCCGAAAAGAAAGTACATTCTACTTATATGGCTTTGCTTCGCCATATTTACATGGTTACATTGCACTTGACAAGAAAGTATATACTTGTAGTATTTTTTTAGACTTGTGAAAAGCTTTTAATTTAGTTAATTATAATATTTGATTGTAAAATGTATATATATGTTTTATAAGTTTTCATCTTCCTACTTCCTAATACATCTTCCTATAAATCGATGAAAGATTAATTTTACAATTTTTTGCAATAATTGTGACTGAACAATTTTTTAAATGTTATTGAATGTAATTATTGAATGCACCAATAATAAAAGAATAAAATGATTAAGTAATGATTAAATAACTTACATTTGACCTTGTACTGTAATGCTTGATGTTCCACCAGATGGCGCATTAGGTGCGGTGTTACAGAGTATTACTATCAATGCCTTTTATATGTTTATGTTTGATCTGTATGTATCTGCTGTTTTTAAAGTCAGTGAGGACCATGAGCCAAAAAAAATGTGCCAATCCCTGACCTAGACACTGAGCATTGTCAGACTGTTTACAATGAGAGCTGCTCCCAGTGATCCAGACAATGGCGATCACAATTCTACTGTTATTTCCGTTTTTCTTTAACTGTGCAATAGAAACAACTCACGTTTCTGTGCAATAGCAAGCTATGCAATTATACCAGTGCAATATGTGCAAAATGACATTTCTATTTTTATTCATGTTTTTTGTCATGTTTAATATTGCTTTCTTTTTCATTTTTGTTTTCCTGTTTATTTTAATTTAGTATTCATATAGTGCCAAAAGTATTGTACCAGGCCAAAAGTATTGGGACACCCCCACGTTGCCCCGGACACAGGCCAAAGTATTGGGACGCCCCAGGATGGATGGATGGATGGAGGAGGGAGGGAGGGAGGGAGATGGATGGGGATGGATGGATGGGATGGATGGATGGATGGGCCCCGCCCCTTCGATGAAACCACTGTGAAAATCAAGAAGGTACACTTTAATAAACATGTACATATTTGTATCACTACTGGTAAATCATCATTATCTCTACCCGAACCTTCATTTATTTATTAAAAAAAGGAACACAAACAATAACAATAATATGTACCTAAACAATAAAACAAACATATTATGGACATGTCAACTTTGTAAATTCCCCTTTAATAATGTAAGATGGAATAGTCGACTCCCGGGTAATTTGCGCCTGCACGCCGTAATTCTGGCGCTATATAAGATGGAGGTTTCATGCCACTATGGTTGGCCAGATGATTATATTTTTGACTGCATGTTCCGCCGAAGTTTCAACGCAAAAACCAAATCAAAACAGAAGTAGACTTGACCAGTCATTGGGTTAGTCACAGCATGAGTTATTGTGAGGGGGATGTAAATATAGTGGCTGTGTTTGTGTGTTTTATAGTACGGTATTCTAATAGCCTGCGTGTGCACCCACATTGCTTTAGTGCAGGAATACGGAGGATGAAAAGGGAAAGTTGCGGTGTTTGTGCCGCGCTCCTCAAAACAACAGGGATGGGTCACTACTTGTGTATGTATGTATGTATATGTATATGAATATGTATATATATATATATATATATATATATATATATATATATATTATATATATATATATATATATATATATATATATATATATATGGCCAACCAATGTACCACTTTACTTTGCAAGGTATTGTTGAAACATTGTTACGTGCAGCAAGCGCATAGTGTATGTAAGAGCTTCGTTGCCTCAGTTTGATCCTCTCTCTCCCAGATCGGAAGTATCCGCTGGGGTTTCGGTAGATAGCCGCTTCCAACTGCGTATTGCTCGTCTCCCAATGGAGGCAGCAGAGAGCGCTAAGATTCGGCACGCCGAGGCGGAGTTAAAACTGGCTATTCGCGAGTTGGAGCTGGAGAACGAGATGGAGATTCGGTTCCGTGAGCCGAATCTTAAAGCAAAGGAGTTCACCCCAATCCAGCCACGATGCCCACGTTCCATTCGAGCCCTCCGCTCCACTTTTCTCATTTACTCTGCCGTTCCACCTGCTGCTTCCGCACATCCGATTAAAAGTTCCTTCATCTGGCTTTAATGTAAGTGAACATGCAGCGCTAATTTCTCCTTTCCGGAAAAGTGAAGTGGACACTTATTTTAGGGTGTTTATGAACACAGTATGAACTTGTTCCAGGCACAAGAGTCTAGTTTGTAGAATTTGTGCGTGAGAAGGGTATATTGTCGTTGATTGTGTAGCGCGAATAAGGTGAATGAGTATTCCTCGCTCCGAGAATTGATTTTACTGGAGGATTTTAAGAACTGACCGAATGATGTGTTATTTAAATGAACGCGGTTTCTACACTGTCTCAGGCTGCGGTCTTCACTAATGAGTTCCCACTCACTCATAACACGTTCTTTAAACGCAGTAGAAACAAAAGTATAAGAGTGAGTAAACATATATCGGTTCAAAGAAAATCGCTCTCCCGGACACATCGCAGCCAACTGTTTGTTATTAACGCGCAAACAGGACAGAGCGCCTAAGCGAAGCGACTCTGCAAGTCCTAATGATGGTGTTGCTGTTGCGGGTTCTGTGCAGCCCGATACTTTCTTTAGAGGAACCAAACGTAGAGCCTTGCTATCAGACTTTTATTTTGTTTGGGAAGGTTTTGTTGCCTAATGCCTAAAGAGAATGCGGGGCCTGCTAAAATTTTAAGACACCGGAGCAGGTCCGTTTTTGTTTATTGTAACTCTAGTGTATTTTCGTTTTCGAGCGCTTCGTTCTGCGGGTCTCATGCCGTTTGTCAGGGACTGGGGATGGGAGATGTAAAACACCATTACATGAATTGGAGATATCTACAGATTTACCTGCAGTAGATTTAGGGTTTCCGTATGTTTTGCGTTGCCAGTTTATGGGATAGATTTTATTCTTGGAAATGATAGAGCAGGTGGCAAAGTTTTTTTTCCAATTTTAGAAGTAATGGATTCTTCATTTCCACAGCGTCCCCTGGAGGAATTTAACAATTCCAGCGTGTTTCTTTACTACAGCCCGAGCACGTAAGTTGCAAAATCTTATTGATCTTTATTGTTCTCCCGAGTAACCGGAACATGTTCTGTGTCCCAGTACTTATGAACAGCAGGAAATAAAGCTTCCTTCTGTCGAACTAAAGGTGAGCACAGTTCATATTGTAGATGCACAAAGATCTGATCCCAGTCTACAGATATGTTTGTCTTGCAGTAAACGAGGATGAGGTTGTTAATAAACTGGATGACTAACTTCTAGAGGACAACCTGCTAATAGGTAAGTGGAAACTTCGTAATGATGTAACCTATAAGAGCGCTCATAGTTGTGCCGTAGGTGTATAGACAACATGTGTTATGTCTGGCTCATGAAAGTCCGTGGTCTGGTCACTTAGGAATGACGCAAACATGTGCGCGGATTTTAAATCACTTCTTTTGGCCCGGCTTGAAAGTGTGTCTCGGATTACCGTCCCAGTTGTGTATGTTAAACCACCAGTAATCCTAAATACACTGTTTCACTGCTTTGCTGCGTCCAGTTATAGGTGAACCATTTGAACGTGTGTTAATAGACTGTGTCGGTCCCTTACCCAAGTAAAAGTCAGTTTACTAGTTTTTATTGACTATTATGTGCCGCAACGCGTTTCTTTACGTCATATTACAGCTCTTGTTGTAAGTCTTGCTTTAATAGAGTTATTTTCTACTTTCGGCGTATCAGAAGCGGGAGGTGGGCCTTTTATCCCTTAATTTAAATATGGCCACCCTGTTCGTTGTGTTGAGTTCCGGTGAGCGATAAGAACTGTGGTATATGTATTACTCATGCTTCCGACTTCCAAGTGTTAACATGCTACCCCCAGTCC
The DNA here is from genome assembly GCA_030449085.1 of Kryptopterus vitreolus. Lineage (NCBI taxonomy): Eukaryota > Metazoa > Chordata > Actinopteri > Siluriformes > Siluridae > Kryptopterus > Kryptopterus vitreolus. The sequence goes on along the minus strand of JACRUU010000019.1, from coordinate 16,060,189 downwards.
GAACCCGCTGTGTGTACATGTAGTTTGGGCCTCTACATTCCCGCATGTAGGAAGAGTTCTGTTTATACACACTTAGTGTTATAGGCGCCCCCTCTGTATTTTTCGGCAGCTTGTATATAGTGTATAAGTGTAAGTGAATTTGTTATATTTCGTTCTTTGTTTGGCGCCGTCATTAAGTATACCTCTGGGGTTTATCACTCCTCTGTGTATTTTGATCATTGGTTCTTTGTTGGTTTTCTTTTTTTCATGTATACATCTTGTACGTTTGGTAGGTTGCTTCTGTTTTCTTATTTTTTGTTTTTGTTTTAGGATCCTAGAGGAAAATTATGCATACACAGACTACATGTAACACATCAACAATAAATGTTTTATTTCCAGTATGTCTGGAAGGTTTATTTTCTTCAGCCTCTCTATGAAGTTGCATGTTCTGGTGTATTTAAAATGTTAGAGTGAATGTATGTGTTACTTGCACATGGTACAGGAGTGGAATGAAGTACAGGCCTTCAAATTTATGGTGATAGTTTTTAACGGTGTTCATGTTTTTTTTAGGGTGTAGGCTTGACCCAAGTGAAGATCGGATAAAACGGTAGAAGATGAATGAATGACGATGAATGAATGTTGTTATTGTTTTTATTATAATTATTATTGTCATATGGCAAATGTCATAACATTTAATTCACGCAGTAAAACTCATATGCCCGTTCCTGAGTGCAAAACACACAAACATAAGAAATAAAGTGCACAACAATACATGCAATTCAGTACCTGGAAAATAACAATAAATATGTTTGTGTGGAATTCCCCTTTCAAATGCCTCTGATGCACATATTAAACACATGACTGTCTTCATTTTTGTGTTCAGTGTGTTTTTAGAAAAAAAATTAAATCACAATAGGTCTGTCCTAACCTATGCAAATATAGACAGGTGTTTGTCCATAAAACTTAGATTTACCCCTGGAAATTTTAAGGAAATTACACCTGATAAAGTCTGGTTTAGAGGTGTAATCTCTAATGGAATGTGGCTCTTTCTGGTAAATTCTTTGGTGCATCTTAATCTGTGGCAGGATTTGCGTGAGTGCAACACTGAGAACAGATTGTCCTCTTTGTCCTTTCTCTGCATTGCTGGATGTAGGTATCCGGCAGGTCAGATAAATGTTCAAGGGTAAGCTCACCCTACCGTACCACCCTTTCTGTCCAGATCAGTGATGTTTCTGTACCACATAGCGATGTTGCCTGTCAGCATGCTTTCAACTGTGCACCTGTATAAGATGAGGAGGCAAGAGGGCAATTCTTCAGTCTATGTTCTTCTTTATCACTCTTTATCATGGTGTGTCTAGGCCAGGTTAAATCTTCAAAGATCTGAACTGAATAAAGTGTGTATAACATCCTTTATTGGCTGACATTAGTTTGTAAGATTAAAGGACTGGTAAAATAAAGTTAACATATTAGAATTAATACATACATTTTGAAATGCAGTAACTTTGAACTCTAAGATCTACAGGATAATACTACAGTAGTATATGCGAGGTATTAGAGTTGCCAACAAAAGCTAAATAAGGAAAGTAAGTCAACCATAAAACATCAAATGCTCTCTGTACTGGCCTTCCATGCATAGCAAATGCTAAGACCATGCTCCTGCTCTGCATAAGCACCCTGTGGTTTGTATGCAACCTGATGTGGTTACAAGAGCCCAAGCTTGATAAGCAGGGGCTTTCTATCTTCTTTGAAGTGGGCAAAATCATTGCCTATATCGTATAGCCTATATGCATAGTGTATTATTTTTTTCTTTACTTAATATTATTTTGCACTTTTTTTCTCAGTGTAAGCTAAGTGAAAACAAGATCAAATAAAGGGAGAGACAAACCGGTCATATTCATAATAAAAGAAACAGCAAACAACTGGGAAAAGTAAGTTATCAGTGTAACATCTGAGCATTATTTTGGTTCTATGAATACATATATATATATATATATATATATATATATATATATATATATATATACACACACACACACACACACACGGCTTACATATGTACAGCTCAGCCGTGGACTTCACTGCTGTCATAATATATTAATTCATTGAAATCACTTTTTTTTATTGACTCATTAGGACATTATTTTACTTTTTTGTCTTTATGCATGTAGGAGGTGTGTTTTGTGTCATGAATCTAACATGGGTTAAAACTGAGAGTTTGTAGTCAGTTTTATTCAGAAAAAATTGCTTAGTCATGTTTTCTTTATCCGGGATCATTTTCGAAACTTGATCCGTCTCCATGAAGTTAATCACAAGACGACTGGTAAACCCTTGGCAGCTGTGGTAATCTTAAGGAGAAACAGATGTGTTCAAGGTGTTATTTCCCAAAATATGACTTGAGCAAATCCGAGCGATGAACATTGTTTTTGGTATTTTTAAAAACCTCCTGTAATCCAGCTGTTCTCAGGTTAAAACATATATATTATATATATATATAATATATATATATATATATATATATATATATATATATATATATATATAACAACAGATATATTGTTAACGTAATTAGTTATTCATGATATGTTAAATATTTCCCACGACAGCCCTTCACAGACTCAACACAAACACACAGATGAGCTGATCTGTGGAAATGATTACAGATACAGAACCCATCATAATGATGAAGGTGTAAAGTATTTATATTCCTATAAACTGGCTCCTCCTTGACGTCATTTTTAAACAAACAGCTGCACTTCATTTCATTTTTGTAAATACTCTTAAAAGAGTTTAAAAGCAAAAACCATTCATAAGTATTTGTTTGATAATGGCTGTTCTTGGAAATTCTATCCATCTGACTCGAAGCACAAAAACGACGACACTTTAATATGGACTGTGTTTGTACATGAATTTCTGTGTGAAGCTAATGGTTTGTGTTCAAAAAAAAAAAAAAAAAAAAAAAAAAATATATATATATATATATATATATATATATATTTTTTTTTTTTTACATTTATTTACTCCTAATTTGTGGAAATGGAAATCATACACAGCACAGTTTCCCTTTCCCTGAAAACCGACAGCATTAACTATGTTGTAATCATATTTCAAGCCATTTCATTCAGTCCTTGTATGACTGAAAAGGATGTGCAATACACAGTCAAAGGTTTGTTGACAACTGATCAGAACAATCATATGAGGTTCTTCATTTTCTTGCACAGATCCTGGTACATTTACTGGTTCTTCTCTTATCATCCAAAACACTGAGTACATTTTATAACCATTATATTGTCTATAAAAACTCTTCTGGCATGAGCAAGAATTAGAACTTACTGTATACGTTATTGAACAAGTACTGCTACTGTTATTGAGGATGTACTGCTGTAATGTGATGTAATACAAATCACTTCATCTAAGGTATACTATACAAATCACAGGGAATAAATCACTATTTAATTTTGTTCACTTTCTACCTGCGGAGTTTCTGAAACTAAACACGAACTTGCCTTTAATATGTCAAAAGAGTGAAAGCAGTTGAACCCAAACCAATCGTCTCATATGTGCGTCAGAATTAATCCTATATATAAACAAGAGACTTTTCTGAGCTGAATTCTGCTTCTTTTTGTTTTGATCTGCACCAGAAGTAAGTGGAGTAATCCATCATTATCTTACGACTACAAGATTATTGGCGAGTCTGTCTCTGAGTAATTTTCAGCCTCTGTAACGGATCCAGAATGCAGCTGCATGACTTGTTTCGAGCTTTCCAGTTAAACCAGCCACTTTTCCTGTCGCTGCCCGCAACAGATTTAAAACACTAATGCTTACCTACAAAGGTAAAAACAAACCAGTCCCTGTTTCCGACCCCTCTAGAACTGTACTACACTGCCCTATGCTTTCCCTGATCCTTGATTAGTCCTGATATCTATCCTCCTAATAAAAAAAATCTTGTTTTGACTGGTCCTTTTTGGGGTGATGTGGGATGTGCTTACTGATGGAGACCTCTCTCTAAATATAAGTGGGGTTCTAGTATCCTAAAATCTGGATACACTCAAAGAAGAAGAAACGACTCTGTTTATAATAAGAAATGTGTTCCCACTTTGCTCCTGAGCATCATTTATCATCTCTGTCATCATCACCTGAGGCAAAAGTCATTTGTGTTATTAAGAAAACAAGCCTCATCACTACACTGACCTCTGTTCACACTTACGTCAGTGAGAAAATAATTACTGTGATTCATTCAGGCAGTTATATTTAATTTTTTATGAGGTCATTTTAACATTTTACTATCATATGTGTGTAAAAAGTGTGAGTGCTCATCTCTGTTTTGATGATGATGTGATGGCAGAGACACTGACAGCCATCATCTGATTACAGACTGGACTGATTAGCCTTGGGTCTTTTTTAGACATCTGTTTAATAGTCCTGTTGGCTTAAAGCACATAATGTGTTTTACATTTTAATCATTATGACTCTTATTACCAGAAGCCCTGATATTTCAATCTCCACTGGGTTTTTTTGGATTCTGCATTAGATTTTTGGGTGATGTCACATTAGTGGATAGTGACCTTTTTGAAAGAAGACAAATTGTGTGTTAAAAATGTGCTTTTTGCTTTTTAGCTGGCATATTATATTTAATTGTTAACAAATTTCATTATAGCAGCCGAATACAGCTTTCTACTATCAAAAACGTTGTTGTATCCTATATATCCTATATTATTGTGGGGAAATGTGAATTGCATACTTATAACTAACCTATTTATCACGGCCTTGCTCACCAGCAGTTTAAAACAGAGGCATGATACGCTAGATACAAAACACCGATAGCAGTATATTTCTATATAATAAGTATATTTCTTTTCTGTGTCACTGTGCTGTGAGAAAAGGTTCATTTGGCAAAGAAATGTTCATCCTCAGCATTTTTATTCTACAGACTTCTTTTTTGGAAAATGTAATAGATACTGACATGCAGTATTTAATATAAATGATTATTAAACTGCATGAATAGCTCAAATCCCAGCATCACCAACCTGACACTAGTGTGCCCTTGAGCATGGCCCTTAACCCAGATTGCTCAGTCTGCCCCAGCCGTTAGGGTTGCACAAGCCAGGGCATTCCTAGTGCTGGTACCAAACCCGGATAAGCCCAGGGAGGGTTGCATTAGAAAGGGCATCCATCACAAATCATGTGCCAAACCAAATATATGGATCATCCAAAGTGACGAACCCTGACAGGAGCAGCCGAAGAAGGAAGAAGATAAATAACTTGAAAAATAATTATAAACCTGAATATTTTGTTCATTCTAAGCATTTGTTTGTTTTTCAGCATGTGTCTGACCGTGTTTCCCAGACTGTACTCGTCTGCCTCTAACCCAGACGAGTAACCCAGCTTTATTATCCCTTGAGACTAATGTTTGATATTGACTTCAGTACACTCCTGTCTGCATTATGTCATCGTCTGTACAGTGGCCAGACCAAAATCATAAACATTTTATCTTCGTTACTGAAAAGTGAGGTAATCATGTTCGACAGACATGACAGTAATATGTAAAAACTGTATCAGCTTGTATATGTATGCGTTTATATCTGTATTTATATATGTATATACAAGCCCAATTCCATATATATCATGAGGGCATCAACAAAATAACAATAATTACACTTGAGCATGATTTGTGGCCTTATCCCCAACATTTAGACAAAATGATGAAATGCTGTATTCCTTGCTGCCAAAGTCTTAGGATGAGTGTAATATTTTAATGGATTAGTTAAAGTAAATACATTCAAAAGAGCAAATACATGCATCTAGTTGTGTTTAATAGATTTTCCACTTTTGACTTAAGCATCATACAGATGCATCACAGAGGGATTGATGGCTGTGTGTCAGCCTGAGGAACCAGAAATTGTTCTGTCAGCAGTTCAGGTATAGCACCCATGGCGGATGTCGGGGTGCCTAATGGGGTTGCAAGCAGGGGGTTCCTCAGCAATGCAAAGAAATTACTTTTTTTTTTTTAAAGCTAAATTAAAAATTGCCTTTTTGTTTTCCCTTTTACCAATTTTTATATTATACGTTGGGCCAAACTAAAGGTCACAACGTTATTCCTCCAACCCCAAAGGACCCCTAGTTTGGGAATATCTGATCTAGCTAAAGATTTTGGGCACTAATTTTTAAATTTCTCACAAGTGTCATTTGTCAAACCATTATACAATGGTTTGACAATACAAGGTAATACAAGCAGCCTTGATTAGTTCATATACAGTGCAATATAAGGTTTACAGCAACGCATAGGCTAATGTTAGCTAGCATGCTAGTGCTACTGAATAATATATTAGCTACTGTTACCAAGATCATGAAAACATGGCTGAGTTCCTAGTGCTGGACACATAACATGAGCTAACCATTAGCTAACAAAAAATTTGCAGTGTCAGTGTTGCGTTATTCTGTCGTGCTGACACATACTTGTCCATGTGCGCGTGTGTTTGATGCTAAAAATACCTGTATTCTATGGCCAGTTTTCAAATAGACACTCGTAGACATGTCTTTTTTAAGAGGTGTATAAAATAAGGGAAAGGGAAATACATAAAGCTAAGTGCCGGCATTGACATATGCAGGAAGGTAGGGATTTCTCAGTTTGATGCTGCAGAAGCCGAGTAGAGAATTCCCTCAGTGGGAATTTCATTTAACACACACACACACACACACACGTTTGTCTAACAGAACAGGCGCAACGAAGCTAAGACTGAAATAATATAGCTAGCTAAATGTTGAGGTCTAGCAGCACAGTATGAGATTTTCCACAAGCTTGGTAAGAATAGCTTAAATATTATTTGATTTAAACCCAACACTAGCCATCTGGCTATGATTTGCCTATGCTAATTAAGGCTGCTTTTCTTTACAAGTAAACATGTATTGCGTAAAGGAGTGACAAATGCTTTTTTTGTCGAGAAAACTGATTCCTCGGTTTCCCTTACCACACGTCTGTCCCAACATCCTCTGTGTGTATTTCAGAAGGAGTTCTCAGAAATGCTGCATGATAGCTGAAACACGCATTCCTTGTCCAATGTCAACATTTGTTGGGCACAAACTCAGGATTCTGAGTCCAACTATTGGATTAGATATCCCACATTGTAGCCCGTCTGTTGTTGAAGGCTGCGGTATTGATTAGGAAGCAACGATGTGAGTGTTTATACAGGACAAATTGTTAAGGAGGTTCTGTTTACCTGAAATAATTTATATGTTTCTCAATCCCGTATTTTTATTATTATTATTATTATTTTGCTAAGGCAAAAAAGTGCTGCTAATAATACATGTGTGTGTGTGTGTGTGTGTGTGTGTCTGTGATGATAAACACATGGCTGCACACATTCCTTTTCACACTTTCTTGATCTCATGGGAGCCAATAAAAACTTTTCCACCGGGTAATCTCTCTCTCTTTCTTGCATACACACACACACACACACTCACACACTCTCTCTTACATACGGTACACACACGTGCTTGCGTCTCCTACTTCTGTTCATCCAAAAGCACAGCCTCATGGAGCCAAAAATAGCAGTATGACTACAGGAATAGAAACATTTCCTGTGCCTTTTCACTTTTTCCCGTAATAATTTTTGGCACTCCACACACACATACACACGCGCACACACACCACACACATAGCCACAGAGCCATACGTGCTTGTGGCATACGAAAGGCTCTTTTACGGTTCCAGTAACAAAACGTGCCTGCCACACCTGGATCTGGATTGCTGGTTTAATTCACACATGTGCAAACAGATCCCTGACATAGCACTAATGTCCCAGTGGAGCTATCACATTGCTTACACTGGTAAGGTTGAGAGCATATTACCGGACGCCGGTACGCCATTGTCGATTGTACTGTTCTGTTCTGTGTTCTCTGTAGCCTGCTGACGAGCACACTGAAAACACAGGGAGGAAGTTTGTGTTAAGACCCCGAGCTGGGTGTCTGCTAATCCAGAGAAACAATACAACTGGAATGACGTATTCAATTGTATTGTACAGGCTCCTTCAAAGTTGTTGAGAAGAAACTCTAAGCACTTCATTCGGATCTGATTTACACACCTTTGACCCGAGCCACAAAAACGCTTTATTATCTTTATTTATAATTACCCCCTGATACTGATATCAGTCCATAGCAATCAGTTGGGAGGTAATATACTTGTAAATGTTTCATTTATATTTATTTCAAATGTAAATTAATTTTATATCATTTGATGAGAAGTTTAGTCCTTGACCTTGGTGTCAGAACAAAAAGAGTCTTGGGGCTTGAACCCCATCAGTTTTCTGCCCATCATTTGCTGTTTTAAGTCATTTGTTTGAATTTAACAGTGAGAACAAGTGGGACCTGGATGACACATCGCTTATGGACAATTCATTACCACGCCACCAGAGGGCAACTTGATATGCATGATAGTGTGGCATTTTCACTTCCTTTTTGCTGCTTAGTTAGGCCACACGGATGTGCTCATTAATAAGTCTTACTAGTACTTACTAGTACTAGTACTATATTCAATTCAAAAACATAGTTTGCCCAACTGAAGCATCTATTTGGTTAAACATGGCTAAAACTTGCACCCACACAGGCCTTTTAGTGGCGAGACTGGACACCAGTGCTCTTTGGTGTTCTTTGTTACACTGGATCTGTGAGATGTCAGGTGTCACTCTTGTCCTACCTGGTCTGATTACTAATTATTTCCTAGGTTCTTGATGAATCGTTCCTATATACTTTTCGCACTATAATGATATACTAGAGCGGCCTTTCTATCAGTGGTCACCTAGAATGGTCATTCTATCTATCATTATTTGTCACATATACATTACAGCTCAGTGAAATTCTTACTTCGCACACTTTCTTACTTCCCTTTTTTTTGGATCATAGAACGAAGAATAGCAGCTTGGCAATACCACGGCTCGAAACACTGACCTTTTGATCAGTAGCCCAGCTCCTTAACCAGTGAGCTACACCCCCTATTTATTATGTATTTAAAATGAGTACTACAAAATGTGATCATCAAGCACACATACTAAACAATATGGTAAAAACCGTAATTTCGGCTGCTCTAGTTATGGGTCGCCACATCTGTTGTGATTCACACGTTTGGTTTGGCACATGTTATATGCTGGATGCCCTTCATCACGTACGCTCCTGTGTTCATCCGGGCTTGGGACCGGCACTAAGAATGCACTGATTTGTTCAAAATGAATGACTGGGTTATAAATAATAATAAAAACAAAAAAACTACATGTTACAAAATGCATTCAATTACCATCCAGACAAAAGAACTATATACTACAAAATGTGATCAGCCAGCATACATATTACAAAGCTAGGTATTACAAAATGTGATCAGCATGCATAGATATTAAAAAAAACGATTAACAAACCATGTACTCCATTAAACTCAGGCATTAATACTAAAGAAAATACACACTACACACTCTGATTGACTAGCATACATAGAAATACCCCAAAGACATGACAGACTCATCTTATGTCATTTTAATTAGCTTTTCTAATAAGATTGCACTAATAATTTGACCCTCTCCGTGAATATCATATCCTCACACTAAAAATAAATAAATAAATAATCAGACTGAGCGAAATTTCCAGGAAATGACGTATCTTCCCTCTGTGATTTGTTCAAAAGGGTTCAAAATATTTATGAGGGAATGTTGTGAGACTAAAATTCATTTTTCATCATCTTTAATGTATGATTCCTGGAAAGGAATGTTTCAACACGGAGGTCAAGTGCAGTCACAGATAACGTTGTGTTTCAATGTTTAGCGGACTGGGATATGGTCAAGACCTGCATGCAGGGACGTTCTGTAAAATTATGTAACATTTGTGACTCAGAAATGCTACTCCAATAAGAACGAGTCTGACATAATGTAGAGCCTGACTCTAATGATTCACTAAGATAGATCAGAGATCAGTGGATTAACAACAAAAAGTAAATAACATAATGAGTAAATCAGGGCCATGTTTACACGAGGACGGTTCCTCCGAGTGAAACACTATTACATATTATTGTGTAAAAGAGAGAGAGAGAGAAAGGAAAACAGATGGTCTTTCACAATTTCAAAAAAATATCGGGCAACTGTGGACTGTTTTTATTCATGATATATCTTGCAAAAATTCATCTTGAGGACATGATGCAGGTCATAAAATTTCACTCGTTTGCTTTTTTTTAGAAGGTATAAGCACTGGATGATCTGCTGGCCAGTAATATTTCCTTGTTAAATGAATATAAAGGAATACCAAGTGTCACAAACTTGATTACAAGGTTAAGTGTGTCATGTTTTGATGGTATAATTGTTTATAATTGTGTTTGATGTAAGGTTGTTGGGGGGGAGGGGGGGGGGTCGGAGGAGGGGGGGGGGGGGGGGAGGGGGGGGGGGGGGGGGGGGGTCGGTTGTTGGGGGGCAGTGTTGTCCCCTGCAACATCTCTGCTCTGGGACATCACATCAGGAAAGCCTGAAATGATTCATTGATGAGTCAACAGCTATGCACTATAAAGCCACAGCACTGATGGAGCCTAAGCATGACACAGCTCGCTCACCTAAAGGTAAGACCCCCAGTCTTTTTCCTCTTCATCTTTTGGCTGTTTAGTTGTTAATATACTGCGATTGTTTTACTTAAAAATCCACTTCTTATATCGGATAATCACTTTACCTTTTTCGAGTGCAGGTCCATTATTTGGATCAGATAAAAGTCCATTTGTAGTATTTTAAAACAGGGAAAAATAATCATAATAAGTGCTTAAAACACAGCAAAGAAATGCTATGAGGTCATTTGAGAAGGAAAGAAAAATGTTCAACTGAGACAATGACTGAGTTTACAGTTTTTCAGCTGGTGCTGATTTTTAATGCTAGTAGTTGAATACTATTGCAGTTTATTCAAATCAATTTGTTCATCTTCATGGATTTCAACACTGTTTCCATAATAAAGAATTCTCATTGAATGAAAAATCTCAGTAATTACAAGACCAACATTTGCAACACTTTTTTATTTTTTATTTTTTAATTGGAACAGAATCAATCACCAGGTTGTCTATTTTTTAAATTTCTTTCGAATGCATTTTGTATATACATTTTTTCAATTATAATTAATATCGGAAAATTCCAGGATCATTTCGGTCCCGTTTGTGAGTCATGTATTTGGGATTACCATGTGGTTACCATGTTTGTTTTTGGCTTCAATATCTTTGAAATTTAGTGTATAAAACCTGTTTAGAGCATTTCTTTTTCAGATCTCAGATTGTCTCTAACACAAGAATTTGTAAACCATCACAATCTTGCATGTGATATACTTGCAGATTTTACTTTTAATATTTCTGGAATATTGTATATTTATAAAATATTTAATGTGATGTAAACATTAGTTTTAATGTGATGTAAAAAAAAAAAATATATTAATTTATTTATTGTTTTGAAGGTAGGTGTTTTTATTTACTCAAGGCACACTCGCACCCAAACAAGAGGTTATGGCTGTGTACCCTACGCTGATTTGCTCCTGGATAGTGACTGTGCTCACGCTCGCGTATGGCCGTGGTCTTCCTACAGACAGCATGAGAAACTCTGTCAAACTACAGGTTGAGAACATCATCTCCAGAATACAGAAACATAAAGATGAGGTAAAAGCTCTTTCCTTGCTCCAAATTTTGATTGTGCTGTTAAATTTTCGATTCTGACTGGAGTTGATTAATCTTTGATTAATTAAGGCTACAACAACAAATCAGGGGGTTATATTCTATTAGGAGCATTATAACATTATGACCCTAATCCTTTCTAATGAGTTGAACAGGGATTGTGTTGCAAGTGCTTTATATAATCTATGGCCATAAATACATTTATATTGTTGATGAGGTGAAATTTTTCCGTATGAACCTGAAATGTAGCGAAAGCTAATCTTCACTTTGAAAGAGATTACAAACGTTCTTTGAAATGCAGAAAAGATTTATGTCGGATTAATTTTAGATGCTGGCGATGGAAAGGTTTATATCTGATCTAATAAAACAATTCATTAGTACATTCAATATCACAATTATTGTTCTAAAAGGAATAAGACGATTTCAGTAGTTGTACAAAAACGATTTTTTAAAAATTATTTTATATTTTATTTGAATTACAATCTGGAGTGCAAAGCCATTATTATTACTGAATGGGAAGTTACGCAATTGCTGTTTATTTGAGGTCAAACTGATTTGTAGCAACTTGGAAAAATTAAAACTGCTAAACTGCGGCCGCTGAACAGTAAGCACTGTATTAATCATCCGTAACACGGCAGTTGGCTATTTCTCCACGCTTATTTTGTAATGGCGAAGTTTGTCGCGTCACAGTTCTGTTGTTCATTTTTCTCCTCTACCACCGAACGTTTTATTCCTTAATAAATATAGTTAACCATTCTATCATTACAGTAGAGCAATCATCGCAGGCTCTCCACACTTCACCGATGTGATCAAATTATGCTTATCGGAAACATAGGTTCAAAAACCCAGCTCTTTCTCATACACCTGACCTGAACTCAATTGTTCTCTTACAGTTCCAAATACTCCACAAGATGATCCTGGATAGTCCCGAGCTCCTGCCCGAGCTGCAATCCGACAAGCCTATCGAGGGTCTGAGCTCCATGGTGGAGACGCTGAATAACTTCCAGCGAGTTCTTCACAGCCTACCCAAGGGTCACATGAGCCAACTGCACAGTGATGTAAGCACACTGCAGCACTACCTGGAAGACAGGATGAGCTCACTGCAGTGCGCGCACAGGAGACGAGAAGGCACGGAGAAGAACCTCGAGGCCTTCCTGAAAAACCACAGCATGTACTACATCACCCTGGGTCATGTGACACTGGACAGACTGCAGAAATACTTACAGAGACTGAACCACAATCTCGACCAGCTGAGAACGTGCTAAAGCCAAAGAATCCCGTGTTGCTTTTTGTTTCATTTTTTTATATATTGGGATATTTATTTATACAAATGTATTTATTGACTATTCTTTTTCTACTTTATTTGTTTTAATGAATGCATTTGGGAATCGGACATTCCCACCAGGCTTCACGATCACGTGCCCACAGACACACAGATCTTATGCATGCTGACATCACCCACCAGCCAAGGATTCTCAGTGATGTCACAGGATTACCGGAAGACTCCTGACTGATCGTGCTGGGAAGCACAAATCCTCTTGCCCTCCTCTTCTGATCACCAGCAGACAATCACTATGGATCATGCATATACAGTCAAGAGCTTCACTCGAAGGTTATCCATGTTAGATATTATTTCTTTTATATTCATGAGTTTGCTGAAATAAAAAACAAAAAAAAAACACCCGTGATTCTCGTGATTGTTTCCAGGATTTTTGCAGGAACACAAAGAACCACCACAACAAAAATACCAGTTTATTAGCAATCATTTATATTGTACGGCCATCTGGCTGCTTGATGTTGCAGCAAAATTGCCCTGCCAGCTAAAAGCTCTGTGTACTGGGGCTTAATGAGACATGCATTTTGTAGATTTAAAGGCAGGACAGGGTTGTATAAAGCAGAACACAAGACTCTCCTAAATAAAGCCTGAATCTCCATAGAGTGCAATTTAGTGTGTTTTATGGGACTTAAACAGACATTTGTTAGTTATCAGATCCAACATGAAGAAGGAGAGTGGCCATTCTTTTCCAGAGAAAAGACACGAGTAAAAGAATGACGCACCAAAAAGCATGTGTGTGTACCTACGGCATTGTAAATATTGACTATCACCCACCCATCTACCTTTTATCCTTCATCTAATTCCCTGGAAAGGCAATGTTTGTGAATAGATCTGGGGCAAAAATTACACAATGCCAGGACAAGGAAAAAAAGAGCACATTCTTGCAAAGTGTGCACGTATCTCAACCCTGACCTCCCATGTCCGGCTCTGGACATTCCACTTGTCCAGGCGCAAGATCGGGCACAATATTCCCGAAACATTTGCTGCAACAGGTTGTACTTTATTCTAAACACAATTATAACTTGAAAGTATTAATATGATGGTTTCGCATTGCTTTTGAAATTGTTTATTTTACCCTTTCAGGAATATAAAAACTTTGCACAAATGTGAGGCAATTTCCTGGAACTGTGGCTGATTGAGGATGGATTCTAGGTCACGGACTCACGTCAGTTAAACCCTGGTGTGGTCCATATAACATATGGAAGTTATTTACATTCCACGCTATGCACCAAATTATCCAACTGGTCCTGTATCGCTAGTCATGTTACTTGCTGTGTCAGGTTATAATAATATAGAAGGAATTGCTATAGTGAAGGGAAAAATCAGTAGAAGAAAGCCATTTAAACACACTTGACCACAACTCTGGATTGTTTTTCCGATACAGGGGCACAAATCAAACACTCCATATTTTAGTAAACTTATTAAAATATTTAAAATAAAAACACCACTATCAGATGGATCAGAAAGATTCAACTTGACGTCTCACTTGGATATGTACTTCACTGCTCCTAGATCTGGAGACTGTTGATTATAAATCAAAAGGACTTCTTTATGAAACCAAAGCAGGGGATCAAAACTTTTATAGCCTCATGTTTAACCAAATATTTAGTAGTATAATAGTCCCCATAGCACATCGTGGAAAATGCTGTAACATGAACCATTACATTAACAGTTCTTTTTTTTTTCTTTCTTTTCAATCTTTAATATAAAATGTAATCACACGCCAGAGACGCAGAGTAAAATACAGTCTTTCTCTGGCATGTTGTCACTCGCATAAGAACGCCATTATTTACATCTGCTCTTAACTGAACCACTTGCTCTTCTTGACGAGAGAGTCCTTCGATGTGCCTGTGAGTTTCTTCTTGTACTGTTCGACCAGGCGGTCAAAGCGATCGTCCTCTCTGGTGTGGAATTTCCTTTTCGCCTGTTTAGCATTCTGAAATCATGGAAAAAGTACATGAGAAATGCACCAAAGAAGGGTTATTTCAGATCACTTTCTGTGTCTGCTTCTAATTCCAGTCTGACAGATATACAGTCATAGTAAAATCCTTTAGCTATATAATAACCTCCATTTTCTTTTAAAGCTAAGATTTCTTTTAAGTTTTTCCTTCACTTCCTTCTGTCTAAAACCAACTATAACCCACCCCAATCACCCCTCTTAGAAATTTTATTTTTAATAAAATAAATATGTATAGGCATATACACACACACACATACATATATATATACATATATATACATATATATATATATATATATATATATATATATATATATATATAAATAAATAAAACTCGCGCATACATATGTGAGAGGCCACACTGCACACAGGATTTGTATTTTGCATGAGATGCTTCGTGAGCAAATGACAAGTACAGCACTGACAAGTGCATCACAGAAAAATCGATCAACAATTAATTAATGTACATAATTAAATAAGAAAAGAATATAGCAGACATTTTTGCACCAAGATGCTGTGTCAAGATAACGGAAAGTGAAACTTTCATTTGTAACAGGGGTGAATGGATTTATTCACGCAAGTTATAAATATTTATTAAAAGCTTCATCGTTTTCACATTTTTATTTAAAACAATCTAAATAGACTGTATGTTAGAGTAGAGCCTATTTAGTAGAGTAGAGCAGAGCAGAGAGAGGAGTAGAGCCTACTGTATGTAGGTAGAGCCTCTTGTAAATTATCGAACACAACCATGTAACCAAAATGGTTACTAAAACCTCTGCAAAGATTTGCTTCCTCTTATCAAAGGATTGAACGTTCGGCTATTCAGTCACCCTAGTACGTGCCTGTTAGGAGAGATCCTCTGATAGCTTAATTGTATTACACGCATCACAAATAATTCTAAACGAGATTTAATAACAATTAATGTATATGTTTAGTACACACGCACACTCTATGTGGACTATACATATATATGCAAATAGTTAAATTAGAGGACAGAGGAACATATAGGAACAAACATTTGAGCGTTTTTTTTTTTTTATCACACTAATTACCACAAGTTTTATAAGTTACACACAAATGCCACACAGGATTTTAGTGAAAATCTCGTGAAAATGTATCATCTCCCATTACTTACCTGAAAGAATGCAATAAAAAAGCACAAATGAAAATGCCACATACCACGTTTACAAGTCACTCTTTTATTCATTTAGTCATCCACATTGTCACTTACTGCTCTCCATGAGCTTTGGCTTTTATAAAGTTTTGCGGGCATCAGTAAAAGTTGTGCTGTGAATGTGACTGGTAAATTACAGGAAATCGCTATTTATTAGCAGACAAGTACAAGGTCAGCATTACTGGAAACTTTGCACAACTTTGCAGAATTGTTTTACCTGAGAAAGCACATGCATTACAGTCCGAGAAGGAAATAATCACAAGTCAAATTATTTTACTGCTGTTCGTTTGCGTACTAATTTGAATGGAACAAGGGCCTGCAAAGGAGCACTGATTTTGAGCATACCTCTTCTGATACCTCATTACAGTTAGTATTGTGACAAACTTTGTGTATATGTATATGTATATATATATATATATATATATACATATACATACATACATATATATATATATATATACACACACACACACACACACACACACACATACATACATACATACACACATTTGTGTATACATCTTCAATAGTAGCAGAAAGATTAAGCACGGATGGTTTCTAAAAGTGAGATTCTTAAAGCCATTTTGATTTGATTGGGTCTTTTAAAAATATGAAGACAATCCCCTGCCCTAATATTATACATTGTTCTGTATATACTATACAAAGAAAAATGTGTTCACCTGTTTCTTGTTTTCAGTGGGTTTCTCCATCGAAGGAAGTACTTTCCTCTCTTTCCTGCTGGGAACCGTCTTCACTTTCTTAACTTGAGCAGCCTGTTTACTTTTATCCCGTTTCCTATTCCATTCATAGAATGCATCCAGTAAGTTCATATCATGCAAGCGTATCAGCATTGCTCAATCTGTATGCTTAACAAGATAATAAAATAATCTGAATTTGCACCTGATCTTTGGACCCATGTGTGAAGGCATGGGAAGGATTTTCTGCCGTTTTTTGCCGTCTCCCAACTCCACGTGCTCTACTTCCGGTGTGGTTCTGAAGCCAGAGTACTGGCTGCTCAGAGGTCCCTGGTTCTTCTCGCTCGTTTTTGGGACTCCTGCTGAGCGCTGAAATGCAGGAAAGGACTTTATAGGAGATTTCTGCTGAGATTTCTGCTTACTTTCAACTTCCTCGGGTCACCTTTCCTAAGAGTTGATCATTGTTAGAGATGCAGACCAAATAAAAATTTTATGCTTCTGTGCACTTTCTTCCTAGACATGATAATTAACTTTATATTTACACAAAATCAAGCATTTCTTTGTTCTTGTTAAATAAAAATGGCCATTCTAACCATTTTAATTATATATATATATATATATATATATATATATATATATATATAGCGAGAGAGAGAGAGAGAGATTCCAAATGTTCATAACAAAAAATAAATAAATAAAACTAATTTTTAAAAATGCACATTTAAAATATCAACTGGGAAAACCCCCACAGAGGTAAATGATGACAGAAATGAAAAAAAAAGGGTGCACTTTCCAGCTGTCTGTTATTCAGTTTGCGCCATCATGGTGTTACCAATCTGGCATCAAAAATGGAACATAATGATCAGTATGAGTAGACAGCTGGCAGCATACATACTGCTTAAAAGCTGATAAACAGCTTCAAACTAGTGCCAATAAAGATTGCACATGAGATTTTGTTTACAATGAAAGTTACAAACTAACCCATGTGAGTGTACCAAGCTCAGCCATAGCGGCATGGCAAACATGGACACCTTCACCAAAAATTAAATAAACAAAGTCCATAAACGTGGGATGAAATGTTACATAATGAGTTACTATTAGGGGTTATCATGAACTGGAAAAAGAGTTCCAAGGTCGGTTAAACCGTCTGACTCCTGTAACTTCTAGCAGGCGGAAGTATGTCCTTTAAGTCAGAGATGGCGCCTTTTAAAAGCCAGCAGATGTAACTTGTACAGTAGGCGTTATCATTTGGAATTAATAGGTTGTCAGATAACGGATATTAAATAACCGCTGACAAAATTTGCCACGACAAAAAAAGTTTTGTGTGTCTAACACAGTTCAAATTCGTTAACAGCCAGACATTCCCGTCTCTGGAATTATTAATTGCTCGTTTTAGTTGATTCTTGGGCTTGTCAAGTTTCAAAATGTTAACTGCCACTTTTAGTACAAGCTGTTTGTGAGAAAGAAGCGCTTTCTGAGATTGTCCCTAAAAATGTAACACCTGACATATACCAAGCATTATTATAACAATAGCTTGGAGTGAGTTTTTCTAAGATGAGAACGAAAATCAACCTTTTGCTGTTCAAGGACAAAGTCCTTCAAAATGTTTCAAAATATGTGAGGACCGCATGTCAAGAAAAGCAGGTTATCCAGTGCTAAATCTGCTGGTGGATTCTGGTTGTTTTGCAGCTCGTGGCCCCCTAGTGGTTGTTGATGGCATTATGAATTATTGATAAATACCAGGATTTTTCAAGGGAAAAAAAATATCGCAGTGTTTTGAAGGGACTATCAGTCTATGTTAAACTTGAACGTGATCATGATGTGTCTACAGTTTTGGCCACTGATGCCAAGCAGAAATAAACTAAATTAAAATACAATGTTTAATTAAATGGGTTGAAAAATTAGGAACCAATTATTTTATATACAGGTTTAGTTTTTTCCATTTGAGCTGAAATATGTAAATGTAATTTGTTTCCAAAATGTTGTTTATAACCAGACACCATGCTTTCCTCAAAAACACACAACAGTCAAGATCGCTACAGCAGACTTTTCCAGAAGTTTAAAAAAAATAAAATAAACTCAATGCGCTCAAACCGTAATTAAAATAAAGCAAGTCTACCGCTTTTCTTCTAATGGAAACAAATAGCCCCCTAAACATCATTATATTCAGACCGACTGGTTCTGAAAAAGAGATTACTGAGGAACAGATTGTTGAGGAACAGATGTTCATGATCCAGCACATCTCTCACAGCAGACACCGAGCTGTCTTTGATTAATTTCCTTCATCCAGATTTTCGAATGGAGTTTATTCGGCCGGGACTTATATGATTAGGGGAGCGTAGTGGGTTAAATTGGATGCGATTTACATAATGATCCTCACCTTTTCTGCCCCAGAGTCAGAGGCAGCTGTCATTTTGCTCTTCTGCTCCCTCATAGCCTTCAATTTTAACTTCCTCCTGTCCTCCAGTGAAAACTCCACAATGGGCCTCTGAGCAGAACACAACAAAGGAAACAAGCCACAGACACACACACACACACACACACACACACACACACACACACACACACACACACACACGGTTTATGAATGCTGTTGCGACAGGCACAAGGTGGCTTCGAGCGAAAAATTCCTCAACGTAATTTCAGGGCAGCTGAAAGACCGGTTCAGGAAATATCAAAAGTAATTATTCAGCTTATATTCCGTAAAAGAAAATCCATTAAATGTTCGACAGGGAAGTGTGTGTGTGTGTGTGTGTGTGTGTGTGTGTGTGTGTTTGTGCCACACAAGGCTCTAGATAAAAAGGGGATAAATAAACATACTGCTAGGAAGCTGCTGTCTATTCAGAAAAGTGGTTACAGATCATCAAGCAAATGGATAATACTCTATACAGAACTGCGGTACTGAAGAAAACAGCCTTCATTAGGACAAATTAACTTACTCCCATAGCACACAATAAGACTATACTTCCGCCTGCTAGTTTGATGCGGCGTAAAAACCTCCAAACATCAAAGAAGCCGGAAAAAATGAATACACAAATTGTATATTGATATACATATATAACATGACCTTTTAAATACTTACATACTGTACAAGATCATTTAATCTAGGTCAAATTTCTAAGAGTGAATCTTGAATGTTCACATTAGAACCTTGAAAGATGCAAATATATGCATAATTACATAATCAATAAAACGTTTCCCTGTACTATCCCGCTACTATTGTAATCCTAAGATATTGTATCTCTGATGCCATATTTTGCATTCTATAATATTTTTCTGACAATTTCTCATTGTTCATTGTTAAAATTGCTTTAGATTAAAACTATTAAATGAAAAAGAAAAAAAAATGTGCATTATAAACCCTGGAAACTTTTGTTTCATCTTCATGGTAAATAAAGGGGCTTGACCTCAGTCCCTTCTGTAACCACTGCCATTGAACTAACCTTGACAGGTGTGAAGATGTTGGGGTTGTTGTTAAGATGGCGTAATGCTTGGAGGGCGTGTTCATGCTCCAGAAACTCCACAAAGCCGTAGCCCAGTGATTGACCCATCGGCTCACCGCGAACTGGCTTCCTGTCGTACATCACGTGACACTAGGCAACAAAACAGCAATAAATGCTTTTTCATGTAGAATATTAATTTGATAAAAATGCACAAATATGCAGCAAAGATTTTTTTTTAACAATGGAACAGAGATTATTGAATCTGTGCCATGCTTCTAGTACAATACTGCCATCTATCGTTGATGCAAAGCAACAGTGCAATCTACGGTAATACATTTGTCCGAAATGTAGTGGATGTAGGTTACAAATTTAAGAGAAACAATAAATGGTATAGACTTCTGGAATCAGTTTTTAACTGACATGATCTATTTTTTAATCAGCAGCACAATACACAGGTCTTCAGTTTAGGTTCAATCCATGCACAGATCAAACCAGATGAGAGAAAAAAAAATTATTGCTGTGATATTCAAAATCTGCATGGTTGTTGCTACCAGATGGGGAGTTTTTAGCATTTTAAAAGCTGATGATTTGTTGCATATAGTAAATGGTGCAAAGAGAAAATCTGATAGAGATTTGACACAGAACTGCAAAGTGCTATCTTTAAAACCTCTTTAGAAAGGAAGGTTCAAGTAAACTAATTGTCCAGGATGAAGCAAAATAAAGCAAAATGAAGCGAAAACCCAAACCCTAACCCTAACCCCTAACCCTAACATGAAAATGAAAGCTATCAGAAAGATATTTCACATCCCTACATGTGGATTTGCCCATCTTATTTGCAACTGGCATGAAAGCCTGAAGTGGACAAACTCAAAAGTGACTCCTATATGACTCTGGTGCAATGGGTCAGAATTGTAGTGTATTGTATGATAACAGTACTTGCTCACAGATCTGCATACTTTTGTTCATTTTACTCAACATCATGTATTTCAGGGATATTGTGCATTATATGAGTCATATGCATATAATTTCTTTACAATTTATACAATAATATACAATGTAACAAAAGGAATGAGCTTAGTGATGCCCGAATTGTTAAACTGGCCTAGGTAACTTCAACTATAAAGCTAGTGAACTGGTACTAATTTGATGTTAGGTCATGCTGAGTCACCGACATGTAGTCTGTAATATAAAGCACCTATAATTAAACACTTCCCAGCATGATAAACAGTGAGCAGGATGCATTTGTGACATCACTGCTTTGTTCCCACAGGCCCATACTGGCTAGACGTTAAAAACGTCTACCGAGACGCCAGGCATCGCCGACCGTCTCTAGCACGTCGCCGCGTCTCCGAGTGAATCGTAACAGGCATTCGGGAGCTTTTAACAACTAACAACATTTGGGAAGGAGCAATGTTGCATACAATTCAATTTGAGCTTATTTCTATAGCGCCTTTCACAATGGATAATCACAAAGTAGCTTTTTTAACAAAAAAAATCTTAAATAAGTGAACTGCGCGTATTCATCCCTGAAGAACAAGCCAGGGCTAAATATAGCAAGAGGAAAAAATGGTATCAGATGGTATGGGGAAGAATCTCTAATAGGAACCAAACTTAAAAAAGGGAACCCACCTTCATTTACTCGACACTACGAGCGTGATTATAAATGAATACAACATCGATAAATACCACTAAGCACTAGAGTGTGTGATTATGAGGAACGTTCTTTCTACAGTCTTATACAGTCAGTTGATGACAATGAGTTTGACTTGTGGAAATGTTTGTTTGTTTTTTTTTGTTTTTTTTAATGGCATTCTTGCTCAAACAGCCACTTTTCCAAACTTCTACTACCTAAAAAGGAAAAACTTTTCTCAGTTGGTTATTAATAATAATAATAATAATAATAATAATAACTTCAGAACTGCTTTGGACTCATCTATATAAACAATGTTCATGATTTAATCAGTATAATGCACTCCTCTGAACCCTCAGGAAGGCCCCATGAATCATTCAATAAGTACCACCCTATTAAATTCTTATTTTGAGTAAGTTAGGTATATGTATGCGCGAGTGTGTGTTGGGACTTGTTACCTCCTTGATCCGGACACCTTTTCCTCCCCCAGCAGCAGTCAGGAGGATTTTGAACAGACGCTTGCGGTCCACACTTTTGGGAAGGTTGTGAACACACAGTCGCGTTTGAGACACAAATATGTTCACGTCCTTCAGCTTTGCCTTCTTCAGCTCTGCATACTAAACCACACACAAAACCACTGAATAACTGAAGAAACCTTACACAGCCTCTCGGCGGTCATGTGACAAAAATGATAATGGGAACATAAATGATTAATGTAATGAATCTATGGATAGGCTATGGATACTGAATAACATTTAAAGGCAAATACTTTTGTCTTTTTGACAAAAGCTCTGCGAAATAAACACACACAAAACCACTGAATAACTGGAGACCTTACACAACCTCTGACACAATACAGCTTTACAGCTTTAGCATTAAACCCAAATACGAATGAAAACATCCAGTAAAATGACATGGAAGTGCGCCTGGCTGACCTACCCTCACTCTCTTGGCCATATCAGATTCAGAAACTCCTTCTGCTGCTTTGGTTCCCGCACGGATCACTGAATACAGGGAGAAGTAAAAGAGGAGTGTGAGGAATTGAAGATATAGAAGTGGAGAGAAAGAGGAGAAAAAAAACAGGTAAGGCAGAGTTATTCATATGATTTCCTTTACTACACTTATTTCACTGGCACTGGGTTTTTAAAGCTTTGTGTGTCAAAATCAAAGTGGTAGTGACAAACAAAAGAAATCCTTTGTACATAATAATGTTAATCACCGTTTCAGATGTGTTTAGAAATTATTCATTAAAACCCTAATTGGTTTTAAATGAATAAATCCTAAGAAGTTGGAACACTGTGCAAAATGGAAATGAAAACACAATGCAATGATTTACAAATCTCATAAGTCGATGTTCACAATGAAAAAAGAAAAACAAATATAAATTGTTTAAACAATTATGTCAAATTTTATGGGGGGAAAAAAAGATCTTTATCAATCTGCTGGAGTCTCAAAGTAGTTTATTTGTTAGGAAGAAGTTAGGAAGCAGCAAAAGTCTGGAAAATGTAAATTTAAGAGTTTATTGCATTTTATTGCAAGACCAAAAAAGGTCTTGTGACACAGATGATAAAAGGAACATTATAGCCATAATAAATCCTAGTACAATGGATATGCAAGAACATTTAGAGGCAAATACTTGTGTCCTTTTGCTCAAGTGAAAGTTTTAACGGAGATCTTTTACTTTTATGGGATTAAAAAGTATTAATCCCATTTCTACGAACATGCTTTTGTGTACGTCATCCACAACCGGCTACACTATGCAGTTTCTTCTTCCATAAAAAGCATACTGGTTGAAAGATTAAATATCTAATATTGCTAATAATTAATATAACCCATACAGAGACTATTCCTGTTTTATCGGCAAGACTGAAACATTGTAGGCTTCCAAGCGATGGTAAACCCACTTTCCCAGACTCCCACAATGTTACTGGCTATACTTACAGCCCTCTCGGGCGAGGTACAGGTTCCTGGAGCCTTTGTGCGTTTTCACTTTCTTGCTCTTCAGTTTGGAAGCGTCTTCTCTGCTCACTGCCAGCACAATGTTCAGCTTCCTCCCATCCACCCTCATACCGCCGGCCTGGAACACACAGAGCAAGACTCGGACACAGAGCTAATACAAAGGCTTAAATGAGCACGCAAACACACACACACACACACACACACACACACACACTCATTTGGACTCACTTCAGATTCGTTCTGTGCTGCTGCTAGACATTTCTCTGCTGCCTCTATTGTTTTGAACTGAGCAAATGCACAACCTGGTATGAAAAGAGAGAAAAACAGTAAGAAGTAAGCAGGGCTAATAATCTGGTATTGACCATGTAGTTCTTCTGTTACAGTGGTCACCAAGTCCCGGGAAGCAGAGCGGTACCGGTCCAAGGGTTTAATAGTACCGGGCCACACAGAAAGAATACATAACTTACATTATTACAGTTTCAATTTTTATCTGATTCTGAACAATGTTTTTTGGGAAATTACCGGATTTTCTCCACCACATCTCCATGACTCACAAGTCTTACCTACATCTGTTTATCCCGGATTTAGAGACCAGGATAACACTATAAACCATGTTTTCACTAACAAACATTGTACAGGATTATTCATGTTAAGTGACAAATAATACAGTAAATACAGTAATGTGCTGTTCTGTACATCGAAGAAGTACACTTGAGACTTTACACATATTGAAGCAGGGGATTTGTACTTTTACACAAGACTGATGTACTACATCCATCAGTGACAAGACCTTATATTTCCAACGGCTCCAAATTTCCACCATGGCTCTTTTTAAGGTGTAACTAAGCAATTTCATATACAGGCTGCATGCATGTAGTTTTCTCTAGATAATTTTAGAACCGATTAATGTTACGAAATAATCTCAAAACGGTATCAACAAGATTAAAAAAGAAAAATCAGACATTAATGATTAGCGTTCCAACTATTTATTTAGGTGTGCTTAATTAGGCATTATTGAGAGACATAAGTACATTATAAAACCAAGGTGGAGGTGGCAGTTCATTGGTTAAGGCATTGCGCTCTGGACCAGAGGATCAGAGGTTCAAATCCCACCATCCTGTCACTATTGGGGCTCTTGAGCAAGGCCCTTAATTGCTCAGTTGTAAGTCATGCCGGATAATAGCGTCTGCCAGATGGCATAAATGCAAATTATTACTGATAAGAGGATCCTTCAAACAGATTTGAATACACAGAATTATACAATCGGAGTGTGTAGTCATTAAAAGAAACTAAAACTAAAATAGACACTACTTGAAATTAGTTCCGTATGTGTAATAAAACAGCACCAACCTTTCGAGTGTCCTGTTTCAGCGTGCACCACAACACGGACATAACGGAGTTCACCAAACTGCAGAAGAACTTCTTCTAAGCTCTCTTCCTCTGTGTCGAAAGACAGGTTTCTTTAAAAAAAAAAAAAAAAAAAAAAAAAAAAAAAAAAAAAAAAAAAAAAATAAACGGATTGAAAATGAGGATTTTGGGTATTTTTTTTAACACAGATTAGCAGTTTAACACTAAACCAGGACTACTTTTAAAGTCTTACTAGTTAGGTTCCCATTAACACCTTGTACAACATTCTTGTACGTCGCCCTGGATAAGGGCGTCTTCTAAATACCGCAAATGTAAATGTAAACACCAGTTCATGAAAGGTACACTTTGGTGTGTGTGTGTGTGTCTCTCTCTCTCTCTCTCTCTCTCTCTCTCTCTCTCTGTATATATATATATATATATATATATATATATATATATATATATATATATATATATATATATATATATATATATATATATATATATATATATATATAAAAACAAAACATAACGATATATAATATAAAATCATTACAGATTCATCTCATCCTGATTAACTCATATCAAATAATTTAATGATTTGTGCTTTTATACTAGCATGCTCAAGCACTGCACAATAACCTACACATATTGAGTAAAGGTCACCAGGTCTGAATAAACGCTAATGGACATGAACAATGGATCGTGTATCAACAATGAATTCTATATAATGTGCTCGTAGGCACTCCTTCTATTTAAGTACAATCAGTGTCCTTTGAAATCTTACACCGATCTATCAGAAGATAATTATTGTTCATCACTTTCTAGTCACCGGCGATGCTTACCTGATGAATATTGTTTTTCCTTCATTTACATCTGAAGGGAGAGAATTCTTTTGTTTCTTCTTCTTCTTTTTACCTGGAAAGAATGGCAGAAGCAGTCACCCCGAGTACAGACAGTTCAATGATAAAGTAATCTCAACCACAACACTAACGAATCATACCATTTTCCTCATCATCCTCTTCATCATCATATTCATCATCTGAGGCATCAAGAGAGTCGGAATCATTATCCTCTTCATCCTCACTGTCTATGGTGTGATCTTCCTCCTCCTCCTCCTCCTCCTCATCACCGTCATCATCATCGTCTTCATCACCATCATCAGATGGGGATTCTTCCTCTTCTGCTTTAGACCTTAAAAAAAGCGTCACGATTCTTTTACAAGGTAACGACACACACCACACAGTATTGCTAATCACACACTCAATACAAGCTATCCTAACACATCCTGCACTAAATTATATTCCTATACGTTTATACAGTCTTGTTGTACCTGTTCACCAGATAGAACAATTTGTTATGACTTTACATTTATTTGCTGTACATTTGTCCATTTCTATTTTACTGTACATTTATCTGCACAATTGCTAATATTTGAAATTCTGGTAGATGCTAAACTGCATTTTGTTGCTGTGAGCCTGTAATATGCAATGAAAATAAATTTGTATCCTTCCAGTAATTGATTCATCATCAACAGCTGATCAACCTTAACACCATCTTAACATGATTCAAATAAATAGCTACTATAAAAAAATTAATATTACATCTCCAGTGGTAGTTATTACAATGATGGCTATCCAACACTCTACCTAATTTTATGTCGAGTACATGTGTTAACATAAACAACCTATCTAATTATTTTATTTATCTCTTTACACTTCCTGTTGTCCTGTTTACTCTGTAAATTACTGTAAATTTATTTCTAACGGATTGTGGTACTGTATACAATGAATAAATGGATCAATCAGTCTATTAGGGTCGGGAATCGATTCCAATTCTGGGATGAGATACTTAAGATTAAGAATTGGATACTTGTTATAAAATGAAAATTTGGATTCGTCTTATCGATTCCTGGACGCATTTTATATATGCATACAGCATATATTTATTTCACCTTGCAATCTGCCAGGACCTTATGTGCACCCAATCTGCCAGGACCTTATGTGGTAATCTTCATCGGTTTACAAGACGGACCGCGGGGAAGCGCTCAAAAGTGTGGCTACACTTTGTAAAAACTGAGGACAAAGCTAAGTGTAATTATTGTAATAAACTAATATGTTGCAAGCATGGTGTCTCAACCAACATGACTAAGCGGTTTGTTCACCGTTTGGAGTAGAAACTGGCAATAGGTAAGAACCAGGATCGAAATTGCTAAAATTAAAATGATACCCAACCTTACAGTCTATATATCGATCTATTAGTTTATCTCTCAGTCTGTATGTTTAACATTAGGCTGACTACCCGTTTGTGTTATTCAAAATATTAACACGAAACACTGTACAGGTTCAAAACATGTGTAGCTCTTACTGGTCCTCTGCAGTCTCATCCTCAACTTCTTTCTCATCCTCAGCCTCTGTTACTTTTTTTTCATCCTCTTTTTTACCTCCTGTGATATAAAAAAATAGTAGTCAGTTTCACAGCAGAAGAAACGATGATCCCAGAACCAGAAAACGAATTTGTACCCGAGGTCGATCCGGATTGATTAGCCATGAATTTGTCTTTCGATACGGCCCAGTCTACAGCAACCCGTCTCTCTGTGAAAAAAAGAAACACGCTAAAGTTAGACCGTGGCATTTATGAATGGAGTTACGACAATCGGGGGAGAAGAAATGCCATCTGTCAAGTGGAAAAGAAAGAATCCCACCTTTAATTTCTTTCAGGTTGGTTGCGGCGAGGGCTTTTCCTGCTTCCAGCATGTTCTTAAACTGGACGAAGGCAAATCCTCGTTTCTTTCCATCTACACACAAGCATAAAACAGGCACACTTTCTTTTAGCACCAACAGGGGCAAGAGAATCACTAATGTAACGACGCATTAACACAACAGCAATACAAGGCTAATTTCACCCAAGTAACGGCTCATATAATTCTCCTGAAGTGGAGCGCTCGTTTCTATTCTAATGTGTGCAGCAGCCAGGGAGATTCCTAAATATAGTGGATTATAGACTTATACAGGAAATATGTGTATAATCTCTTTTATATAAAAAAAAAATATATATATTTTTTTTTATTGCTAATAATATACCTTACAAAAAATTTTTGATTTAGTGTGTGTGTGTGTGTGTGTGTGTGTGTGTGTGTATGTGATATATATATATATATATATATATATATATATATATATATATATATATATATATATATATATATATATATATATATATATGATATATACTATACTACACTAAATCAAAATGTTTTTTGTAAGGTATATTATTAGTAATAATATACCTTATTATTAATTTTATATATATATATATATATATATATATATATATATATATATATCTATATATATATATATATATATATATATATATATATATATATATATATCTAATATCATTTTCTTCATATATTTGTAATATATAACAAGAAGAAATATATAGAAATATACAGATATATTTACAACTACTATTTCATATTTCAAACAGATAGAACTTCATTATC
Source organism: Kryptopterus vitreolus (assembly GCA_030449085.1). Lineage (NCBI taxonomy): Eukaryota > Metazoa > Chordata > Actinopteri > Siluriformes > Siluridae > Kryptopterus > Kryptopterus vitreolus. The sequence goes on along the minus strand of JACRUU010000019.1, from coordinate 16,031,493 downwards.
TAATCTATTTATCTATATGGTATTACAATGTGATCTCACAGATATCTCTAATATTTTGCAAATATCTGTCTATTGACAGACGGATTATATATTCGATTGTCAATACCTTTGCATGTAGGGTTGGTGCGTCTCTTATCCCTTATAACAAGTGAAACATTCATTCTATCACTCAATCTTGGTTTAAATGAAACACTTCCACAACGCAACTATTATTTAACTATTATTATGTATATTTAACATTTTAAAAACCTAGATGGTAGCTCAGTGGCTAAGGCAAACTTAAACGGGTCTTTATCAAAAGGTTTATTTTTTTTAATACTCTTGTAACTAACTCATTTAGTGAGTATTACCTGGTTTTAGAGGGATCTTCACTTCCAGCACTGTCCCATATTTTGAAAAGACATCCTTCAGATCTGCTTCAGAGCACTACAAAAAAAAGGAATTATTTCTTTTTTTCCAAAAGTGTCCAAATCTAAACACAATCAGTTTCACTAAAGAAGTATCAAATTGATGAACGCAGAAAGATTATAGTGATAAATAATTAGTACATCCTCTTGAATACGCATGATAGAGAAGCGGAGAAAATGTAACACGTGTTAAGGTGAATATGTATATAACATATCAAAAATATAAAACTGTACATAGTTTTATCTGACTGGCTCCTGACTTGTCAGGAAATAATGCAATTAGTTCAATCAAATTGTGTTTAATCCACAGGACAATGTACAGGGAAATGATGTTAAGGACAAGCCAGTGAGTTTAATAAAATGGAATAAAGCTGTGTGAAATATACAGTACTAAAAACTATCTTAAACTTAAAACTACTTAAAAATGTATAGCTGTAGTACTGAGTGTTGGACTATAAGCGGCAGTGTGAGCATGCCAGATCATTTTTACCTCATTTTTGGTCATTGTATCGAATTTGGTCTCGGTATCGTGATATTTAATCGAGGAATCATATCGAAGTCAAGATTTTAGTATCGTGACAACACTAGTCTCTGTATTTAAACTGTACTTCATTCAATCAATATGATATCAAGTCCATTTTCAATGCTGTTTGACCTGAATGTTCCTGTGCCTGAAACTTTAACAACTTCCACTCCACATTGGTAAAGAAAAACTGAACTCCTGTTAATCTCAGATGGTTTATCGCCACACAAAGATCTTGTAATCTCCATGAACAAATCTCTTATCCCACCTTCAGCACGCAACCTTGAATAATCATCCATGGGTTATCAACTGTCCTTTTCTTCTAAAACTGCTAATCTAGCATGCGGATCCTCAATTCTCCGTTACAATATCAATAGAATCTGTCTGATTCTGTCCAGATAGGCCACTCAGATGCTTGTAAAGGCCTATGCCAGCTCAAAATTGCACCTAACTTGATCCAGTTAATAATTAATCCAGATAACAATTGATTCAGAATATTAAAAAAAAAACACCTACAAACTACATCATTCCTTAACAGAGTTATAAACTGGAGGCACTCTTCTTCTTTGTCCTAATTAACCAGCATTGGGATTTACACTTTTGTAAGTCACTCTGAATAAGTGAATCCGTCACTTGCCATAAGTGTAAATTTGACCAAGTAACTCACAATTACCTTAAAACTGAGATTTCGGATAATAAGTCTGGCCTTCATCTTGTTCTTCCTCATGCCTTGTGACTTCTGCTGACTTTGCTCCTCTGTTGATTCTTCGGGACTCTCTGTTTTTTGCTCGGCTGTGCAAACATTCAAAAAAAAAAAGAAAGAAAGAATGAAAAAAAAAAAGAACAGAACATCGCAAGAGATGTAACATAACTGAAATCAAACTGACGAACAAAAACAGGACACATACCTTTGTTGCTTTTTCCCTGCTTCTTTTCAAAAACTTTTTTCTTTGCCTGAACTACCGAAATTTTTCGCCCGTCGTAGTCCTTTATTTCTTGGAGAGCTCGCTCGGCATCTTCTGCCATGGAGTACGTGACGTAGCCGATACCGCGGCATTTCTCTGAGCCTGGATGGAAAAAGACGCGCCGGAAAAAGGAATTTAAATCGTACTCACACAGAACATGATTACAGGATGAGGGGCTTTTTACTTAATCACATGTACTTTACAGCACAGTGAATTACTTTCTTTCCATATTCCAACGCTGCTTGGAAGCTGGAGTACGAGTGCGGCATCTGCCATGACACATAGATAGTTGCAGAGCCCAAGATAGGCAGCCTGGCGATACAATGGCTTGGACCGTAGAAATTTTGATCAGTAAAAGAAGTTAAATAACAGGAAATGGAATAATGTAAATATTATTCAGTGGTCGACACTGAGGTGTTCTATGGACTTTTCTGAAGACCAAAAGCCAAAGACAGGAGACGGAGATGAAAGTGACAGAGCTGAAGATGTGATGCTTTTTACTGGAAGTGATGAACATAAAGAGGAGTAGAAATAGGTTTACAGGTAGGACATTTAGGGGACAAGGTGAGCAAAAAATAATAAATAGCAACAAATCTAAAACTATATATATAGTTTTTCAGGGTTGTGTTATACAGCACGCGAGCGGCCTCTAGTGGCGAAACAATTACGCCACTTATTTATTTGAAGTGCGTTTTTAATTCAGTAAACTGCTTTTATTTATTTGGTGTTACTTTTTCAATGCATGCCTTTTTTTTTATCTCCCTCAATATTTAATATAACCTTTAAATTCATTATACTTAAGTTTTATTATAGGCTACCTGGAAGACAGTAGAATTTGTCAGTATAACAGACTGATTCCTGTCAATATGACAACACACTATTGAATCTTAAAAACAAAAATCATTTCTACTTCGATTTTATGATTGCAGGACGAAACCAGGAACCCTTTCAATGTGCTGACAGTGAACATGTTCACGCCTGAAATATCGCCAGTAAACCCGAATGCTGCAGTTTTGTTCTTTACCTTTATCTTTGACCACAAAACAGCGTTTCACCGGTCCTATTTCTGAGAAGATCTCCTCCAGATGCTCGCTGGATGCTGATGTCGGTAAATTCCGCACAAATAAAGTCAGTCCTGCCATTCTGTCTGTACTCCTGATCTCCTCATTAAACCTGATTCCTGGGTTAGAAAGTGCGATCAGATTACTCGGAGAGAAGTGTGAAAGACCACCAGACCCGACCAGGCAGCTGTCTCCACTGCCTCACTTTTAAAATGCAATATTTCGATTTTGTATCACTCTCCGTTTACACACATGACTAAAACAGCACACGTTTTCTACAAGGCGGACATCTTTGATGTTTTTTCCCACCCGAACATCGCATATCAGTCTCTCTTGTTTGTGATTGGTTAGAAGACAAGTTTCAAGCATAATTACCCAATAGGAGACCCGCTTTACCAGTTCATAGCCAATCAAATTGCAGGAGGTGGGACTTGTTATAATGTGGGTAGGCGAAAAACACGTATTGAAACGGACGTTGTGAGGGTTCTGTTCCGGTTCTCAGTAGCGAGCGGAGGGGAATCAGGAACAGCAGCGCCGTACAGCGGCTCGGATTTGTTTTTCAACAGGAACCAGGTTCATTCCTGTGGCATTTACACTAACGGTCCCGGATCTGTAATTTGATTGGATAAGCAGCGCACTTATACAGCACAGTGCTGGATCACAGTGTGACGGTATCACTCCGCAGAAGCGTGTTTTCACATATTTTATAAGAACTCCACCAGAAGTCCAAATGGTTTGTTAAGGACCTTTAATAGGAAGTTGTAGATCACTGATAAGACGAATGCCAGCAAGATACGTGGTTTAATAAAAAATGTGTTTCTTTTCATTCATATTTTAATTACTATTGATTTGCTGAACGCTAACCGTGTTAGTGTATAATAATCTCTTATTCCTAAAACCGGTGTGTATATAAACACTCGTGCTGTTTCCCTGAGTATCGGTTCAGCTCAGATTACAAAGATGATCATTGATTGGTCAGTAGAATCAATGGTGATCAGTGAATGGTCAATGGGAATACTAATGTTGAGTGATTGGTCACTGAAGACTATAGTGTTCATTGATTTGTCACGGAAATTGATGGTGGTTGGTGATGAAACTGGTCACAGTGGAGATCTTTGATTGGTCACTGGGAAAAAAAAGTGGTGATCATTGTTTCTAGTGAAATAATACTGATTGTCAGTGATTGATCACTGGACTGGGTGAAATTAAGGGATGGTCAGTGATTGGTCACTGGAAAATATGGTGATCAGATATTGTTCACAAAACTGGTCACAGTGGTGATCATTGATTGGTCTCTGGTTACAACGGTGGGTTGATCACTGGGTTGATCACTAGAAATATAAGGGATGATCAGTGATTGATAAAGTACACAGTGAAACTTAAAGTTTCCGCAGGACCAAGGTGCTATGGTGCTACAACATAATTATAACATAATTAACAAGACACAGGACTGTACATAATTCTAAACTTAAACCAAAAGGAAAAACTAATCAGGGAATAAATGCAATGTGCACATGTGCAAAAAATAATAATAATAATTGGTCACTGGAAACAATGATAATCAGTGATTAGTCGATGATTGATTGTGGAGCACGTTTGCCTTACACCGCCAGGGTCCGGGTTCGATTCCCGTCTCGGCCATGTGTGTGTGGAGTTTGCATGTTCTCCCCATGCCTCAGGGGTTTTTTCTCTGGGTTCTCCGGTTTCCTCCGGTAGGTTGATTGACACCTTGGAAAATTGTCCCTAGTGTGTGTGTCCTGTGATGGGTTGGCATTCCATCCAGGGTGTATCCTGCCTTAATGCCCTGAGATAGGCACAGGCTCCCCGTGACCCGAGGGAAGATCGGATATAGCGGTAGAAGATGAATGAATGAATGATTGTGCAGCCCATTGATGTGTATATGGCCTATACTGACCCATACCAACTGTTTCATAACCCAAAATCAGTGTTAGTGTAATTAAATCGGAAATCGCTATAAAGCTATGCGAAGCTGGTACAGTTAACATTGTGCTAAAAGACTATATTAAATGCTGAACAAATTTAACTTGGACAAAACAGATTCAAATAAAAATATTTATTTGTTAGTGTATTATATGTTCTTGTTATACAGTAAGGCAACTTCAAGTATTAGTTCTGTTGAAACATTTCAGAAAACATGTACATGAGAAACAAGCCTATTGAAGGAAAAAAGAACAAAGTTCCTTATCAGTGATTTTTTAATTCTTCATTTCCACAGAGCCACTTGTTTCAAGGAAATTATTATAAACACTTATTCCCCCCTTTAATTGATAAATCGATAAACTTATCATCATTGACAAAATGATAGCAGTTCCTGGTACTGCATTGTGCGTCATAGTGATTGTTATTGTCCTTCATACAAAGCATTCACATTTTGGCTTTTAGAGGTATCATGTTGATAGAACAGAGGAAGTGCTCCAGGGTGGACAGGTACTCCTGAGGATGGGCTCGCAGATGCCCGGCATGGATGGACTCCTCCCATTTTTTACTCGTCACGGCGATCCCCTGCTTTTTCCAGTGCACCAGCAGCTTTTGTGTGACCTCCGGGTCGCACAGGGCATCGTTGCAACAGAAGTAGCAAAGTGCAGGAGAGGTCAGAGGCGTTTCCCAGAACAAGTCGATGCCGGTGTTGAAGTAGTCCACCGTCTGCCGTTTGAACAGGTGGAAGTAAAGGAGGCTGGTGTGCTTCACCACGAGCTCAAAACGAGGGAACAGGGTTTTACTCACACCTGCAGTGCAACAGAAGGGCAAAATGATTAATATCAAATTGAATGATGAATACAGTTATTTTTGTTCATGGCTGAATGTCTCTCTATTACAGTGGATCTCGAAGTGTGAGGCTCACCCTTATAGTGGGGAATAAAGACATGACAGGTGGGGCTCAATGAATGACACACACGCACATTTATTCATTTATCTTCTACCGCTTTATACAAACTTCTCTCGGGTCACGGGGAGTCTGTGCCTATCTCAGACGTCTATGGGCATTAAGGCAGGATACACCCTAGATGGAATGCCAACTCATCGCAGGACACACACTCACAATCACACACACACATTCATACACTAGGGACAATTTTCCAAGGTGCCAAACAACCTACCGTGCATGTTTTTTAGACCGGGGGGGAAACCGGAGAACCCGGAGAAAAACCCCTGAGGCACGGGGAGAACATGCAAACTCCACACACACATGGCGGAGACGGGAATCGAACCCGAACCCTGGCGGTGTGAGGCGAACGTGCTAACCACTAAGCCACCGACACTTTTTTTTCCCCCTCTTCTCCATATTTATGGTTTTCTCTATTAACAATAAAATTCATAGGAACAAAAAACAATCAGATCATTAATCAGGGTTACACCAGCAGATTTCACCAAGTAAAAATTATTTTAAGGACCTTTTAATAACCAATAGATTTGAATTAACACATATAGCAGGACAACAAAAACACTCATTTTTGTGTTTTTTGTGTGTATTTTGGTGTTTGGTATTAACCAAGGCCTAAATTAATTATTAACGCAAGAATTGCCAAATTGCACTAATAATACAAAGCTGATTGGCTGAGGCAGGTCGGTTACATTTGTAGTCGTAATACAGCGAATTATATTTAGACTAGAGAAAGAAAGAACATCATGTAAAAAAAAATAAAAAAAAACAAGTGATGCGGGAGCGTTTCAATGCGCATTAGGTAGTGTTACATGAACATGAAAAAATTAAGACCTGTTTAAAACTATTTAAGACCGAGAAAAGCTAATTTACGACTTTTTAAGGCCTAAAATTTTGATTTGAGACATTCGACTTTTTAGCAACTGTGTTAATTAAGACATAGATTAGGGTACTTAATACAGCTTAGAACTTGATATTTTATCAAATAAAATTTTTGGTGTGATGGAGTGCGCCTGAAAATCACGCCTTCTAAAGTAGGAAATGTAAGAATTAATCTGTGAACCACTGGGTTATTGGGTCTAAAGTATAAAATGTCTCTCTATTAGGTCTAAAGTGCACTAAGCTCTAGAAAGACTATGTTATACCAAACACTGTGAGTAAACACAGTATGTAAACACCCCATATAAGCTTCAGCCCAACAATGTGCCGAGAACATTACAAAAAAATACATTAAAAAAATGTAATTAAAAGTGGCAGATTTTACATGGATATGTATTCAGTATTTACTCTGTTGTAATTAAAACGTGAAAAAATTAACACAAACATATTTCCCATAACTAGCATCTCTTCCGGTCTAGTTCTGTGGCAAGTTTTCAAATTCAGCCAAAATGAAGTGTAGTAGTGCAAATACTTTACTGACATCAGACTCAATTACAACAGATATAAACTTACCTACAGCCATGTGCTCCAGTGATCCGATAACAAGGCTATCGTAGATCTGCCCTTTGACTCTTTCGATAAGGCCATGATACCGCTGAGTGTTTCTGGCTACATGAACAAGCAGCTGAGCAAATGTGTATCCTCCTATGGAGAAGGCATGGACCACCAAGGGCCGATTTGAGAAGCGATCGCTCTCCAGCAGCTGGAGCAATTCTGCACTGCGCTCCAGACCCCAGCGAGGCCATAGGAAATGGCTCACCTTGCTCTCTACCACCAGCACATCGAAACCTGTTCTAAGGTAGATCTCGCAGTACTTGAACTGAGCCTGAGGCCTCGAGCCGAGCCACGGCAGCAATAAAAGCAGAGGCTTGACTTGACCACTGATAGCAGGCTTCACTGTATCCTCATTTGCATAGAAGGTGACGCCCTTGCTGACATGGTGAGTAGTCACGCCCTTCAAGGGCCCGTCACCGAGAGGCATCACACCAAGCGACCTGAAGAAAAGGAAATATTGAATTTGCACATATTACATACGTTCCAGTGAAGCTACTAAGCATTTTCTCTATATCCACCAATCCAATCAAGTTTTAAATAAATAACATTTATTTATCTTGTTAAATTGGCACATGCCAACAGGTGGAATCTATTAGGTAGAAAGTAAACAACCAGCTCCCCAAACCAACGATTTGGAAGTAGCCAGAGTACGAAACTGACCAACTTATTATTATTAACATCAAATTGGGGACTAATTAATAAGCTTCAATAACCAACCTAAATATATTTTTCACATTTAAATAATACAGCTGTTTTTTTGTACAGTAAACCTGTCCTGATTTACTGCAGATCAGTGCAGTTTGCATACTGCCCAAATACATCTAATAAGGACGCCATTACATATCTTCTTCACACAACACGCCACCTGGACTGCAGAAAAGGGAACTATGCTTGTGGACTACAGTTCAGCGTTCAACACCATTTCCTCCACAATCACTTCTAAGTTGGGGTCCTGGGACTGTGTCAATTTGGAGCCATAAGTTGGAGCCCGATCCTGTGTCAAGAGATCTCCAACTTCCTAACGGGCAAACCACAAGCCACACGGGTTGGCAAACACACCTCATCCTAGGGGAAGGCGGGTAGCACAGAGGTTATGGTGCTGGGCTACTGATCGGAAGGTTGTGGGTTCGAACCCCAGTATGACAACTGGTATCCTTAACCCTGTATCATGGCTGACCCTTCACGCTGACCGCAGCTTCCAAAAGCTGCGAAGAAATATGTGCTATATGTGCATATATATATGTGTGACAAATAACGGATATGATACTCTATTCTCCATCACCCTCACCATTGGCACTCCTGAGAGTTGTGTTCTGAGCCCTCTGCTGTACTCACTGTACAGATATGACTGTGTGACCACTGTGTGGCTGAGGTGATTCTGATCTCCAACCAACTAACATCAGCAAGACTAAGGAGTTGATAGTGGTATGACTTCAGAACTACGATCAATGGGACCCTAGTGGAGATAGTGGACAGTTTCTGGTACCTAGCTGTTTACATCACGCAGGTTATCATCAACACACCTGGTGAAGACACTATAGGTCTATGAAATGCTTGAGGGTCCATCAAGAGTGTCCTGACAGTTAGAACTGGTTCAAACCACCTGGTTCAGATACAGCGCCATGCCGGACAGGTAAACCCTGCAGAGGGTGGTGTGGTCAGCTGAACGTACCATTCACACCAATCTACAGCAAGTAGTGCCGGACCAGAGCCAGGACATCAGCCACCCAATGGACTCTTTTCTCTGTTGCTTCCTGTCCTTGAGGGCAAACACAGACCGAATGGAGGAGGGGCTTCTCCTCGCAGGTCATTTGGAGTCTAAACTAGGAAACACCCAGCACCTACCCAAGACTCCAGGACTTTCTCTCTATTCCATCTCCAACTCTGCACAATTATTTTCACAAAACACTGGACCCTTTATTCTGTAAATCTATCAATAGCTGTTATAAAATTTCATCCCTTCTGTAATTCATGAGCATATACTTTCCCCTAATGTATGTATATTCAAACCTTATAGTCACATTTTATACTTTTTATATACCTCTTTATTTTATTTATTATTTTTATTCTCTTAAGATACTTTTACTTTAATTTTTTTAGGTGGGGCAATTATACCAACATCTCTCCAGAAGTGTGTCTCATATGTTGTATATAAACAAACGAAACATAAATGTCTCCAAATGATAAAAGTAGGTGTTTACAAACATTTGAATGTCTATTCACCCATATATTCTTCCATCCATCCTTCTTCCCTCTAATGGTTCTCAAACCTCTTAGTTATTCTGTTTAGTTATACACCATTTAACGTGAAATTAAATTCATGTGAAAGCTCTACAATGAGCAATTATTCAACTTTTGATGACAGTAACATTGTAGCAGACTGATATAAAAGTGAGATTATTAACATCATCATTATTATTATTATTATTACTATTATTATAGTGAATTGTCTTTAGGTCTTCCTTAAAGAAAATACAGGTCAATAATGGTTACTTGAACCCTACACTGAGTAAAACTCATTAATAATACAATAAATAAAGTCATTGAAATTACTCATAAGAAATCATTAAACAAAAAACAAATAATCTTTATTTCCAAATGACAGCTCAGATATCAGTTACATAATGTATGACAATGTCTGAATTTACTCCACTTTCACTCACGAACAGTGGACAACCAAATGTGATGCTTTTCTACACGAATACTTATTACAACCCACTGAAAAGAAATGATTCACTTTTTTTTTAGATTTTCACTGCATTATCACTGGTGTCAAAAGTATTCACATTCATTACTCAGGGAGAAGTACAAATACTAGGGTTTAAAAATACTTCTGTACAAGTTGAGGTCTCAACTCAAGCTTTAAAAGTAAATATTTAACTGTGAAATGTAAATGAAAACAGATTTACCCCTTAATGGGGGGCACGGTGGCTTAGTGTTAGCAAGTTCGCCTCACACCTCTTGGGTCCGGGTTCGATTCCCGTCTCGGCCATGCGTGTGTGGAGTTTGCATGTTCTCCCCGTTCTCGCCTTAGGGGGTTTTCCTCCGGGTTCACCGGTTTCCTCCTCCAGTTGATTAGCAGCTTGGAAAATTGTCCCTAGTGTATGAATGTGAGTGTGTGTGCCCTGTTATGGGTTGGCATTCCATCCAGGGTGTATCCTGCCTTAATGCCCATAGACGCCTGAGATAGGCACAGACTCCCCATGACCAGAGGGAAGTGGTATCAAATATCAATATTTTTCAAGGTATAAATTCCAGTGTTGTGACAACACTACACTGGCTATGGACCTTGCTGGAATGTGAGGTGATTTGTGTCATACGATCGATAGCGAACAAACCAACAGGGTGTCGGAATGGTATATGTTTACATCTCATACAACCACATGACATTCACTCTATCTAGATTTATCTTGGCAGGTTCTCTTTTTTTTAACGCTGACAAACCGAAATGAAATAGGAGTAATGGGAGGCTATTTTTAAAATGTAAGAAGTAGAAAGTACAGAGAACTGCGTGGAAATATAAGCGTCTGCTAGAATATCAGCCTGTCTATCTGACATCGCTTCGTGGATGAGCGTTCATCAGCTGAAACTCAACCCGAAGAAAACGGAAATGCTGGTGATCCCATGTGATTCATCTCCTGGTCAGGATCTCAGCATAACTCTCCATAACTCCCTACTTTCTCCCTCCACCACTGCTTGTAATCTTGGGGTAACTATAGACAATCAATTATCTTTCTCTTCCCATATTTCTAACGTTTCTCGCTCTTGTCGTTACCTTCTCTACAACATCAGAAGGATTCGACCATTTTTATCCACTCAGGCTGCTCAGGTCCTGGTCCAGTCTCTTGTCATCTCCAGACTGGACTACTGTAACTCTCTGCTGGCAGGTCTACCTCAGAACGCTATTCGTCCACTGCAAATGATTCAAAATGCAGCTGCGCGACTCGTGTTCAACCTGCCTAAATTCTCTCGCACCACCCCACTGCTGCGCTCGCTCCACTGGCTTCCTGTAGCTGCACGCATCAGATACAAAACACTGACGCTTGCCTACAAAGCCAAAAATGGATCTGCACCATCTTACCTCCGCAACCTCATCACCTCCCGTAGTGCACCTCGCTGCCTGAGAGCGTCCAGCACTTCTCGCCTGGTTCCACCGTCTCTCAGGGTAAAAGGTAAGGCCAGCGTAAGGCTCTTCTCTGTTCTGGCACCGATGTGGTGGAACGAACTTCCACTGGAGATTCGAACAACGGAGACACTGTCTACATTCAAACGTCGACTGAAGACCTACCTCTTCCAACAACACCTATCCTAACATTCCTTTTATTCTCTTTTCTCACTGTCCAGAAATCCATATAAAAAAAGGCATCTGTCTATTCTTGTGTACTTGAGTTTGTATTAACCTTTCTTGAATAAATCTTATCCTTAGATCGAGACTTAAAGCACTTTCTGTACGTCGCCCTGGATAAGGGCGTCTGCTAAATACCGCAAATGTAAATGTATAAGGAAGTAGAAATCCTGAAGTCAGCTGAAAAATAATCACTCCAGTATAGTATAGACACCCAACATTTCTGCTTAAGTAAGTGTTTGTACTTCGTTACTTGCCACCTCTGGTTAATATTGATTCAGGTTGTCGACGGACTCGTTTTTATTCTTTTAACTTAACCAACTATAACAATCAGGAAAGGCATCCATGTAGCGGTGCTAGCATCGAGATGTAGCATGAAAACCTTCACTCGCGGCAAATGATCTCAGAAACATCTAGCTATGCATACTTAATATTAAAAAGGAAATTAATGCAATAAACAAGATTATTCTTACCTGCTTATAATGTAAATATATATATAAATATTCAGACATGAAACATTTGGCAGCGGCGATGTTAGCTAGCTATAGGGTGAGTGTATATATGTTTATGTATGTGTGTGTGTGTGTGTGTGTGTGTGTGTATGTGTATGTGTATGTGTATGCTCCGCCCCACTGACTACAGGACAGGAGGTCAGAGTGTGTAGCGAAGATAACGCAGTAAATAAGCTCAGAGGTCCGAGTCCAAAGGAATGAGTTATATCACACATAACATTATTTACGTCACACATGTGTATATTACTGAACGCACGTGCTAGATTGTAACGTTTTATTAAATACCTGGGGTTTGAGGCAGCCGTGGACAAGCTCCGCGAGACACCATATTTATTATAAGGCTGAAAAGATCTGAGCAGCACAGAGGGACAATAAGATTTTAGTTTGGAGGAAAGGTCACGGCGAACTACAGCAGCCATGTAAGACCTCATAGTTCTGCTGTAACACCGAGTCTATGACCTTCGTATGTTGTAAATTGTGTCTCTAGAGGGCGCTGTTGCTACAATGCATCATCCAGAGACGCAAACGGCGTGACTTCAAACATCAGCGGTTCACTGGTTCAATAAGTCCGGGGCGTGTTTCCAATTAAACCCAAAGAATTTGCTATTGTTTTTGATGCAATTCCACAGAATTTGACAATCCTTTTAAAAAATTATATCTCAGATGGAATTAACATGATAAATCCTTGTGAAAACATTTTCATTGAGAATGTTAATGTTTCAAAACAACAACGTAGCAATAAGTGCATAAGGAATGCTCTTCACTCTGTGTCCCCACCTGCATCAAAAAAATTTTGGTCTTCTTTATTTGATAATATATCTTGGGTTAGAGTATGGAAATTACCAAATAAGTTTTGTATCAACAATAAAGTCAAAGAAGTGTCTTATAAAATACAGACGTGGACAAAATTGTTGGTACCCTTTGGTCAATGAAAGAAAAAGTCACAATGGTCACAGAAATAACTTTAATCTGACAAAAGTAATAATAAATAAAAATTCTATAAATGTTAACCAATGAAAGTCAGACATTGTTTTTCAACCATGCTTCAACAGAATTATGTAAAAAAATAAACTCATGAAACAGGCATGGACAAAAATGATGGTACCCCTAGAAAACACAGAAAATAATGTGACCAAAGGGACATGTTAATTGAAGGTGTGTCCACTAATTAGCATCACAGGTGTCTACAACCTTGTAATCAGCCATTGGGCCTATATATATGGCTCCAGGTAATCACTGTGTTGTTTGGTGATATGGTGTGTACCACACTCGACATGGACCAGAGGAAGCAAAGGAAAGAGCTGTCTCAAGAGATCAGAAAGAAAATTATAGACAAGCATGTTAAAGGTAAAGGCTATAAGACCATCTCCAAGCAACTAGATGTTCCTGTGAGTACAGTTGCACATATTATTCAGAAGTTTAAGATCCATGGGACTGTAGCCAACCTCCCTGGACGTGGCCGCAGGAGGAAAATTGATGACAAATCTAAGAGACGGATAATCCGAATGGTAACAAAAGAGCCTAGAAAGACTTCTAAAGAGATTCAAGGTGAACTTCATGCTCAAGGAACATCAGTGTCAGATCGCACCATCCGTCGTTGTTTGAGCCAAAGTGGACTACATGGGAGACGACCAAGGAGGACACCATTGTTGAAAACGAATCATAAAAAAGCAAGACTGGAATATGCCAAACTACATGTTGACAAGCCACAAAGCTTCTGGGAGAATGTCCTGTGGACAGATGAGACAAAAATCGAAGTTTTTGCCAAGGCACATCAGCTGTATGTTCACAGACGAAAAAATGAAGCATATCAAGAAAAGAACACTGTCCCTACTGTGAAACATGGAGGAGGCTCTGTTATGTTCTGGGGCTGCTTTGCTGCGTCTGGCACAGGGTGTCTTGAATCTGTGCAGGGTACAATGAAATCTCAAGACTATCAAGGAATTCTAGAGAGAAATGTACTAGCCAGTGTCAGAAAGCTTGGTCTCAGTCGCAGGTCATGGGTCTTGCAACAGGACAATGACCCAAAACACACAGCTAAAAACACCCAAGAATGGCTAAGAGGAAAAAATTGGACTATTCTAAAGTGGCCGTCTATGAGCCCTGACCTCAATCCTATTGAGCATCTTTGGAAGGAGCTGAAACATGCAGTCTGGAAAAGGCACCCTTCAAACCGGACACAACTGGAGCAGTTTGCTCATGAGGAGTGGGCCAAAATACCTGCTGAGAGGTGCAGATGTCTCATTGACAGTTACAGGAAGCGTTTGATTGCAGTGATTGCCTCAAAAGGTTGCGCAACAAAATATTAAGTTAGGGGTACCATCATTTTTGTCCATGCCTGTTTCATGAGTTTATTTTTTTACATAATTCTGTTGAAGCATGGTTGAAAAACAATGTCTGACTTTCATTGGTTAACATTTATAGAATTTTTATTTATTATTACTTTTGTCAGATTAAAGTTATTTCTGTGACCATTGTGACTTTTTCTTTCATTGACCAAAGGGTACCAACAATTTTGTCCACGTCTGTACTTCATAGAATTTATCCCGCCAAGAATGTTTTAGAAAGATTTAAACTTAATATCTCCTATTCTTGTGAGTTTTGTGGACACGAAAAAGAAACAATTTTGCATCTCTTTTATCATTGTATTTATTCGAGATTGTTTTGGAATGATCTGGAATTTTATATAAAAAAGAACCGAATGTATGATGGAAATCTGTATATTTGATGTTTTCTTTCATTTTGATAGCGAACATTTAAATTGTAAACAAAAACATGTTATACAATTGTTTATATTGCTTGGAAAATTCCATATTCATAAAAAAAAAGTGGGCTCAATGTAGGCCAAATTTTTCCCATTTTCTTAACGAATTTAAAATATATGTAAAAAAAAAAAAAAAAAAATAAGAAAGCACTGAAAACTTGTAATGCTCTTAAAGAATTGAAATTACTGTAATTTTTCTGTTTTCTCTTTCTCATACTCTTTTTTTTATTTCTTTCTTTTTTTCTTTGTCTGGAAAATTGTTAATTTGATATGAATATGTACCTCTTGTTCTTGTGGCATTGATTCAATAATAAAAAAATTAAAAAAAGATAATTGAACTGAATAATTGAAAAAAAAATAATTGAACTGTTCATAAGAGTCATTCGCAGTACATAATAAACAACTAAACTATTCCTCATTTTAAAAATTAGCTTTTTTAAACCACAATTAATGTTACTTATTTATTAAGGCTAGTAAAACGACATGTCAAACTTTTGACTGTAAACTGTATTTTTTTCCCATTCAGTATATATTTTCATATGATATAATAATTAACAGCGACAAGGTTGTGATTGTTTGTCTAAATAAAGTAATTTGGAAAACATTTGAAAGATTATTTTCTAAAACATTGATGAATAAGAAAAATAAGAAAAGAGTTACCCCCCCCCCCCCTCTATGAAATGACGTTAATGTTCTTTGTATTCGTTCTTGTGATGACTAAATCTCTCTGTTTTTTAGCCTAAAAAAATCTTGGTCTCATAGCAAACCTATAGAGATTACATTTTTGATAAGGTGTAATAAAGCCTTATCAGATTTGGTAAGCCTGCTATATGTTTGTTATTGGTCACATTTCATAGAAGGGGTAACTAATTTAATATCTTATTCATCAATAGATAAATAGATGGATGGATTATGTATTCTAAAGCAGATGTTCTCAAACCTCTTAATTAAAAGGTAAAACTACTCCTTTGACATTACAGTTGCATGTACCCAAGACTCAAAAATATGTGAGAACTGTATTTTAACAATTTAAGCAGGTCAGCGATCCATTCAGAGAGAATTTCATATAGTTAGAGATATGCAGTGCGAGAACCCTTATTCCATACACATTCTTGCCAGAGAGTTTACATTTAGAGCTTTTAGCAGATGCCATTATCCAGAGCAACTTACTATTGAGTAATTAAGGGTTAAGGCCTTAATAGTGGCAGCAGGATTTGAACCTGAGATCTTCCAGGCCAGAGGTTAATACCTTAACAACTGAGCTATCACCTCCCATAAATGATCACATTACATAAAACAAAGATGTCCTAAGCAGTACTTCAGTAATACAGTGCTTCCAAATTTTGAGAAAAGAAATACACGTGGGTGTTATACTGTACACTGTGTTACATTAGACTGTGCATGTTGTCTTGAAACTATTCTATTAAGAGTCATTGTAGACACTTTTTAGATCAAGTTGTAGAGTTATAGAAAAAAAAATTGTAGTAGATGTTTCAGTCCTGTTGAAAATAATTATATGAAAATACATTAACAACCATAGACTTACAGCATATTTCAATCTGACAAATGGACACCTGGTCATGTATGTACTTATTTGGTGTGACAAAGATGTGGCAGCAGAGTATTGTATAAAATCATGCAGATGTAGTTCAAATGTAATGGTCACATCAAACATCAGAACAGAGAAAAAATGCTATATCTATGAAATTAATTGTTTGCTGGCTTGAGCATTTTGGAAATCTCCTGGGATTTTCACACACAGCAGCCTCCAGAGTTTACACATAATGGTCCGACGTCATGGAAAACATTTTATGTGAAACATAATGAAGTCCTACTGAATACATGCCTGTGGGTTTTATACTCCACATGAAGAGTACCAAGATTTTCATTGTGCATACTGTAGATATAAATCCTATACTCTGTACTGTGTCCTAAGAGTACCTATACTTTTACCATTATTAATTTCTGCAGCCTCTCTTACTGGTTCATTCAGAGCACATTCTTTTCTCAATGGCTGCAGGTGAGATGGTGTTCAGGAGGTTTGATGATCGTTGGTTATCTCGATCTCTAAACATACTGTCAGAAACACAAATGATCAAGATATGATCTATTTAAGTGGGTGTGTGTAGGAACATGCTTTTCATGACAGCTTTTTGGAAATACACAAAGAAAATATAAATATAAGATAGCGGAAAGTTTTGGATTCTCACACATTACTCAATTAAACCCAAACATCATGCAAGAAATACTGTATATTTGTGTAGTGAGGTTCACATGGGGACAAACAATAAATGTAATGACAGGGCAATGAGCTGTGCCTGATAAAAATCAGGTTCAAATAGATGATTCACAATTGACAGTGTGTCTTACAAACCCAAACATTATACAAGGGCTAAAAGAACCCCAAACCTTTTCTGACCACACTCTAATCTAGGTCGATTTGTACACCTGGGCAGGTTTAAACTGTGTCAGGTTTTTTTTTAGAGCAGATACCCAAATGTCTTCTTTCAGACAAAGCTGTAGCTATGATATTTTGTCTCTGCAGGGTAGCACATACTGTCTTGTATAAATAACACAGCTGCACGGCATATGTATGTTATCAGTCGTGGGTTTGCAAAATCCCATTTCAGCAGGTCTCTGCTAATCGCTTGCTTAAGGTCACTCATGCAGATGATTAGCAGAAGAGGAGCCATTGGCCTGGCCGGGGAGTCAGGCGGCGGATCACAGTGATGTCATATGTTTAACCAGCTCGTCATTGCCCTGTCCCAAAGCCCCTTTTAGTTCTGGCTCATTTGCTGTCTTCCTGTGCATTTAAACAGTGGAAAATCAGATGTACCGAGGCCTTGAACCACAGCTCTATGCATAACAAGGACATGTCTAATTATATAACAGTGCTCAATATCTGATGATATAATACCACAATATGAACATGATTCATTTATTACGTTGCTATATATAATCACCTGACAGGAAAGGTGTATACATTTTTATACCGACAATATTAGTAGACTAAGCAACTAAATAGTGGTTGCAATAAATGGAAACATGCAAATATTTGCAAGTTTATTCCTCATGTTAGGAAACATTCCTTCTTTTGTGCTTGTTTCTAAAGTCGTTTTTTTTTAGCGTCCTAGTTTGTATTCTCTCAGGCCCCTTTTTAATTGATCTGGATCTTGATTGCTGTCTGACCATTTACACTGACTAAATCTCTTGCCACATCCATTACCTTTATAATGACTGTGGACACTAGGTGTTCTTTCAGTATGCCAGCTTCCTAAAACGGAATGACTTTTTATGACGGAATGACAAAAATCATTGAGTAACAGAGCCTTTAAGGGATCCACACCAGAGGAATAAACCAAAGTTGTGTGTTGAACATGTATTTGTATAATGTATCTGTAATGAATGTATAAATGAGGTAGGGTTCAGGTTTTTTGACGTGTGCCTAATTGTTTGTGTGCTGACAGGGATAATGGGAGGGTAGTAGCTCAGTGGTGAAGGCACTGGATTACTAATCAGAAGGTTGGGGGTTCAAACCCTGGTACTGCCAAGTTGTTACTCTTGGTGCCCACAAACAAAGTCCTTAACCCTCTGTGCTATAGGGGCAATGTAACATATCTGACCATACATTCAGAGCCCAAATTCCTAATATCACTGGGATATTTGAAGAAAGAATTATAAAGTATAAAGCACCTTTCTTGATACATATACAATAGGAAAAATCATTCCATAATTTCAAAACTAGAAATTATGCTAAATCAGGGCTAAACAAAACATAAGGATCGAACATGCTAAGTCTACGCAACAAAACAAAGATACAGAATGACCTATATTACTAAAGAAACAATTGGAAAATCAATGATTAGAAATCAAAACTAAACAACTGAACCCACAGCAAGACTAGTCCCCCTTCTAATAATACTAATAATAATAATATGTTTTAATTATATTTTAAACAGGAATGAAGATATTAAACAAAATATTTCAGACCTCTAACCTTTCTGTGACCTTGACCCATATTGGATAAACTATAATCAGTTCATCTGCTGGTTACAATAATAATTACAAAAAATCAAACATCTGCCCTCCCGTCTTTTTTGACTGAGAGATACACGGCCGAACCGAAAATATAACTCCTCCGCCAAGCATTAGCGCAGGCCGGCGAGTTGCTATGGAAACCGCAATGCAAAGGGGGAATCCGCAACTGCATCTATTTGTGGTGATGTGTAGATCAGATAAGATACCATCCTTAAAATGTTCCCTGGTTTGTCCCCTAGGAAAAAAACAACCTTAAGGAAGTCTTTTTATTTAAAAGTGGGTCAGTTGTTTAGATAGGATGAAGACAGTTTCATGTTTTTCCCCCTTTCATTCATTCATAATTCAAATGTTCAAGATCCCTATTTAAGCCTGCATAAGTCTGAGGCTCGAGGAACCTCCGTCATCTACGCCTAATTTGCAGCAATTATCTCGCCACCATACTGATGCCTTACAAATAACAGGGAATGAGAAAAGTGATGATGGTTTATACGGCGAGGCTAAAACATGGACAGCCAGAGAATCTATTCTGTTCTCGGCAGGTTATACATTCTCGTGTATGCTCAAAAGTACGTGGACACCCAGGTATTATAATAATCTCCATTCTCTTGGCAAGATATAAAGTCAGGTATTGATGTAGGCGATGCGAGATGGGTGTACTCGTTCTAATTCTTCCCAAACCTGTTCACTAGAATTGAGGTCATAGCTCTATATCAGACCACACAAGATCTTGCACTCCAATCCATGTAAACCATATCTTCATGGAGCTCGCTTTGGGCACGGTGGTTTCTAGTTCATGTGAAGGAAAAATAAATGTGACCACATCCAAAGACATTCAATACAGTTGTGTGTCTCCAACTTTGTGGTAACAGTTTGGGGAAAAACCACCTACAGAACCGCATACTTTTGTCTATATAATGTAGATACCAGTCCTTCACAGGGCTGCACATATTCATGTAACTAAATGATTTCGTCCACCAACTAGGAGGAGGTAGGAAATCGAAGAGCCTGGAGGAAACAATGACACGAGGAGAACATACAGATAGTGACCCGGGTATGGGTTTCAACAGCTGACCTTGAAGCTGCGAGACCACTGCGTGACCTGTCTATATTATTAGTTTTTTTTCACCATTATATAAATAATCTTGGGCTGAGTGTTATTTTTTTAAATGAAAAAAACAGAGAAGAAAGGTAAAAAAAAAAATCCCCTTGTGATCGAGTTCTTTTGTGCAGAAAGAGATTTTCCCTCCCTATTCTGCTGTTTGTTCAGTGAAGTACGACGAGAGGAAGTCAAACACCTAAAGGAGCTAATCCACTCTTGGCAGGGAGAGAGACAGACAGTGGAGCTCGGATCAACACAATTGGAGAGAGATCAGACACGTACAGCGTACAGCGTTGGGGGAAGTGCAGTCAGATAGGGGGTGTGTCAGGCAATGTGTGTGTGTGTGTGTGTTTCAGAGAGAGAGGCTGAGGCAGAGATGGGGTGTGTGCGAGTGTGTGTGGGGAGCAGCAAAGCACGAGCCAGTGCACTAAAACTCGTCACACATGCGCAGGAACCGACAGAGACGGCGTTTCAGCAGCAGCTAAGGGATTACTCCTTTTCGTCTCCATCCTTCCTTGGGTGAGGCCCTTTCCAAATCTTTTATGTGCATGTGTCTTTAATTGGGTTCGAGAATCTATAGCGCTGAATCCAGCTGTTGGAGAAATAGGTCCAGAGCATGGTCATGTGGATCGTATAAACCGAACCATATATCAGCCGGAGACCGAGCGCCAGGATGAAGAGAAGATGACCTGAAAATGAGGCATGACGACTTGAAGGGGATGTGGAGAAAGTCAGGTTTATCGTTCCTACTGCAGACGGGTTAATGCGGCGCTTCTCTTCTAAGAGAGGGCATCTGGTATTTAATTTTTCCTATCTACAATATGTACAGGACCAGATACTGTAGCTCGGCTTTCATGTGCATCTCCTTGTTGACGATGAATCAATAGTCCTGATTGGCGTGGAGTGGAAAACCCAATTCGCGTGACTTAACAGTGTTTATGGAAAATGAGGGTTGATAAGACTTTGAGTTGGATCTTCAGCGATGGTCGGGTGATTTAGAGCTCTTGGGGACGGCACTATTACGACGAAGCGGTACTGCAAACTGGGGCAGGCTGCGAGCGAACGATGCCAGGAAAAACATAAACTGACCAGAAAATAAACGGAACAGAGCGGGCAGCCATGTGGAGAGGGAAATTAATGAATAAGGCAACAAACTAATCCTGTATGCCGATTGTTTGTTCTAAGAAAAGAAATGGATATACTTTTATATGCACTATTACATAATAATGATCTATCTCCAGCCAAAGACACTATTTCACTGTGTAACGGAGTGCTTCTCGTCTGTACTTTCCATGTTTATTCATCTAATTAACTAATTAATGAGCTGGCGAATGAGTGTCTTAGTGGAAATGAGTGTAACTGCAGGGAGAACATGGTTGGGAACTAGAGCAATGCAGGTAAAAAAAAAGGGGGGGGGGGACGGCAAATTGTGCAAATTTGGTATTTACATACATTTTAAGCGCCCTGACATCTACCCATGATTAAAAGTAAATTCTGATTAATCAGGTTTTCTGTTATTTTCTCAGTTCTTATAGTCCTGCTTGTAACTTACTCCAGATATAGAATAATTAAGACTTGGTCTGAAAAGTTGAGAGTATTTTTTTTGTACTTTCTTTAAGCTCACCCCCCCCCTTCCGCCACCCCAGGTTCATTGCCAGAGAAGTATTGGAAACCCGAGATGGAGTATAAGAGGACACCGTGTGAGCTGTGATCTCTTCAAGAGGATGCAAGGATGATCCTTCACACTACAAGATTCCTATTTATTCTGAGCCTTACTTTGTTTAGCAGCTTACAGGCTGCATCTCTGACTGGGGATGGAAGAGACCAAGCATGGACACAGACAAGCCCGATTAAAAAACACAGACAAGTCCACACAGCCGGCAGCTTACCATGGAGCAGGAAGGCGTCGAGAGCCAATACGGACACCACTACTCCAGCAGTCGCACAGAGCTTCTGGTCAGCTACTCATAACGACATCAGCTATTCATCACTAACCACTGTGTTACCCCTCACCTCTGAGATCCAGAACAATGTACTCAACGCGCCAGTATATACAGCATCCCCCGACCAAAGGAGAACTGAAATGAGGCTAAGTGATACTTGGGTATTCGGGGAGTCCATGGCTATTGCTCAAAGATCAGATAAATCAGGGCTGAAGCGGAAGAAAACTGACCTACTGACAACTCTACAGAATGCCAAAGGGATGATAGAAGAGTTCACTAAGAGGCCACTTCACCTCGGGGCCACTTCTCCCAGAGGTAAACATTCAAATATATTCAATTGAGCAGATATTGTGACTCACAATACAGAGAGTAAGCAGGATCTGTAGTACTGTATACTCGTAGAAAATCAGTGGTGCATTTTGAACTTTCCAATCAGTAGCCTTGAGCCTTAACTCAATTGATACCTTTTGATTTTTACAACCGACCCCTGAGATGTGCATAAATATCACTAATATCTAAAATAAAATGGCAAATCTATTAATAAAGGACACTCTGATTTGGCCAATAAGCTGTCAGTACACTGTATTGGCGTGTTACGGTCTTACACGCCGCAGTGTACAATCAGTATTCCAGAAGCGCACAAAGGAAATTCGTCTCAGTGAATGGGGGGTGGGGGGGGGGCAAACCATGCTTCATGAAGACACTCTTCTCTCTCTTGACTCATTTTAATTTCCCTTTGATATCAGTATCTATTCAGATGTTTTTTTTTTACACGAAACGGATTTAATAATGACACAATTGATGATGTTTGTGAGAACCATTTTGTTTTTCCCCCCATATTCATATAGGATAAAGTTCTATGCTTCATTATAACACTATTGATTAGTCTCTAATCTAGTGCCTCCTTTGAAAATGTAGATTCTACGCCCAGCCGGACAGACAGCTTGGACAAAGCGCATGAAGATCCGCGTGAGAAAAACGACAGTCTGGGTTCTGTAAAAGAACAGACGTCCAGGCCGACCCCAGGACTGACAGTGCGCACTCTTTCTCCAGGTAATACTTAGCACTCACCCTAATTACACGATGCCTAAAAGGCTGGTAAATAGTACACTTATCAAGGAAGAAGGCACTATAGAGTCTTGCTGATTCAAAAGCTTGGCCTCTAAACATCAAGTAATGCATTTGATGCAGAACAAACCCATTGATCAATAAGCAATAATCAATATGCATGATTTATTATTCATTACGTATACTATTTGTTGCACTTAGAATGTTTTGTCCACATCAACCCGCAAAGCAGAGACATTCAATTAGGATTACGCTGGTTTCTGGTCAATTAGCATTTGCTTATGAAATATATCAGATTAGTGATGTAACTGTATAAAGTGTGCCACTTCCTGGTTTTTAAATAGTTACACGAATGAGAGCATGAGCAAGGTCAACGGCTCCTAATCTGCACTGTGTGTAGAAGACTGCATGACCCATTTTATTCAGCCCTACTTCCACATCCCTCCGTGTAAAATAGGCCAGCTAATTACCACAGCTAATGTTTCATGCCTTTCAGCTGAAGGGTCTGTTTTCATCATGGTGCTGACAATTGCCTTGAGACTTACTATTTTGTCTTTTAGTTTTGGAATCGAATTCTTTTCTGATGTGGCTCCCTTGTGGTGTGGCCAACATATGATATATATATATATATATATATATATATATATATATATATATATATATAGATATATAGATATATATATAGATATATAGATATCTATATATATATATATATATAAACGTAGCCATTCATTTCATGCCGTGCATCTTGTAGGTTAAGTGCAATTCTCATACGTGAAGCGTTCATAGTGATCTGCAAAAGTTTCTAATCATATACTCTTTCCGTTTTTTTTTTTAAGACGTGCGGCTATTTGACGAATGGAATGACGACTTTGCCGAATCCTCCTCCCAACCTGACTGCAATATCGACACCACAGGGGTCTGCAACTCCTCCAACCTTCTCTGGAGCCTTGGTCTCCCTGACAACCTTTCCAAAACCCTGACTCCTGCTTCCCCGATGCCCCCTCCTGGGAATATGACCCCAGCTCCTTCTATAGTAACGACCCAACCTTTCTTGGTGCCATTATTCTCGGACTGGAATGCTGCAATGGCAACGTGGGGCCTGGCCTGGGAGGTCCAGGTATACGGCCTGGGTTGCGTGTTCTCTCTAGTGGCTGTGCTGTCTGCACTAAGCTTATTGTGCCTCCCTCTGTGCCAGCCATCGGGCTGTGCCAACTTCACCCTTCTGCATCTCCTCCAGCTGCTTATTGGCTCGAGTAGGGCTTTCTGGCTCATTTATGACCCCTACGGGCAGAAAGAACGCCTCCCTGTGGCCTGGGCACGGCTCCTACATGAGGCCGGTTACCCGTGCTTAACTGGAGCCTTTGGCATGCTGCTCGTCCTGCTTTCTCCTCAGCTCCTCTCGCAGAACGCACTGCGACGCTGCATTTGCTTCCTGGCCGCACTCATGCTGCTTCATATGACCACAGTTCTGGGCGCAGTGGGTCTATTATGGATTTTCCCTTCTTTCTCCGTCATTTCTCTGCTGCCCCCTGCAGCTTTCCTGCTCCTCTCGTGTCTCCTCTCAACTTCCTACCTGCTGCTTTACTGCTGTGCCCGCATCGAGGCCAAACACATTTACAGGCTAAGGGAGAACTCCCCAGATCGTTTGGCATGCCAGGCCAGCCAATGGCCGCTCAGTGAGGCAGGAGTATGGGAGCGAGCAGCAGGGATGGGATTGTTCTCAGCCATTTTCCTCCTAGCATGTGCAGGTCTCCGGCTCTTTGCCATTCTGCATGTGCTGGGACTGACCGGTAGCATGCTAGGGTTGACGCCTTGGCACTGGTGGGTCTTTCAGCTGAGCTGCAGAGTATGTGAGGCATGCGTTTGTCTCACTTTAGCCCTCATCCTCACACACCCTCTCCTCTGCTGCGGAGTAGCTCATCCCAAACTAAATCGCTGGAGCTCATGGTTCAACAGATCGTCCACCAGGAACACAATGATATCCAAACCCCAAATCCTGTCTAGTGGCTGGACCAAGAAGACCGGAGAAGCGCTGCACGAAAGCATGTCACAGCACGAGAGCGAAAGTGTGCCGCTTTATACCCTAGCGGAATTGCCCATTGGAGAACCAGAAGGCCTGGACCTGAACTATGCCCGCAGCCCTCAGTTTGCCCCTGCACAGCTTCCTAAAAATGGACAGCTGCTATCCCAGTCTTCCTTCGTCAGCCTTTACTGCGATTCTACAGTAGATCTGAGGCCTCCATCTCCGATAGACTTAGGACGAAGCATCGACGAGGCCCTAAACAGCGAGGCTTTGTTCCATCGTAGCTTGTTCAGCTCCTCCAGGCTGTCCCTCAGCACACGGGGTCCTCCAGATGGCCAGCCATGCAGAGGAATTCCAGCAGAACCGTCCCTGTACCGCACAGCATCATGCGGGGATGTGGATTTGCCTGCTGCACCGTCACCACCTGTGCTACGGAGCAACGCGGCATGGAAGGCCTCGAACTTCAGCTCCTTACGCGGAGCAACCCGAAGTTACGGAGGTCAGGCAGCTTTTTACACAGGCTTTGGATCTGGGCGCCATGGTCAGAAACAATACCAGGCTCTGGGCTCCGTTTCTTCCAGAGAGTGTTTGTATGATCAGCAGCAGATTCGCACACCAGCTGACGAATTGGCCGTGCAGGCCGAATTCAAGAACGTCTGCAGACAGATAGATGCACTGAGTGTCTGCAGTGACACCATTGAACTGTAGGTTAATGGCACACATCAGGACCAAATGGAGCGGCGGATCTGAAGATCGTCTAGAAATGCACTAGACCTAATCTTTCGAGAGGATTTCTGTTGGAGACGGAACAGTTATCTACTTCTGTTGTACGAGTGAAATAACTGAAATTAAGTTTGCAGACCGTCTGGAAAATGTCACTGCGGTGGTTTAGCTGCATACCTTTTTAGAAAAAAAGAAAAATATAAATTCGGAGTTTGTCCTGGACGTGTTACAGTTTTATGGCACCATAAAATGTACGAGGAGAAAGGAAATTGGTAGAGGGATTTAATTTCCATATTTCACAGAATCTGGATTTCTTGATGAGAGGAAAAAAGCTTCTGTGCCTTTTTTTTCCCCCAAGTTGTCTGTTTTTTCATTTCTCTGGAAGCAACATTGCAAGCAATTTATTATCCAGCACAGAAAAGCTTATTATGCGTCTCTCCTCTCGCTCTAAAAAAACGTTTTCGACTTTGATGGATGGATGTGTTTTGCTATTGCATTGCACATGCAAATATAAACAATTAATATGCAACTTTACTGGATACATGGAAACGAGTAATACATAGTTTGTACATACAGTATATATTTTGGCAACATTGAACTGTCAAAACAAGATGGATTTAATCACAGAAGGGCTTTTTTCCCCCCAGCAGCAATACGTCTAGCATTTAGCACTTTATGTATTTTTTGAAAAGACGAGTGGGAGTGTGCTCAGGTGTGGCTTTACTTGTCATATTTACTTGTAAGAAAAGATTTTCAAGTGAGTACACTGTTCAAGTTTGTAAACCTAATATAGCAGCGCCATTCACTGCATGTATGGAGGAAAATCCCCCCAATAAGAAATTACACAAGAGATACAAGATACCTTTTATCTTCACTTTACAATTTAAAATTCTTTATGTACTGGATAGAGTAGCCCTGTGTTTATATAAGTATCATGTCTAGGAAAATGATAAGCTTGGGTGTTTATGGATAAACAAATAAGAGTGAAAAAAAGGCTGAATGTACAAATTAATAAACAAATCTTTACTTTAACTCACTGAACCAGTGATCCAGGATTCACAAATATAATGGTACAATGCATTACATTCTTTGATGCTTTTTTTTTTTATATTGCTGCGCATCAAGCAAACGCTATATAGGATCAATATACTATGTGCCAAAAGCGCCATCTAGTGGTAACATATAAATAAACAATAATGACAGAGTCTCTTGGATTATAACCATCTTTATTAATGTGACCCTTTCGCACATCGTGGCTGAGTGCACAGCTTTGGGTGGTTCTCCTGGTACAACAGTAATACATGAGCAGCAAAAGCCTGTCAACGTCAGTATTTATTAACTCTGCCTAAAGGTCATACACCCCCAAAAACTTCACTGTTTTGTAGCTCTAATTGCACTGCAATAGCACAGAAACGTAACTGTTTGAGATGTTTCGATGTCAGTCTGTTTTCGGATAAACCGCAGTCTTGTAGTCACCCATTCGTTCAATGCGAGATCTTTCGGTTCTCGCGGCAATGGGCCATTTTTTTTTTTACAGAAGAATATTGTCCAAAAAATAATAATAATAATAAGATAGGAACATTGAACATAATAAAGGACTATAATAAAATAGATTTCTTTGAGCAGATTTTCTTTACTCCAAAAGACTCTGTACAAATTTAGGGAACTGCCTGACTTGCCAGCAATCGCAGACATAATAAGAGGACCTGTTGTTAAGTAAACCTATTTTATACACTCTAAATTCGAACAACAACTCTGGCATTGGAAAAAAGACAATACACATCCACACAAATAGAAGTGACATCTTCGAACATAAAAATTATTATTATTTTTTAACCTGGGAATGAGTTAAGTCTAATATTCACTGTAGAGCAAACACACGATCACATTTGGTATTACACTTATTTAAAGTGTACACGACGAACATGATTTTTTTTTGTCCAAACCCTCAAGGAGCCACAACTCCTTCAAGGAAATGGAAAACTGTGCAGTGATGTAGCATTATGTCACAAAATTTTAATACACGGATGACAAGCGTTGCTCTACTCGGACCGAAGCCACCCGAACTGGAAAGTTTTAGCGCTTCCGCTTCATCTCGGCGCTAGCATTAGTGCAACCGATGCAAAGGTAGGGGTGTTGAATACAAGAAACTTTAACATTTCCATTTGTAGAGCATCACTGGCATCACCGGGGATAATTCTAGACTTCACTTTCATCTGTAAGGCGCAGGTGGAAAAGAACTCGGAAGCTGAACTTAAGGCTATCCCTTAGCTTTTGGCTCCATTGTCTAAGTGTGCTATCTGAAGAACCTAAAAAGCTTGAATCTTAGTTTGTGAAATCTGTACCTTAAGTTCATATACAAACTGTATGATCTTTCATATGCCATTCTCAGTTTTTTTTTTTTTTTATGCCAACTACCCTTTTGGTGACCGGCCGGGTACATTAAAGCTTATTGCTAATAGGCCCACCGAGAAGACTGAATTTTGGTTACATTGACCACGAGTTGAAAAGCAGTGAAAGTTACATTGACCTGCAAGGACAAAGATACATACTGTAGGACTTATACGGATTGTCATATGAGGAGAATATAGAAACGGGAAATAAAAATAAAAATTAAAGGCTGTTTACACACAAAAGTGCACAGCAATGTCCATGTCTGTGTTGCGAAGGTAGAGTGCAGGATACCTGCAGGTCTGCTGCTGAGCACACCTGGTCGAGAAACACACACCATTGTTTCGTCAGAGGAGAGTGACCAGGAAGGAAGGAGAGGAGGAATGTAGGAGAGATCGGATGAATCAGTTGTGTTTGGTCACAGCTAGGGTCGTATGGCTTCTGCTGCCACCCTCAGTATAACCGCTTCTCGTAACTATGTGAGAGATAAAGCATGACGTTAATATTACTAACAGCAGAATGCATCAGCGATAAAAAAATAAAAACAGAAAGGTCAACTTTTTAACCCGTCCACCATGGTCCTGCTGTCTGTAATAGCAAACCAAACACATTTTGTATACATTTTTATATACTGTTGATAGAACTTTCGCTATGGCTAAACTTGTTTGCCCCTTTCGCTCTTCACCCAACTACCATACAGCTCAACCCCGGCTCTGGGTGAACTGGTTTCCACACATAAGTACCCACCCGACTGGAATTTCAATGATTGCGTTCGACGTCAAATGATTTTCGTTACAAGTCCTACGTGTATATAATATGTATTGTGTGTGTGTGTAAAATTAATATTCAATGGAGTCCTAAAAAGACATGCAATATAGTATTTCCTTGTTTAGTATTATCTTGTTTTCTCATGATCACCACACAATTTTCTCTCTCGTCATCACGGCTTTCATTTTCACGTGTTCTTGACAACGTTGCTTCCCCGTGATCAATAAATAATTCTCTTAGCATCTTCTAGACTATGGGTGTCCACGTCTTTCCCACAAAGCACTCAATACGAGTGCAGGTTTTCATTCCAAGCGAGCGAGTTCATGCCTGTTTATATCTATTCATTTTCAAAGGCAATCAGGTGTGGCCCTTGATTGGTTGGGTGAAAGCCTGCACGCACACTAGCCCTTTGTGGAAAAGATTGGACACCTTTGTTTTAGAGGCAGAGTCATGGATGACCGCATTCGCTTTTACTTTGATCATACTTTATCTCGCACTCAAACTAGAGATAAAGTCTATATTTGCTACAGGAAATTACATTTCAGGAAGGTTTCGGACTCCTAAGCCTATTCCATAATATACACCAGAAACATTCACGAGTGCAAGATTTTCTCACAATACCATTACTTTGTGAAAAAGCTAGCTTTTACTCAGAGATCACGAAAAATTGTGAAAAATCAACATCTGCTATATGAAAACGAGAAAATGAATTCAGAATAATGAGAATGATATCTTTTGTCCAGATGTTCAGAAAACCACTTGTTATGGCAAGAATATTAAGTTGTATTCACAAGAAAACAAATAAAGATATATTATAAAGCATGTCTTCATAGGACTTGCATAGATTTACGATAGTGTTCGATGTTAATGCAGAGGGAACTGGAGTTTGACTGATTGCTCCACACATGTAGAAGCTGAGAATATTATTCTCATTTTAATATTATTTGTTTAATGTCTGGGATCAGGGTGAACATTAATGAAGAGAGGAGAGGCACAACTGTAGCAACAGAAGACTAAAGAGATAAATGAATTGGTTAGACCTGATAAAGCTGAGCGAATAATGACCAATTACAACCAATGAAGAGAATGCTGGGATATGTAGATTTGCTTACACTAATATAAAGCAATATAATAACTACTGTATGACTAGTTTGCATTTATTGACTGTATAATGAATATCACTTCCCATTTGAACACCAAATACTCCACTTTCATTTTAAATACCACCAACAGATAGTCTTTTTTTTGCTGTTAATCCTTTGTGAAGGAAGCTTGTAGGAATTTCCTTTCAGCCTATTTGCAACTCACCTTTGCTTAAATGTTCAGCAAGGACCCTCTCGCAACTTACTCTCCTCTTTACAGAGGGCTGAAAACTTCAATCTAGATAATGATGCTGATAAATTTAGATATTTTTTTAATTCAAATATAAGGTTTGGTTTTTTTAATTGGAACATGCATATATTTGGGATTATATAATGATTTGGAAATCTGTATACTTCTGTAAAATGCTCTGCCTCCTACATTACAAGAGAAGGTGTTTGTATTGAGTCAAATCTGTAATCAATCGTATGCCTTGATTAACAATTTATAAACAGATGAATATGCCGTGATATAGTTATGTGGTAATAGTAAACCCAGCAATATTAAATTCATTAAATTGCAATAGTAAGAAATGGACCGCAACAACATTAAGCTTAAACAATCCCAGAGCCCCAATCTTACGGTATATATTTCAGAAAGAAACCCTGCTAACCTCTAGAAAATAATCACACATTTTTTACTCACCCCATTTCTATGTGAAGCTTAAAAGGTATAGATTGGCCAAAAATGCTACCATTAACAGCAATAAATGTAATCTGGCAGAAGATACTCTGTAGCAGATTTGACCTACTATGCCTTTATTTTCTTATAGTTTGCATATAGCGTAGATGCAGGGTTAATGAGCTGCAAAAGGATGTTTGGAGCGTCTAGAAATTACACAGAGATAGCGAGCACGAAGGAGAATCAAAAAGTAAACTTATGTTTTTACTAAAGATCCTACAACTCACTATCCCCTCCACCATGATTTGCATTAAAAAATTAACACACACAGACATGAGGACTGAGTACTTACATGGCACAAAAGTATATCTACGATGAGTGCATAAAAGAGAGAAGAAGAGAATTTCACATCATTCAGATACGAAGATATGAGGGGAAAAGATAAATGTGTCTTTGGGGGCGGGGGGTACTTGATGAACTAAGAAGGGATTGTCGAGTATCTGATGTGTAAGAAAATGCTTTTCGTTGTATCACTACAATGACACAAGTCACTTTAATTTACTTTCCAGACAAAACTGGTACTGTAAACCGACCTGCCAACCTTGTAAAGATACAATGTCTAGTCTTTGGTGAGGAGATAGATTTTCTTTAAGGGGGGGGGGTGACTCATGCATTTTAGTCAAGATGTGAACACGTTTGAAAAGTGTGCATGGAAAATGATCAAATTCCTACAAGGTAATGAAAAAAAACTGTGGAACTTTTGTTAAACAGAACAACTCGTGTTAAAATGTATAGGTTGGCAGATCTGTACTTGTTTTTAAATATCTGTTTATAAACAGGTTTATCTGGTCATCAGGTCTTCAGATAATATGTTATATAATAACCTGGCAGTTTAGATCACCTATACAAAAATCAGGAAAATCCGATAAAATAAATAAACAAATAAACAAACAATAATAAAATAAATAAATAGATAGATAGACAAACTCCCCAAAACTGTGCGTTAGAGGTTATATTCAGACCAAACTGAGTGCCACAAAGATAAAACAAAAAATGGTTGGGCTTGTTGCAATCTCTTCATTTACTATTTACATTCCTGCGTGCGACCAATGATGAGAATAAGTTGTTAAGTCCATTTTCATTAAAACAAATCTCAACACAAAATGCAGAAACTTTCTCCAAGTTTAAATAAATAAATAAAACTAACCTACATTTTAGGTCCATCAGTAAGAGATACAAGTGGCAGCTTTCATTTTGGATTAATGATGCATTTTAATTGCAAAAATAATAAGCTTGATCATTTTCAGTTTATATTTTAGCTTCATATTTTGAATAATGCTAGTTTAATTTCTACTGCC
>JACRUU010000019.1:15974345-15994345 GCA_030449085.1 Kryptopterus vitreolus | reverse complement strand
CAGATTGCACACACATACACACATTGTCTTGTTGCTAGTATTACACTAGATATTAAATGTTCACACAAAACATAAGCACAGGTGTTTTTCATGATGTAGATCAACATGCACTTATTTAACTTCCCTGTGGTGAGAGACAAGAAAACACCTTTTACTCCCTCCCAGTTTCTCCCTCCAGAGAGTACAACACACAGAAACAATATAAATTCCTAAGTAATTAACCTGAGAATTATTAATGAACAATCAGAAGTAGCAGCATCCCTACAAGTGTTACAAATAATACAAATCTAATGTTACGTAATCTTAATGATTCTTAACACCATGAATTAGAACCTTTTAAATCCAAATCATCACTGAATATAAAGCATTTCTCCCTCAGCTTGGTTCGTTCCCTTTCTCCTACAACCTTGTGGACAAATATACACATATACGCACAAGCCATCCTGCATGTGAGAACATGCCTTATGCACCTGGGATGCTGGCTCCACCTGAGCCTCTCATTTGCACATCTCATTTGCGCTCCTTCACCCCTATCGGCTGTCCCTTAATCAGATGTTTATCCTACGCTCCACTCCTTGCTTCAATTTGCTTTCAAAGTGCACCGACGACTTCTCCGTCTCGGTGTGTCTGGTAGAGCCTTTCAGCATCACAATTTAATTAGAAAAAGTTCTTGTCGTGTAAATCACTATTAAATGTGGCATGTTGGACGTGGAACATGCGCTCTAGGGAAAGAGCAACATCTGACATTGACTGCTGTTTGCATTCATAGATACTCACCACTTCGTCCGAGGTGAAGTCGATGAAACCGGGCAGGATGAGGAAATCACTGAGCCAAAAACATCAGACAAGGAGTAGTTAATTAGAGGAGATGGCAAACAGACAGGCGCGCAGCACATGCACCATTATGCTTACATGGATAAATAAACAATACGAGTGTGAGCGTTTGTAACAAGTGCTGTTCCGAAAGCAAAAAAAACAAACGTTTCAAACCGAGCTTTGCCCGAAAACTGGTCTTATTTTGGGGACTGACATTTCAAACAAGTGTTTCATCGAGTCACCACCCAAAAGTAAATTAACCATCAGTTATAACAAACACTGTGTACTCCTATAATTCAACAGTCACAATGTTCTGTAATAACATAATAGAGAAACTTATTCCACTCATACTTGTTTTCATGCAAGTCATGCTGAGGAATGTAGTCTACTGTCACAAGCATTACTACACAAGGGTGTATGTAATTTATTAGGCTAATGACATTCTGAATGGAAGCCAAAGCCTCACATCATTCAATCACATGGTAAAATGTACAGGATGTGCACTGCTGATCTTTCAGACAAAAAAAAAAAAAAAGTGTGAAAAGTACATCTCAGGTTTCGACTGAGAAGACGATGCACTCATTTGGCCCTTTGTGATGTTCAGAAAACATGAAATGAAATTAAAGGCTGGTTAAAATCCATACCGTTTGTAAACTGGAAAGTAAAGGTGGCTTGTGCAACCATCACATTCCCATTGCAACGTTTTCCTTGTGAAGCTAATTACAATGAATAGCTGGGCAATATGCCCTATAATTTGAATCTCTGATATTTTTTGAGGCAAAATTCAATTTACGATACAGTGGGAAAATGTGTCTGCTATTTTTACCTGTGTTTGAGGCTGCCGCTGTCATGTTTAGCTCGCAGCACAACATGCGCCTCCCTATTCAGCAACACCATTCTATTTGTCTATTCTTCTTTAGTTTCCATAAACTTCTGACAAATTTTACAGAGGGCTTTGGCTTGTTCAGTGTCTGAAGTTGCAAACGCGAAGCATTTTCATACGACTGATGAAACCGTGCCTCTCTTAGAAACAACCTCTTTGAATTCATCAGAGCACGCTGCCATGTTGTATTTCTCAAGAGTAATGCGGAGGAGGAGAAATACGGAAGCTCGCTGTGTCAAAGAAAAGTGAAATTGTAAAATGTCTTTTTTCAAAAGCGACATAAACCATAAACTAGTATTAATTAATAATAACAATCACACATTGGTGGTCTAGGGAAAAACAGCATCCATTCACAGGACTGCTTCTGTAACCTTCCGCAAAGGCATAACATTAGGACCACCTACCTACTATTGCATAGTTCTCCTTTTCATGTGCGAAACAGTCATGACCGTTATCTAAAATAACTTTTGCAGAGAATTGAGCTACAATAGCTCATCTGTTGGATCAGACCACACAAGCCAGCCTCCCCAAAGTGGATCAATGAGAATTTAGCTGCCCATGACCCTGTCGCTGGTACACCACTGTTTCTTCTTTGGACCACTCGTGATGGATACTGAACACTGCAGACCAGGAGAAACACACAAGAGCTGCAGTTTCTGTAGTTTTTTCAGACCCAGTCATCTAGTCATCACAATTTGTCAGACTCGCTCAAATCCTTACACTTGCCAATTAATCCCGTTTAACACACCAGATGTGAGGACAAACTGGTCAAATGTTATATTACTTTCTAATATAATCCACCCAGTAACACATACAAAGATGAAAAGATGACAACTGATATTCACTGCACCGCTCAATGTAATGCCTCCTGGATGAATTACTAGTAGTTTAAAATGCTTAAGAATCAAATTGACAAAGTGCATCCATGCCAAAATAGTAAGGAGAATGTAATGGTTAGGTTCACGTGACACTTTCTGTAACATACATTTAATGAGCGTGAATGTCACGAGTATACAGCAATCTCCAAGAAGACGAGACAGACACAGAGGCAGTCAGAGGTTGCCATTAGTAACCTCATGGCCCAGTTTACTAATTATACATATAAAAAAAGGAGTGCAATTGCAAGTCTCTTTTACACTCTCTCCCAGTGTTATAGTTAGAGAGTCTGAGATACGGCCTCCATTAGAAAGCATTAGAGACGGTGTCCAGATTGTGGACATAAACAAAGACGTACATCTTGCAAATAAGTTCTCTGCAGTTAAGATCATCGAACATAGGGTGCTGTGCTGTGCTGTTCAGGGAGACAAGAAAGGGCTACCACAGTCTTTCCTTCTTCATCCCTCTCTGATCTCACCTCTCTGTCTGTTACTCTTTTTCTATGGATACAGTCTTAATGTTGCTATAGAGCTCAAAGCTATCTTCCTGACATATCCTGGTGGTCTATATGTTAAAAACAAAGGTGCTGTTTACACTTTTCTTTTTAAAACTACTCATCACATGCCATCTATTCTTAACAAGCAGAAGAAAATGCAAAAAGTATGCATGTATTTAGTAGAGTACCATCAGTTAGAGGTGTGACTGTGTTATGACGTTCACACTGTAATCACCAGTGTTCCTACTTGAACCGAACCCAGAAACCTGTCCGGCATGTACAGGCACCTCCATGTTCTGCCTTTTTTAATTACATCATGTTTTTTTGAATCCCTTCAGTTTCCACCCAGATGCTGGAGTTTCATCTCCAGCTGATTTATTAATAGCTACTTGAATGTGAGGAGATCTACAGCATGAAAAAAATTTAATTACATTTTAAACTGACAACCCTATTTTAACACCCACACTGTTACATATTTAATGAGCTGTGAGGTAAACAGTAGCGCTTTGCAAAACAAAGCAGTATAACTTTAGTAAAAGCAAAAAGTGTCATTGAATTAAAATAGAGCCTGTCGGATTTATTAATCATGAACTGAATGGACCAATTTGATTCTTTACAGAACTTTTTAGCTTGCCAGATTGAGTTATTTGAGAATAATATCCCCTCTAGTTTTGCCTTAAAACAGCATGTGTGTGTTATGAAACCATGAACAGAGAATCATGGTTTTGAGTCTCTATATACAGGAAATGCAAATGTTACGGAAACCTGCTCGCCTAAACAAACCAGCTATTTAAATGGCTGTAGAACTGTAGAACAGAGCGATATGAGTATCAGTCTTCCTGATTATATTAGGAAAAGCAACAGCAATATTTCCCACAACCCAAGCTAATAATTTGATATAGGGCTGTTGCTATCGATTATTTTAGTAATCGGATATTAAAGAGGTTATTTCATTAATTAATCAAGTAACATAATGAGAAGTACTTTTTCTTTAATAAAGAATATTAAATAAGAGAAAATTAGACAGGTTACTTAAGTAAACAAATTATATATATATATATATATATATATATATATATATATATATATATATATATATATATATATATATATATATACACATACATACATATACACACACACACACACACACACACACACACACGTATGTATGTACGTGTGTGTGTGTGTGTGTGTGTGTGTATATATATATATATATATATATTTTTTTTTTTTTTTTTTTGTATACAAATATGCACTTTATTGCTGAAATTTTATACAATTATATGGATGAAAAACTAAACCCCTTTTAATTATATATTACATCCAAAATCAAATACAGTGCATCCAAAAAGCTCCTTCACAGTGCAGCAAGTCATATTTGTTTAATTAAACTCATTATTATTCTCAGTTATGTATTTATTAAATCTTGTACAGTGTAGTGATGATGTACTCCTATCTACAGAAAATCTGCATAAAATTTTCCATGGACTAAATCCTTGTATTTACCGGCAGTTTAAAAAAAAATTTTCTCCACGCCACTGAAGAGCAATTTTTTGAACACAAAAATAAATAATAGTGGTGAAATGGCTCACTGCTGATCCCTGATCCATACGGATCACGACTCGCAGTTCAGTGCGCATGTGTCCCGCAGATTACTGTTTAAAAATATCCAAAATGTAATAATCACAGAAGGAAAGGATTTTTAAATATCTTGCTTTTAAAGTAATACTATAACTACACAGAGCAGTTGTGTGTTCACGTGAACGTGTTAGGCTAGGGGAGGAACAGATGAACTTGGAAAAAAAGCCTTATTCATATTCGCATTATTCATAACTAATGTATCGGAGCATTTCCTTACTGTAACTTTTCTTGTTATAAATGGAAAGCAAATAATTTGTCTCCTGGCCCATTTTTGCAGATCCGAAAAAATAATTCGATCTGCGATTCAAAACCCACAATGTGATCCATATGAGTTTTTTAGTTTCGTTGCACAGCTGATAAATAATAATATAAATATTCAATTTCAAATTATTGAATAAACATTAACCACACTGTACAGAGTTTTCTTTGTTTTAACTCAGAGATCCCGAACTTTCCTCCACTTTTTCATTCTGCAGCCTATTGGCTGTCCAGAACTCCAACAGAAGTTTAACAGGTGATGCATCACTAATGATGGTCCGTGGGAAACAGTGCACGGTGTCTAGTTAAATGGACTAAACGAATCATTGAGGCACTTTAATTTTCCCTGATTAATTTTTGTTATTGAATTACTCAAGGAATCGTTCCAGCCCTACATTTACCCATGTCAAATGACCCATTAGACATGATTTTATTCATTTGAAGACAATCACATTTTATTTTCTTTGAGGCCTCACAATAGCAAGTATAAGATTGAAGAGTCATGTAAGAATCATTAGTGTTCTTCTGACTTCTTGTTGAATAAGTCTGCTCCTCAACATTTCAGAGCTTAACAGTCAGGTTCGAGGAGAATCATTACCATGCCAAATTGTTAGCAATCCAATCTAGTTAACACATGACCTCAAGCACACGGGACAGAACAAATCTGTGTGTATCGAGTAACATTCAGCCGTGAAGAAAATCTGCCTCAAAGTCAGACTGATCCTCGATGCCTGTAACCTTATAGGATTTGAGCCCT
Organism: Kryptopterus vitreolus; assembly: GCA_030449085.1. Lineage (NCBI taxonomy): Eukaryota > Metazoa > Chordata > Actinopteri > Siluriformes > Siluridae > Kryptopterus > Kryptopterus vitreolus. The sequence goes on along the minus strand of JACRUU010000019.1, from coordinate 15,988,615 downwards.
TATTTATAACCTTTCGTCTGAGCTATATGTACACAGAGGCAAAAATGTTTAAACTGAATTTCTAGTTTAAGAAGGCTATATAATGCATTAAATACAAGTTCAATGCTTGTATTCGAGGTTGTGTTGAGTGATTAATTATTAAAAAATAAAACATCACCATAGTGATGCAGCTGTTGAAGGAAGCATGGGCATGGGTTTGATCCTCAATCCAGATGAAAGCATGATGCTCGAGTTTATTCAGGGTTTTGAAAATACATGATGAAAGGCATGTTAGATGTGCAAAAACAAAGTGTTAGTGTCATCAAAATTATACTAAGTGTAATCCGTATCATCACTGGAATTAAAGCAATATGCCTATAATTGTGTTTAAGGCAGGTGTTTCAAGTTTGTCCTGATCAAACCACACCTACCTCAACTAACAAGCCTTTGTGTGTTACTCAATTCCACTTTATATTCCTCCACTATAAATTCTGGGACATATTTGCATGTACTGCATACTTTATTGTACTTCTATTATTGCAACCTGTGTTCTATTTCTATTCCTAAGTTTATTTAATTTGTTTCTATTTTATTAGATTGGAAATTCTTCCACCGTCAAATGTTTAGGTTTTAACGCGCACACACACACAGGTTCAAACCCCAGCACCACCAAGCTGCCACTAATGGGCCTTAAAGTAAAATATTTTTTACTTGCACATTACAATCCTTTTTACTTTCATGGTTATGTACATCACAATTAAAACTGCACCTTAAGACCATGCCAAAGTAAATCCAAAGCAGGAATCCAACTCGTGTTCCCAACCTTGGATCTTGACATTTTTGGGATTTTTCTCACTCAATTATGTCTGATAGGTAATCAGTGTTCTAGGTCAAGGCTAAACTTCCCCTGAACCGTATTGTCCGCTGAGCAAAGACTTACTTGTACGTAAGGCCATCTCCTATAGCAAAGAGTTGCTGGGCAGTGAGTCCGTCTTCTGGTACATAGCCAGTACCTCCACTGATCAGGTAATCAGCCATGCTACAGACACAAAAATACACATTACATCAACAAAAAGATCAACATACGGCATTCTGGGTTTGTTTTGACAGAAACCTTAATCTAAATCGCAGGATTATGCTTTTATTATTGGATTGAGAATTTCATAAGAAAAAAACTAAGTAATACACTATATATATATATATATATATATATATATATATATATATATATATATATATATATATATATATATATATATATATATGTATGATATATCATCACTGAATACACACGACTGCAACTGAGCGTATGTGAGCCGAATCCCTAACGGATCTCTATATAACTCTTTATATAAGTGCACCACATGGTGTGGAAAGTATCGCCTCCACACCCCAACAAAAGTGCACAGTGCGTGTTGTAACGCAGCGAGAAATTAACCACGGACGGGTCCTACGTAGCGTCTTACGTACTGACCTACACCCGAGACTCCCGCAGCCGTCTGGGATTCAGCCACGGTTTTTTTTTTTCCCCTTTAGTTGCCGATGTTGCCTCTATATAGGAATTATAACATATTTAAAAACCTTACGCTCACGAACTCCCTTGTTCACACGCGGTAATAAACCTGACAAAATGAGCACGCAAACAGCTGTAATAAACTCACATAAGGGGATTCGGCGTGGAGGATTTCAGCCGTCTGAAACAAAGCTACAGTGTGTGTATATAACACGCTTACTGAGATGAAACTATAAAGAGATGGGGAGGAAAAGATGGGAAATGAAGGCCCTCCTTTCGGGTTTTACTCACATGATGGACGCTTACGAAGCCTTCATGAGATTAAAAAAAGAAAAGAAATAATAAATAAAACGAATTAAATAAACCCCCCCCCGAAAGAGTGCAGCCCGCTGTTCGTCAGTCGCGCATGTGTAATGGCTGCAGCAGCGCGTGCTCCATCTGCGCGAGGCTCCAATTTTCGAATCTTTCGTTCCACGTTTGAAGAACGGAGAAAAAGGAAAAGGTGACGTCACGTAGCCTGTAGGGGGCGCAATCTAGTCACAATAATAATTATTGTTGTTAATATTCATATTTTTATTATTTTGAAAACATTGATATTATTTTTTATTATTATAATTGTTTTTTTTTGTTTAACAAGGCCTTTCCCCTATTGCAAACATCCGGTTTCGGCTCACTCCGACACGGAAGTGTGTGTGTGTGTGTGTGTGTGCGCGCGTTCCTCTATTCGGAGTCACGCAGAGTAAAGCAGGAGCTCGTGCACTAAACTTAAACCTCCACCAAATTTCTCCATTTCCAAATATCTATTTTTAAGTCATCCATCATGCATATCAATGCATGGTGAAAACGTGACGCCGTGCAATCCGTTTAAAAGAAACCTGTCATCGACATTATTATAACAGCGAGACATTCCCCCTACATGACAATAACAATAAGCCGTTTCACTGATTATTGGGCAGCGCGTTATAAAAATACATTTTATCTTTTATCTCAGTCTCGTATATAGAAAGAGGCGTGGCGAATCGGTTCGTGGAATCGACTCTTACAGAAGTGTCGACACTCACAAGAGTCGTTTTTTAGCCTAGATCTTAAAGACGTACATACAGACACATAACGACTGAAAAACATGCTGAATTTCTTTTCGTGTCACTTTTGTAAATGGAATTTATAACATACAGTACAGAGTATTGTGGTGTTCAATTAAATGTAGAATAAGACACCGTGCAACAACTGAAGTTCAACTTAAAGGAACAGTCAGACCGTATACTGAGGGAAAATGGTCTGTGAGTGAGGGGTTATTTTTAGTGAGCTGTGAGAACTTATCTGCCTTATATATATATATATATATATATATATATATATATATATATATATATATATATATATATATATATATACTTTTATAATCTATTTCTTGTCAATAAATCTTTTTTATGACCAGTTTTCCCATCACCAATAAGACACCATCCTGCATGTTGACTAAATATGTTACTATAATTATTTATGTGTAACTAATACATGTATGAAAAATGCCACACCTGTAAACAACCAGCACATGAAAACCCTTTATAATTTCTATTCTGTTTTGATATAGTCTCTGCACAGATAACTGTGAAATACCACCGATAACCATACTAACCATGATAAATATAAGCCCTTGGTTGGACATCTGTAATTACCAGTGTGATATATATTTAACTCAGCTTTGTCCAGATGTTGCAGCTTTGTGGTCTTCTGCGTCAGTCAAACCTAAAATTAGACCTACTGTATATGCGAAAAGAAATATCCTGAAACACTTTCTTTAATGCAGTGCTATAAATGAGAAATGCGGTGAAGCAGATTAACTGATCGTGCTATAAGCAAGTCTAAATTTATCAACATTCAACCAGTGAATTTGCTATGTAAAGTTTCATTGTGTGTGATGTTTAACTGTGAAGAATTTACTTATCAGTAAAAAGTTATTTAATACGGCATGATAAAATTGCTGCACATGCGCACCTTTAATCTACAGCCAATAGCATTGTTTCTGCCCTAAACCACAGATTAAATATAATCATTACTAATGTAATCCTCATGCTAACTCGGCTGACAGATTGGAAGGCAAAGTGGTCACATCTGAATAGCGCTGAAGTATATCAGAACAAGGAACAAACAAGGAAGTATTATTGTTCACATCTTATATATCTTATTTCGCTAGTTGTGTTATATTAGGCTACAGTAATCCTGTAGGGATTTCATGTACAATTTGACATGTATTTCCTTTTAGTAAGAGTAAAGAATGGCTAATTCAGCTCGGCCCAAGCTCTCAGTGGCTAAGAGGATTGTTGTACGTCAGTTCCAGGTACAGATTCATTTGTGCTTTTTAAACGATAGCTTTTACAAAGGGTCAGAACCACTTCGCAATGTACTCTGGATAATTTTTCAAACAGACATTTGGTAAGACTGTAATGAATTTTAGCACAATGCCTGACTGGTCAAACTATCTTCCATTATACATTTGTAGTAGAATTAATGTGATGCAAAAGAAAACAACTCAGTAGAAAATACTGACCTACTGAAGTTTACATGGACATGTAGTGGACATGTGTGAGTATGTGTAGTATGTGTAGTGGACACAATTAGTGGCACACTGAAAACAAAATAGTGTTAACAGCCAAAAATGCCATTGTGACATATTTGACTAAAAATATGCAAGCTGGTATTTGTAAAACAAAGGAGTGAGAATATAAATGTGAAGAAAAATCAAGAATTATTGATAGGGTTTAGGATTTTTTTAAAATGTTTAATGACAGTATGCTGAGGAATGATTGTTTCAGTCTTTAAGAAGAATTTAACAAATGAGTTAAAAGGTCAGCGACTCAACCATCAGTTTGTTCACCTGTCTTTCACTTGCACCTGTTTTCCCCCACTGTCTGGTGAGAGATTACTGTAGGACAGATACAGTATAATGATATAAAGATTGCCTCCACATTCCCGCCACTGAAAATGTGAATAGGCCTGCATTCTTTTCTCTACTATTAACTAAACAATTATTTGACAAGGAGTTGTACCATACAGGAGTGGGTCAGGGTTTGTTTTTAAATGAAATAGAGTAGGGTCTCACCTCTCGGGCTCGTACCCAGCCTGGATGCGGGTGGCACTGTAACGCTGGGCTGCCGTTTCATGCCCATGGCCATGTGACGTGTTGTGGCCGAATGGCCCATGAAAGTGGTGTTCCGAGTCGTTTGGGGAAAGCCATGGCCTGGCTGGCACAGTGTCTCCTACGATGCGGCGGTAGTCGATTTGGTAGCTGTCACGTTCTCCGTCGGTGTAGCGCTCATAACTGTGTCCCTCCATTGAGGTTAAAAGCAAAGTGTTCTCCTCTGCCGTGGCCCCTTTGCCAACTGACTTGGTGCTCCACAACTCTCCACGAAACAACCAATGCACTTCTGAGTGCGCATTCACCGGGGGTCACGCTAGAACAACACTAACACACTCACACACATGGACAAGAAAAGTTTGATCCTCACGAGCCGGAGTCCTCCTTGCAGGAGAGCAGTCTGAGGGTCATCCAATACACATCATGAGAATAGCCAATTATACTTTGCTCTAAAGCTCTGGGTTCCTCCCACATATAGCAAGTGATCTCCACTCCTGCTTGTCTGGTGTTACTGCTGATGATTCCTGTTGGCTTAGACAGACTGTTCTTAAACAAATCTTTCCTCAGGGACAAAAGGAGGTGAAGTCGGCACTTCACCACAGAGAGTGGCAAGTTGTAGCAGGGAACCAATGGAAAAGCAGAACATAGGGCTTGGACAAAAACAAAACCCTAATTTGTTTAGACTGCAGAACGATGTGTGTGTATCTGCCTCTCTCTCCCTCTCCCTCTCCCTCTCCCTGTCTCTCCCTCTCTCTTTCCAGCTTAGCTCTGTTTCTGACAGAAACGCGTCACTTTTACAAAGAGGATTGCAGCATTAAGAGAGTGTGTGTATGTGTATATCTGTGTGTGTGTGTGTGTGTTTATGTGTTCATGCTGTAGTTGGGAGGAGAATCTGCAGTGTATGCTGGGTAATGGAGTTTGTGTCAGGAGTAAATGTTTTTTGTGCATATCTGTGTGTGTGAATGAATGACTTGTGTACTGTTGATCTCTGCAGGTTTGTGGTTGCATACACATATCTGTGAAAATGCAAGAGTGTGTGCGCTTACAGGTCATGGAAACAGGTTTCTCCCTCAAAGACAAACAAAGTCAAATCCCAGAGTGTGTGATGGTTGTGAGGGATTTAACCCATGAGACTGCCAGGTTGTGCAGCACCAGCACGAGACTTAGATGCACTGTTAGTTTAAACATGCACACAAGTACAAGCTGTGGCAAATGCACAGGCGCCACATTGTAGTACTCGTTTTGAAACTGTCCTTTTATGTCAAGTTATCAACAGACTCAACAAGCGATCACACTCTATATACTCCATCTGGTTTAGGCGGCCAATCAGTCTTTTCCTCCCTTACATCAGTGGTTTTCAAAGATTTCTTTTGTTTTCCAGCCCAGGGCCTCTACTAACTCTATGTTCCCATTTCAGCACAGAGTTACTTCCTCTCACACATCACCCAACCATTCAAATATTAGACACAATAGGCAAATACAAACCATCGCGTTTGTTTACTGGAGCCATCAGAGATTTTTCTATATCTGAATTTTTATGCCCAAAAACCCAAAATAAATCTTTTGTCTCACATTAGCAAGACATCTCTCAGTTCAAGCTGATAGTATTTATACTCACACTTATGAACAAGCTTTTTCTGGTTGAGTAGTCAATCAATATAAAATGAATACCTAAATAATAACTATAACAACACTAATAGTAGTTGTAATATATTCCATTATGACATTATTAAATGAAACTGTAAAATACTAATATTCCCCTTGAACATACATCACAGACATGAAGAACCTGGCACCATCTTAAAAAGTGAGACTAGACATGTTTCAGGCAAAAATAACTGTTGTTAACTGTAAACGTGATGTATAATGTGAGTTCTTAGCTCTGATTGTTGGTTGATGGATTAATTTCCTTTATAACAGCAGATATAATAGAAGCAACAGCTATACCATTACCTTTTAATATTAGTGCACACATCCCAGGATTCATTCATCTTCTATCGCTATATGCGATCTTCCCTCTGGTCACGGGGAGCCTGTGCCTATCTCAGGCGTCTATGGGCATTAAGGCAGGATACACCCTGGATGGAATGCCAACCCATTGCAGGGCACACATATTCACATTCACACTCACATTAATACATTAGGGACAATTTTCCAAGGTGCCAATCAACCTACCGTGCATGTTTTTGGACCGGGGGAAACCGGAGAACCCGGAGAAAAACCCCCTGAGGCACGGGGAGAACATGCAAACTCCATGCACACATATGGCCAAGACGGGAATCGAAACCGGACCCTGGCGGTGTGAGGTGAACGTGCTAACCACTAAGCCACCGTGCCCCTCCAGTATGTTATTGCTTTAGTGTAATGACTGCTTTACATTACTGAAAAAAACATATTTGCAGTTATTGAAATAGCAAAAAAAAGGAAGGTGTCTGTAATAAAACAAATCCATTATTGGACAACTTTACCTTGCAATTCAGCAAAAGTTGAAAGTATTAGGGCTCAAACCCTTGACTCCAGTTTTCTAACCCATAGCCTTAACCCCTGTGACAAACAGTCTATTTATCAAATCTATGGATAAATTGTGTGAACACCCGATGGTAAGATTTCATACAGTATGTACTTTTGAAGCATCCCATTAAGTCCAAGGTTATATTTAATTTACGTATTCGACAGACACCCTTGCACAGAGTATTTTCTCATTTATACAACAAGCAGTTGAGGACCCAATAGTGGTTGCTTAGTGGTGCTGGAATTTGAACCCATGACCTTCGGATATGCTATTCGACACTTAGATATTTCTAGATTCACTAGGAGATTTGTACTGATGTAGGTGAGATAAGGAGGCCTCACGTCCAGCCAGTAATTCCATTCATCCCAAATAGTCTTGGGCAGCATCGAGTTCAGAGCTCTGGAGCAGGCCATTTAATATCTTCCACTTGCAAAACATGTCAAATATACCACCCTGGAGCAGTGGCATTCTCTCCTAGTTTATTCTCCAGGTTACAATTGTGTGTGGAAATGTCAGGTGTCTCAATTACTTTGTCCATATAGTGTATGTGAGTAATTACATCCACACTTTTGCTTTTTAAACCATGACGTGACCATGGTTCAGTATAACAGAGATGATCCTACTGGAAGCAAAGTTTCAACCCTAGATAAGACCCCAGTGCTTATTAGGGCTACATTTGCATCTTTTTGTTTGGAGAATAATGCAACCAAAGAAGAAACTCATGTGAACACGAGGAGAACATGAGCAAAACTACCAAGTGTGATATCATGTCAAGTCATATGCAATATGCAACATATACATATATCTATTAAACAAATCGAGAAAGAGCTCATTCGAACATTTTCTATGAGCAGGACATTTCTCTGGCCTTATCTCTTAATCTCGTCCTAATCAGCTAAGATGTTTCAAATCAGCTGATCTCGTAAACACATATGTTTGTGCCTGTGTCTCTCTGCGTGTATACCGACAAAGATAATTGTCTCCATCTTCTCATATTCCAATTCCCCCGATGACTTCCTTTGGCTAATGAGAATGGATTATGAGCGTTACATAAATGGAGGGGGGAAACGACAGACTCTTTGCTTTATGTAAGAATTAACCCAATTTTGTTTTGTATTGCTCATGAGCATAATTACTAACAGTGCCATGATTGCATTAATTAAATCATGCTCTGCCACTCACTCGACCACAGTGACTCAAACGGACACAAGTAGGACACAGTGTTGCTAAGGTTCTCCTGAATGGCTTCATCTGCAGGTGACAGAGTGCTTGTGACAGTTGTTGGGGGATTGGGAAAGGAAAGCTTCTTAGCCATTGCCTGCATGGCCCACTGCCATAGAGACACAGCAAGGTTACAGCTGAGCCATGAGCTTTTAGACAACATGAAGAGAAGGACTTCTTGACATAACATTTACAAAGTGTGACAGAACCTGTTGCAGCCCTATTTTCCTTTTATATTTTACACTGTGATAACTGGTTATACTCCGTTCACGTTGCATAATAAATTCCTGTTTTTACTTATAAAAAAGTATACAAAATAGTGTGTGCGTGTGTGTGTGTGTGTGTGTTGGTGTTGCTTGTGAAACCCAAACACACAAAACAAATTCATGACCTTGTAATTCAATATGAACATAAATAGCTGATAAAAGCAAAAATAATTATCAAGTGTTTTTCACCAAATTTCTGTACAAAAATATATTTTGATACGGGTGTGTTTATAGTGATGACTATGTTAATTGATTTTTCATTTATGTTAATGTAAAAAAAATCATTTAAATATGTCTAAATTAATAATAGTTTCAGAATTGGAAGTCTGGTATAACTAGAACAGTTATAATAGAGAGAATTATTATTTATTATTAGAATAACATCTACATACATCACAACAAATGCTCGTTTCTGTTTCCTGTGTGTGTGTGTGTGTGTGTGTGTGTGTGTGTGTGTGTGTGTGTGTGTGTGTGTGTTGTTTCTACACACTGATAGCTCCCCCTTGTGGTTTTGAAACAAGTTGGCACTTTTTTTCAGTTGTAACACGAGTTCCGTAGACGACGACTATCAAAGTGTATATATATGCTTTGTGTGGTGTGTGTGTGTGTGTGTGTGTGTGTGTGTGTGTGTGTGTGTGTGTGTGTGTGTGAAGTTGGTGTGTGTGTGTGTGCAAGTGTGTAGGGTTTTTTGGTTTGTGGTTGGGGGGGTGTGTAGGGGGGGTGGTGGGGGGGGGGGTGTGTGTGGGGTGGGTGTGTGTGTAGGGGGGGGGGGCTGGCCTTTTTTTTTTGGCGGGGGGGTGGGGGGGGGGTGGGGGGGGGGGGGGGGGGGTGGGGGGGGGGGGGTGTGGGGGGGGGGGGCGGGGTTCTGGGGGGGGGGGGGGGGGGGGGGGGGGGTGGGACAAGGGGGGCCGGGAGTGTTGTATGTCCACAGTGATTTGACAATTTTCTTGTCAAACGAAAACCGTGTAACGAAAAACGATATGATAACAAAGAAAAATGCACAACATAATTCAAAAGTGTGTAAACACTGTGTGTAACACGAAGAACAAACAAGTGTGTGTGACAAACTTTTTTGTGTTCATTAAAAAGTTGTAACAATATGTGTGTGTGTTAACGAGAAAAGAGAGTGTGTGTGTGTGTCGGTGTTAACATGTTGTGTGTGTGTGTTACTACACCAAAATCTAACATAAAAAAAGTTGCACTTGTTCAGTTGTAACCCAGTGTGTGTGTGTGTGTGTGTGTGTGTGTGTGTGTGTGTGTGTGTGTGTGTTCTTGTGTTGGTTACCTTCTACACACTGATAGCTCCCCCTTGTGGCTTTGAAACAAGTTGGCACTTTTTTTCAGTTGTAACACGAGTTCCGTAGACGACGACTATCAAAGTGTATATATATGCTTGTGTGTGTGTGTTTGTGTGTGTGTGTGTGTGTGTGTGTGTGTGTGTGTGTGTTCTTTCTACACACTGATAGCTCCCCCTTGTGGCTTTGAAACAAGTTGGCACTTTTTTTTCCAGTTGTAACACGTGTTCTGTAGACGACGACTATCAAAGTGTACGTATGCTTGTGTGTGATGTGTGTGTGTGTGTGTGTGTGTGTGTGTGTGTGTGTATGTGTGTGCTTGTGTATGTGTGTGTGTTTGTGTCCATGATTTTTGTTCGTGCTCATTTTGTGTCCTTGTTCTAAGTTGCTATGTTTCTTTGTTGTGTTTGTTTTCACAGTGTTTGTTGTATTTGTGCGTTTTCTGGAATTTTTCTTGCACTTGCATCCACTTCCCTCACATTACATGACAAAATAGTTCAAAGTTATTGAGTGCTTTTTGATTTAGAGATTACAATATGCATACAGTAAAAATAAATTATTTATTAAAATAAAATATTTTAGCTGAATTCTTAGATAAACAAACTTTCAGATGTCAAGCAGTCTAGCATCTGCAAATATATAGATTTGTATAATCAAAATAAAATTTCACACAAAAGTATTAATTTTATGGTGACCATGTTGTCCTCCCAGGGCATCTTTCCACTCCTCAGATTAATTATTCAGGTCTTGTTTGTCCAGCCTTTTTAAATGGCTCTTGTACTAGATGACAAATACCAGTCACACTTGTTAAACCATGAACACATGGCTGAAAAGCTTGTTTAATCACTATAATAAAAAAGGTCTAGCAGTAGACTTTTCTTCAAACAGCAGCACGCTGACTGTCCAACTGTTTCTGTATAGTGGCTTTAGTTCTAAATGCTTTTCTGTCTTTCCGAGCAGCTATATTTACTGAGGAGAGGATCACTTCACTTTTTTTTGTCATCCTTATCAAATCACTTGAAAACCTGAAGTGATTTTGACCGAAGTGATTTTCACCTTTTGACCGAAGTATACTGCAGAGGTTTTGGCCTACTTTTGCAATTATGCTATGATTACTGAAGTGGCTTATCGTTTGATTGGAACAGCAAGTGTAACCTAATTAATTCAGGAGGGTTTTAAATGCTAACATGAACAGTTTGATGGCGGGCCATATGTAAATTATTATATGAATCTATTTCATGTATATGTGTCATGAAATAGTCACTGAATGCATGATCACAATCGGCGTTATTAGTATTATTAATAATCAAAATGACATTGCTTACAATGCTGTTATTGCAAATGTGATCATCTCTTTGCAAGTAAAATGTCGTGTTGGGTTTCTTATTATGAGATGATTCAAAATGATTCATGATTGATGATTCAACAAAAAAGATTATTTGGCCTGTTTTTTTATATTCATTTTTTAAAATTCATTTAATCTTTTATTCATGCTACAATTGAGGAAGATCAAGTCATTGACCTGGACTTGCCTTGACATGACTTTTCTTTGTTTTAAATGTGTCACCGAAATTTAGAGTCCACTACATTCTTCAGATCTGCCACAAGTCAAATTCAAGCTAAATATCGTCGTAATTGGCACTCGCATATCAACTCACCTTTTGGCCGTTTGTCTATCCATGATTTTTTTTCGTGCTCATTTTGTGTTTTTGTTCTAGGTTGCTTTGTTTGTTTCTTTCTTTTCATAGTGTTTGATGTACTTGTGCTTTTTATGATTTTTTTTTTTGCACTTCGCTCACATTACATGACAAAGCAATCCAAAATGTCTTCTGATTTGGAGCCCACAGTATGAACAAAATATTTACATTGCTCCTTATTCACATTACCACAGCATGATGGCAAACATGAATAAAAAGAACTATAGACAAACAAACAAAAAAATAATCACAGGGAGGCCATTAGCTTTACTTTAGCTAAGCCTAGCAATATGATCACAGTATGATTAAGATAACTTGTGCAGATCCTTTTATCTGAAATTGTTAATATTCAGTAACTGACAGTCCCACTGGAACAATTCGCATAGATTCATCAGGACAGGCGTTACAGAAGTATGGATATACACGCTCAGTGAATGTGTGTACAAAGGTATGCACATGAGTAACACTGACCGGGTTGAAGAATGAGACGCAACCTCCATCCCAATCCAGTACCACTCGGACGCGCTGCAGTTTTTCCTTCAGGGTGATAGGAGTCAGCACCTCGTCTGACAAGCCTTGGCCATATTTGCCCTTGTAATAACCTATATGCAATAAACCCTGCTTTGAGATCTCCCTGCGCTTATAGGCAGTCTCAGAGATCACACCAATCGCCCAGGCTGAACTGCTTCCCACCTCGACTTCCCAGCAGTGTTTACCTGAATCAAATCCTTTTGACCCCAGGACACTCGAATAGTCAGTGAATCTAAGAGGGTTCACTGGAAGCACCTGGCTGCTGTTACGAAACTCTATTCTGGACAGATTATCACTCAGGTATAGGCAGGGGTGCGCTGTGTTAGGGTCGAGAATAACTGGACCTGGAGGATAGAAAACAATTAGATTGAATTAGGTTATTCGGTTGAAACATGGTGTGTACATTTTTAATTTGGGTTAAAACCAGTAACCAGTGTTTATCCAATCTTAAAAAACAGGGTTCTTAAATGAATCAACTATGGCAACGGTTCTCTCAAAAAACCTCTTGGTCAAAATAAAGGGGCCCAAGAACACACTGGAATAATATTTAGATTTTTATTAAGTTAGAAATCATCGTTCAACTAAGAAATGAACAAGAGCTATACAAAGAGAGCAAGTTGAAGAGTAGCAGATACATTTTGTGAATCCAGCTGTGTCGAATTTCACATCAAACCTTTGAATCATAATCATAACTTCACATTTAGTACAAGAAAAGTTTGCAGCAGCCACAGCCTACTAGCAAATCACGTCACGAAAGGTTTTAGGAGTGGATTTGTTTAATCATCAAATTTTCTAATCAGTGATCTGTTGTTAAGACGATTAAAAGCTTAATATTGGCCATTTTGGATGAGCCCCTTTTAAATTTTTCAATAAATGTACAGCATCAGCTCAAAATGACAAAGAAATTGGGAAAGATTTGAGTATTCATGTAAAATATACTAGAACTTTTTTTACATTCGATTTATGGTGTGTCATGCGTCATTACATATTTAACTCTTTGTTGTAAAGCCATGATCCTAGCGATATGTTTTTCCACAGCATTTATTGTATCGTGTACAATATGGATATTGGAGCATTAGAGCTGACAGTCTGTACTCGCTGAGATATGAAATATGATCTGGTGCTAGTTCTGCAGGAATCTGCAGTCCATATGAAGATTCAGATCATTTTAATGTATGAAAGGAAAAAAACTGAACTCACTATATTTGATTATACTCAGCGTCTTCTCCCATACTCTGAACCTCAGGTTACCCAGATGCTTTGCCACATCAATCAGAGATGCAGAATTGATTTCAGGATTGCTCTCCTCACACTCAGTCCTGGAGGAACATACATGGGTTAGAGCTGCTACGGGTTGAGAATCGAAAATCATCCTAAAGGGTAAAATACATACCTTTTCATAGTAGTTTCATGGTTCTGGAATTAAAAGCAAGACATGATTAGTGTTCATTTAAAGATGCACTGGAATGTTTTGTGGAATTTTTTGTACCTGCAGGAATGAAATGTGGTCATCTGCTATTTGTTCTTCAATCGTCGTAACTTTTTCAGAGAGGGCTAAAATGTCTCTCTCGAGTTGAGTCACTTTCATCACGGCTGCACGAACTTTCTTCTGCTCTTCTTCCCTCAGAGCAGACACTCTGGCAGCTTCTTCATCCCAAAGAAACTGGTGAATCTTCTCAAACTCCTCCCTGATCAGAGATTCAGTGTTGTGGGCCTGACACTGGATCAATAATATTGACGAGAGAGAAAACTATAACGTGCAGTATCGTGATAAGAGTATTTACATTCTATTTACAGGTAATCTTGGGCAAAAAAAGACACCAGATTATTATGCTTTTATATCAATGATTACAATAAAGAGCAAATTTGCAAGTGAAGAGCAAATCCTACATTAGCTTGGTAACTTTAAATACAGCGAACTGTTTGCTAGGAACAGGGAAATTCAATTAATGAAGCTCATCAACATTGAATGGAACAACACAAGCTCATGTTCCCATACTAAGTCTCTTTAGTTGATTAATTCTTCCTAATTTCCTGACCGGTGATTAGTTGCTAGGACCATTAAAAGCTATTTTGCTGTTTAAAGCCCTATTTTTTGCCCAGGACTGTAGCAGTGTTTC
>JACRUU010000019.1:15956845-15971845 GCA_030449085.1 Kryptopterus vitreolus | reverse complement strand
TGCCCTTACCACTAACCTACCACCTCCCCATCTCCTCAATGTGTTTTGCATTTTGATACATATATATATATATATAATATATATATATATATATATATAAATAACCAAGTACCTTACATATAACTTAAATATAATATAAATTTTTTTGTATTTTAAAATACTAATGTACAAGGAAGCATGAAATTATTCACAAACCCTCCACCAACTGGCCAATATGATCTCTTCCTTCACCATTACACTGACTAAGTTGATTACATAAATAAGGTTTGATAGCAACGGCTTTTCTCCAGCTTAGTCATGCAATACATTTGACACGTGTAACCATAAACCACACATATCAAAGCCAAGGCCCGCGGGCCAAATCAGGCCCGCGAGTGGGTTTTATTTGGCCCGCATATATATATATATAGATCCGGCCCGCGGGCTCCTGCAAACCATAGCCCCATATATAGCACCAAAACTACATCCCACAATGCAAACCGAGCGAGAAGCTTCCTTTCCTTATTTATTAGCGGTCATTAGCATACCAAAAAGCCTACTATCAACAATGGCAAAACATATAACTTAAATATAATATAAACCGTGTGCCTTCTTTTTTTGTATTTCAAAACACGCAGACTAAAATACTAATGTACATTGTTTGCAATATGAAGTCTTGTTTCTGGTTCATAGATTTTTGTACTTTAAGCAATATATATATATATATATAACATGAAATTATTCAGGGGGTTTTTCTCCGGGGTTTCCGGTCCAAAAACTGCGGTCCAAACCCTAGGTATGAATGTGTGCGTGAATGTGGGTGTGTGTGTGTCCACCAACTGGCCAATATGATCTCTTCTCAATGAATAATATTATATATATATATATATATATTCTATATTATTTATCGTGGGGAAGTTCAGAAAATTACTGATATTATACATTGCTTTTTTTTACTAAGTTGCTTAAATTGCCCACTAAATGAGAAAAATAAGTTGAATAATTACTTTGTTCATAAGTTCATGTTAAGGTTTGATTTGTCTTTTGTGCCAGCTGTTGAAAATTAAAAATTCTGACGGCTAAGAAAATTTCTTTATTTATCCGTAATATATTTGTTAGTTTTCTAGTCAAATTTTGATTTCAATTCATTCAATACATTTGATTTGGCCCTCCGTCCACGTGTAACCAGTAAACAGATTGAATGACAGTTTGCGAATGGCACAGAATTGTATTCTAATTTATTTATTTGGTGTTTGGTAATGAGGGGGCGAATTTGCATGCACAACACTGACTCAGTGACAAACCAGTCATTCTTAAGAAGCAAACCGATAGTCCCTGTATTCGCAGCAGCTAGTTTGTAGCTATTAATCATTTGGTGGTCAATCATAAATACAATAATATATTATGTGTCAGGCAGTTGTTCATGCAATGGCTACAATCTACAATCTTGATCCTAATAATCAGCCACTTCAAATAGGGTTACAATATTCAGCAAGCAAAGCTGGCAGCCCAGACATTTCTTGCCTCCTGATTTCAACAAGTCTGGGCAAATCTACAGAGCGGGCACCAATCAGAGGCTGCATTTTTATGATGATATCATGTAGATTTTATACAGTGTTTTAAACAACAAAATTACAAAAGTATTCAACAACCCTGTGAAATACAAATTCATCCATCTATTCATTCATCTTCTACCGCTATATCCGATCTTCCCTCGGGTCAATTTTCTGATTTTTGATTACATTTTATTATAGTTTTATTATTTATATAGTTTTATTAATCAGTTAATCAGAAAAACATACACGAAGCAAAGCAGGGTAAACAGCATGTTCGCTTCGTTTGAATTCATTTGTGTATTCCTTGGAAAAACATCATGAAAAACAGTCTTCAGTCTTAAGTGCAGTTATCTTGTATTGCATCATCTTACGATCAAACTTAACTAGCCGGAATATTTCAAGGAAATAAAATGCATTTAATTGTAAACAAAATGAACATAGCACAAATACGAGCTACAACTTTAGATTCTATTCTATTCAGTTCTGTTTTTGTTTTTTTTCTAATATAGCAACAAAAGACATTTTACCTTTCGAACCAAAATACTTTTACCTGGATCTCTGGATAATCGTTTGTATTTACAGTCCCTAATCCTGAGGAGCTATGTGTTAAAAAATAAAAGAGAAATATCTTAAGGGGAACCAGTTGTTAACAAACAGTCCATTGGAGACCAGATTATATGTCATTACAGAATATAGGTATAAACAACGTGTTGACAGGATGTTTAGTAAGAGACAATTGTGAATATATAGCTGTAGATGTTTCTATGAATAATTAATACAGTAGAAATTCTATGTGAAAACTCGAGTTTGTGGGTTTTTTTTTTTTTTAACATTTTGTGACCATTGGTTAGCATCTCTGTAAAGAAAAGTAAATTTTAATTATCTAAATAATCTATCAAATATATTATGTATTACAAGGTTAAATGGAATTTAAAGTTTTGAAATGGTAACCAAGTTTTTTTTTTTGAGCTTTTCATTCACATTTGTATTTGACCTTGAAAATGATAAACTCCTATCACTGTTGCTAAAATCCCGAGCATGCAGTGCAGTTCTCAACTCATCAGCCCATAACTCTGATATTTTATCTGATCTTTTTTTATTCTATCTGCAAAACATTACTGTATATGTATAGGTATATGTATATGCATAATATGCATATACATATACAGTAATGTTTTGCATTGCATATGTATGTGTATATGTATTGCTGCTCTTTAAAATGGTTTGGAAATTCAGGGTTCTTGATTCAGCTATACTATCTCTTCATAACATTAGAAACATGGAGCATGGAGTAATTATTGATTATTAATTACAGTTAACTGTTAACTGTAAATTGCATTTGACATGTTTTTTTCTCTTTAAAAAATTACATCTGACATTTCAACTCATAAAAGGCAATTTCAGTAGTTTTTTTTTTTCTTCAGAAATAAAGCTTTTAAAACTTCATGGTGGTTTATTTAATAAACAAGCAGATACGGAAAGAACAGTCCAATGAAGTCAAAATCATGAGTGTGAGCACGGGAAAAAAACAAAATGAAAAAAAAAAAAAAAAAAAAAAAAAAAACATGGGACCATGAACAAGAAATATGCACATATACTGTGGATCAAACGACTCGGTAAAATGCTATGAAAGGATGAGTTACTTGACTAAAGCTTTATTTTATATGTAATGACCTCAGCCAGAGAAACGACAAGAAAGAAATGATAAACCCTTGAGGCACATCAATATTATTGTACCTAAATACTGATTCACTGTCCTCAAACTTATGGCAGTTGATGTTTTATTGGTAAACAACTGAAGTAATGTCTGGAACTTTGACACAAGAGCTGTACGAATCACACATGTATCACATTGTTACTTGAACAATATATGTGAAGAAGCATGATGGTGGTAGCTTTGTGTTAACACCAGTTGCTTCATTGCCCACTATCCTTACCTGCTCACTGACTTTGACAGGCATGTCTATGTCTGTCTGTCTGTCTTATTAGCTCTTATTGCAAAAAAAAATCAATACATTTAAAATAAATTAATTTAATCAATACATTTAAGGCCACTCTACATTATGAACTAGAATGAACTTGATGATCCATGTAATACATATTTTACTCCCATAAAAAAATAAGCGTAGTGATCAAAGTGAAACATTCTGTAGGTGTCATCTGTAGTGTTTTCCTTTCTTCCCTATACATAGCAATCTTACAAGGAAATTCCATTCTGCAATTTTAATCTGTTGTTAGTTCAGAAAAAAACTATGTAATATGATACCCAATAGAATAGACTTTATTTGTCACAAATACATCATACAGTGACATTCTTTCTTGTTTGGAAGCTGGGGTCAGAGTGCAGAGCCGGATACAGTGTCCCCTGGAGCACAGAGGGTTAAGGGCCCTCTGTGGTAAAGTGAAAGGTGTTTGCTTTGTGCTCACAGGGTGATGATTAATACGATACAACAGCTTTCAACAAATGCTTAAAGCTAGTTATATGATTATATTCCCCAACCCTTTGATATTTTGAGCTGTTTTCATTGATTTCTGACAATCACAATTCAGTCCCAAATTCTTATAGTATGGAAGTTTAAGGGTTAGAATACATATGCAACGCACTCTATGGCAGAACAGAACAGAGCAGATAGATAGAGAGAGAGAGAGAGAGAGAGAGAGAGAGATGAATTGCTTCTCTAACTAAGTGTTTATCTGACTAGTGTATGTTATTATGTTCACTCACTTTACCAACATCTGTTTTCTTGTGTACAAACGCCTGTTATTATTTGCATTGCTGCAAACTGATATGCTTGGTATTTCTTTTTTTAACGTTTCACTACCCCAATGCTATTATCTCCTCTTCCACTCATTACAGTCTCTCTAAAGAAAAGGACATTACCTTGTAATTAAAGAACCATTACATTTCATTTAAAGTATTTACAGGTATGACCTGTTTACTGGTTTACAGACAGTACCTAAATGCACAGTATGAGAAAGATCAAAATCTCTAACGTTAAGTCTGTGTAAAAAATCTGCTTATCCAAACAATTTGTGTTTTTCAGCAAGATTGGGGCAAGCATGGTAGAATCTGATAACTCTCTGCAAAGAATCACTTTGAACCACAGCCTCATTTGCACACCTCATTTGCATTTTATGCAGCTGTATACTGCTCGTTAATAAAATACCAGTACAGTGTTGTTCTAAAATGTTGCTGTGTTTGCTTTCAGGCATATTCCAAAATAGTTATCAATAGTTGTAATTCTGCGGTTTTGGATATGCTCTGAGACAGTTTTCTAGCCAACACAATTTCCTGCATGTCAAATATATCCCACCCACTGATGAAGAGATAATCAGAGTTATTCACTCACCCGTCATATGCTATAATGGCATAATGTTATGCCTGACTGGTGTATATTATATTTATAATTTTCATTATAGTTCCATCATTGTTGTGGTTCTCAGTTATTCCCTGACGGCTGCTTGTCCTATGCCATTATACCAAACTCTTTATATCAATTGTAATTTAAATTCATATTCATAGGTGTTGAAATAAATATGATGGTAGATACAATCCATATCTTTGGATGAATTTAATTATCTTGGCTTTTTTTATACTGTATATAAACACTGTACAAAATATGGTATGAAATAGTGTGCTTTACACCACTTAACTTTCAGGCATTCAAAATATTTTTTAAGTGCTTCAAGCTTTTCTAAAGTAAGATGAGCCAAAAACAAACATGACAAAAATTTAAATATGTATTTACTTTGCCCATTGTCTTAAACATAGCCTTCCTTAGAAGATATGACACACACACAAACATGAACAAGTATTTCCACTGAGTGTGTGTGTGTGTGTGTGTGTGTGTGTGTGTGTGTGTGTGTGTGTGTGTGTGTGTGATATGACATATATAAGTGTCAGTTATAGTGCCACCAACTTTAATGAGGAAGTGGTCACTTTCTGAAATCGCTAAACATTTTTTATTTACTTTTATTAGATTTGTTTTTTTTATCAGTCAGCATAATTAGAACTCTTACGAGTAAAAAGGTCTACTGTACCGGTGTGATGCCCAGTGACAGTGTAAGTGGTTCTGAGGACGGTCAGCATCTGTGGGCCCTGGGCATGGTACGGGGCCTTCACAACGACCCCTGGACTCTTGTAATAAATCTCACTGTGTAGTTCATATTCACTTGAATATGAAACCCGGTAGACATTTACATCTCATTGAGCTTAACAACTTTCCAAATATATATACATATATTCTTCGTACATTGAGTGAGGTACATCAAACCACAGCATTATGTCATTATGTTAAGAGAAGAAAGCTAATTACATGGACATGACTCCTTTGAGTCTGAGTCATAGCACCACCAACTCTAAGCAGAAAGTGTGCATTTTTAGAAATCTATCTATATTGTGCCTAATTTTCAGCTGACTTGTTATATTTATAATTGCAAGACATGACTTGATGTCAAACCTTAAAGGAATCTGTGATATGTGTAAAGCTGCTGCTCTGGGGAGCATTCATATTAAAGGCATAATGGAAGAAACTCTTTGATTCTATCATAAGTGAGGGTAGTCCTAACGCTTAAAACGAAATTTACCAAAAAATAACAATGAGTCATAAGGAAGTTTGCTTATGTCATGATTCTGTGATGTTCGCACTGACCACAACAACATTCTAAATCGATATCTGCATACCAAGTCATTTCGATTGCAGTACTAAGAATGGCCACCAGATGTAGCCCTTAGCGATATGGCTTACGGATTTTCTCGGCTGCTTTGGATCGTTTCTCGAATTAGAATCCTCAAAATGACTTGTTCACCCTCCATATCATTTAGTCACTCGTGCAAAGTGAGGCTCAGTCCTGGGCATGGCACACACGGGATATGACACCACCCTGGAATCACTTGAAAGGTTTAGCTGCATCGATCATACACACTTGCACATAGAATTATAAAAGTTGGTAGACAGAACTAATAGATTTGTGTAATAGATGAAATGAAAAAAGAAAAAAAAAACACCTCTGCATTACCAAACCAAATATATATATATATATATATATATATATATATATATATATATATATATATATATGCGCAGAAGTAATAATGTAATATATATTACATTATGGCATATATATTTTTAAAAAATGAAAGTATAATGAAAGAAAAGTTAATATAATAAGTAAATAAATTAAACGACAAGTCTTCTGTCTACTTGGGGAGATTTATCTTTTATCCTTCCACCTAGACATTATGGAAGAAAAAGCCTGTGCTTTTGAATTATTGAGAATTCACCAGGCCTGGGATGTGAACTTGGATTCCAGATTAGGAGACATATTTACCTACCCACTGCACCATCCATCCATCCATCTCTCTCTCTCCCTCCCTCCCTCCATCCACCCACCCACTATGGATGCCGCTATGGTTGGCCGGGCCGGTTGATTATATTTTTGACTGCATGTTCCGCCGAAGTTTTATTTTCCTTTTTTTCAACGCAAAAACCAAATCAAAACAGAAGTAGACTTGACCAGTCATTGGGTTAGTCACAGTTATTGTGAGTTATTGTAAATATAGTGGCTGTGTTTGTGTGTTTGATAGTACGGTATGCTAATAGCCTACGTGTGCACCCACATCGCTTTAGTGCAGGAATACGGAGGATGAAAAGGGAAAGTTGCGGTGTTTGTGCCGCGCTCCTCAAAACAGGGAGGGGTCACTATGTAACTATATAATATATATATATATATATATATATATATATATATATATATATATATATATATATATATATAGTCTAAGTAGAATTATTCCTATACAGTTGACTAACCACTTTAAAATATACTTTTCCAGGGTATTGTTGAAACAGTATTATAACGTGCAGCAAGCGCATTGAGTATGTTTTGAGAAGTTTTACCTGCTTGTTTTCACACGTTTTGTTGTCTCTGTCTTGCTCTTACCTGGAAAGCAGGTGCGTGTCTGTCATTGCTGCAGTTGGAGATCTGCTGCACCCTCACGTGGAGCTGACGTCACCAATAGAGGCGAGTGGGTTTCGATTACTTATTTTAGCGTTTGAAAGGCTTGATACTACGTTGCGTTTGCCTAACGATATATGGGCTTTGTTGTGACAGTGCAAGATTTTACAATTTTAGAAGTCATGGATTTTTCCGTTCCGTTTTTAGTAATTCCCCGATGTTTTTTTTCCAGCGTGTATCTTTACTACAGCCCAAGCACAAAAGTTCCAAAATCTTATTGATCTCTCCATTCTTATTGAACTAGAATGTTTGCACAGGCTATGAGGACATTAAGGATCAAACAGAGTTTCTAGCGCTTATCATCCCGAGTGCCAGTGTGCTCTCGAACACTTTCACCAGTCACTAAAGTCAAGAATGTATTGTTTGTACTCGGGTAGAGAATGAGGGTGAAGGCGTATCTTTAGTATTATTTGCGGTGCGTGAAGCTGTGCAGGAATCTCTTTTTGTTTAGTCCTGCTGAGCTGGTTTTTGGACATGCAGTACGTGGCCCGTTACCGGTCCTCAAAGAGTATTTCATGTCTGATGGTTCCATTGGAAAGTCAAAGAATCGCTTGGACTACGTGTCTAGCTTTCGGGCAAGGCTACATAAAGCGTGGGAGGTCATTAGAGAAACCGTAAATTTGTCTCAGACGAAAATTAAAACAGCATATGAAAAAAGTTCCTCGTAGTTTTAGTCCGGGTGACAAAGTTCTCGCACTACCAGGTTCATCCCTCTCTGTTAGATTTTCACGTTCATGTTTGGTGGGAAAAAAATTAGGTGAGGTGAACTATGTAATTAAAACTCCTGAGCGTTAGAAACGTCACGCAAGTGGGCCACATTCATATGTTGAAGGCGCATCATTCCAACTCTCAAACCAACAGGGATGGGTCACTTTGTGTGTTGTGTGGTGTGTGTGTGTGTGTATATATATATATATATATATATATATATATATATGATCATTGGAGCGATTGGAGATCTGCTACGCCATCACGGAAGCTGACGTCAGCAATAGAGGCGCTGTGTGGACATGTCGTTTGGGCCTCTACATTCCCGCATGTAGGAAGAGTTCTGTTTATACACAATTAGTATTTTTTGGCATCTTATATATTGGTAGTGAAGTTGTTGTTTTTTGTTTATTTCTTTGTTTTGCGTTTTGCTTTCTTTTAGTGTGTGTGTGTGTGTGTATATATGTTTGGTTGGTTGCTTCTGCTTTGCTTTTTTTTTTTCATGCATACACATAGTACCAACAATAAATATTCTGTTTCCAATATGTCTGCAAAATGTCAGTTTTTTTTTTCTTCAGCCTATGTATAAAGTTTCATGTATTTAATGTATGTGTTACTTGCATGTGGTACAAACTGTATTACTTTTTTTCTGATGAGTAATTCTAAAGAGTGGAATGGTGATAGTTTATAACTGTGTTCTGGCTTGTAGAGTGTAGGCTTGAACATTTTAAAAAGTAATTATTATTATTGTTTATTGATTATTGATTAGAATCATTATTGTCATATCACAAATGTTATGTTAATCCTTGAATTAAAACTCTCATATGCCCGTTCCTGAGTGCAAAACACACAGACACATAAGAAATAAACTGCACAACAGTACATGCAATTCACTACCTGGAAAAAATAAATGTTTGTATGGAATTCCCCTTTCAAATGCCTCTGATGTACACATTATATACTTTTGTGTTTTGTGTGTTTTAGAAAAACATTAAATCACAACAGGTCTGTCCTAACCTATGCAAATACAGACAGGTGTGTGTCCATATAACTTAGATAAAAGAAATTATGCTTGGCAAAGTCTGGTTTAGAGGCGTAATCTCTAACGGAAACTTTCTGCCTGAAAAGTTTCTCTGTATAGCTAGTTCACATTTAAATTATAGACATGTAGAGCTCATTAAACAGAACTACTTTCACACTGCACGTCATGGGTTCTGATTCACAGGTAGTGAGTTATTAAGAGTTGTTTGAAAAGTGCGCTCATTGAAATGTGCAATACGTCCTAGAAAATTGACAACACCGCCACCAAACCAGGCCCAATACGATCTCAATAGTCTGATTCAATATTGTGTGAATTTTAATATCTTAAATGGTTCAGCTGTAGTGAGTACCTTAAAGTTATGGTAAATAAAATGAAAATAATAACTTCAGTGTATATTAACGAAGGTTCATGAAACCATACGACCATGTTAACCAGCTGATCACAATATGACATGTACGAGTGTTGGTTACAGCGCCACCAAGTGGTCTGAGGAAGTGGTCACTCTTTGAAACTGCTAAAGGTTTTTCCTTACTTTTACCAGATTTGGTTCATTACCAGTCAGCATAATCAGAACACTTGGGATATTTAATATTAGAAAGAAATTTGTTCCCAGATAGAAATTTTATTCTGGGCCTCAAAGTCAACCAAGCAAATGGCACAGGCACAGGCTCCCCGTGACCCGAGGGAAGATCGGATAAAGCGGTAGAAGATGAGTGAGTGAGAGTGGTTCTGTTTCCTCTAAGGAGAAGGAAAGACACTTAATGATTCAGGTTGGAATGTTTATGTGAAGATGATATTGACTTTTGCAGTTTAAAAAGAAATGTGCATGTTATTTTGTTGCACAACAATACAAGGCATTGTGAAAAAGAAACACTTGTTCCAAACAGTCGAGTTTCTTCTGGTCAACAACAAAAAAAGGCAGTTCGCTTAAAGGTGCTGTAGAAATGGGTTAATTCTATGTCTTTGTTTAAAAGCAAAACAATAATTTACCTTAAAGTATTAAAGCTTGAAATAAATCCGCGAGAGCGTGATCACAGGAGTTTCATCAGCTATTTGAATTCCACCTCCAAGTCTGTGTCACGGGATGCACTCTGGGAAAAGTAGTCCTTGTTGCCAAGCGGATTTAATGCATTTTTATGTAAATCTACTACAATTTCCAAGGTGCATTGCGAGATAGGTCTTCGCGTCAACAACTATTAGACGCCCTGTCTGCCATACTTTAACGAGCAAGTCGGCGAGCATGAGTGTCCTTGGGGGGCTTTCGTTTATGTTTTATTTGAAACATTGTCATGTTAAATATTAAGTAAAAAATATGTCCAGAAAATGAATGCTCGTTTATTCTCGTTTATAATATGTTAATAACTAATTAATAGAAACCACAATCATGTTTTACTTTTACTAAGCCATTCATATTATATGTATTTGTTGTTGAATGTTGTTCAGGTTGATTTCAGCTAAACCATAAATCTTATCACACTAAAAACCCATTTAGTCTTTTGTTTTGTATAATTGTTTTGTTTCTCTGCGAGCAAATTTCTGCAAACTTTTCATGTTGTTGTTTTTTTTTCCATTCTGCATATTGACACCTTTTTTAATGCCTTGTATTCACATTTTAAAAAATCTTGTAACATAAGTCTTCTCTAAAAACTCTTATTACATCCCCTAATTAAATAGGTCTAACTGTATTCCTAGTTTTTAAATTGCAACAATGACTGCTATATGAATAAATATTAATAAAAAGGTTTTAAACTGTAACAAAGTTTTATTGTTATTATTATTATTATTATTATTATTGTTTTCACTAAATAAACATGGATACATCTGTTTTACTGTAATGCATCACATCACTTACACTTCGACTAAGTCCATCCAAATGTCAGCTGAATATTTTCTTATTGTGCTAGACCAAACTTAAAACATGGAAGAGCCACATACATACATACAGTTTGCTTTTTATTTCTATCGGTTAGCCGGACTTCAGAGTTCATCCTAATGCTTTTCCACACCGGTGTGAAAAAATTAGTGAAGCCAAAAGTGCCGAAAATAAGACAGACTTGGGCATAAATTCCTTTCCAATATTAAATCCAACTGGGAAAACACTTATCAAGACTATAGCAGACAATGTTCACATTGGGTCTTTTGGCTGCTTTATCGTGTGAGAATACATTAGGACACTATACAAGCTTTTTGAGCTTATTAAAAAATAATAATATCCAAGTTTTATTTATCTGAAAATTGTTTACACTTGCTTTTAAAAATAGGTACACAAATGGAGAAATTGCAAAATTGGATAGTATGAACAGAGTGTAATGCAACGCCATTTCTTTCCGCCATTTAGTATTTAGTATTTGTTTTTTTCTACTTATTAATAATAATTCATCATTTTTAATCATTTAAAGTCGAACAAGTGGGTGCATCATATATAGGAATCAAATATCTTCATTCTGTTTCATGAATCTCACTAATTGCCTATGCATTATTTCTCCACAAGATGGAGGCATTTATCTTTTAAAAACAAAAAGGGCAACAACAAAAAAAGACTTCGGTAATGAGCATTTAAAAACCAAGCCTAGTACACTTTGACATGACAGATTTCAATATAAAAATGATTGCAGGGGAAATATATTCACTGTTTTTCAACAGCTATCTCAGATTTAAACCTGTGATAAAGAATAAGAACATGTGGCGTACATGTGCTAATTTAAGAAGTTTAAAATGTAAAAATAAAAGGTTTATGTACTATAACAAGCATCAGAAAATATTGGGGATACAAATTTTCATATGACAATATTGGGCATATGAAAGGGCTCGTTCATAATTGGCCAAGAATGTTTGTTTTTTTGTGCTTTTTTAACCAACACCTTTCTGATTAATCAACATTTAAAACGTAACAGAACTGTGGTAAGACTCTGTAAGAATTTTGCAGTCCATAAAAGGCAATCCAGGAATGTTTATTATGATTTCATGTGGGACTTTTAAATATATATCCATATAAAACTGAAGAGGAGAAAAGAAAAAATCTATAATAATAAAAATCTTTTAGTCGATATGAGAGAAAGAGAGAGAGAGAGAGAGAGTGTGTGTGTGTGTGTGTGTGTATAGAATTTATTGCTTGTATTTTTATATGGCTGCTGATGTTACAAAGAGCTGGTGTGATAAATAGATATAAATAGGTTTTAAATGTAGTATTTCGCTTTTTCTGCCCACCTATGTCTAAATGTAAACACAATATGTCCATGACATCACTGCTAACACTGCACGGAAAATGTTTACTGAGTAAATACGCTTTAAAATCTTTTTAAAATAGTATATATTTTGATCTCAATTCTATGTTTTGACGTAATCCCTTCGCCCAGTCATTATTAACATCATCACCACCATCAGTGCAGATTATGTGCTTTGTATTTGGGTCATATTTCGCCTGTTTACAGTGACGTGGTGCTTTAAGAAGCATGGAGGAGTGCTGAAAGGCTGATTTTTTGTGTTCTGCGCTGAATGAGAAGCTGCATTGCAGAGCCAAATACAGCACAGCAGAACTCTCTCTCTCTCTCTCTCTCTCTCTCTCTCTGTCACACACACACACACACACATACACATAATTAAACCATACAAACAAGACCTGGGTGATCTTTGATGAAGGTGAGAGGCATAAAGGACATCACATTAAAGGTAGGACTTGCTGTCTGTTGTTGTCACAATATGTAAATACAATGATGTTGTGACTTTTTTTTTCACTAACAGTGGACATTCAGCAGTGGTATTCTAATAACTGCCACGATGAAGTGAGTGTATGTGTGTGTGTGAGGATTAATGTACATGATGATGGTACAGTGTTACAGGGTGACCTTGCTCCTGTACTTTGATTTGCTGACAGCAGTGAACACTGATCACAATGCTAGTTACCTCAGGCAGCTTTAGAAATCTTTATTCCCTCCTCTCTTGTGTGTCTCAGAATACAGTAGGACATTGTGCAGACCTTTGCTGATGATTGTGCATTGAGTAGGAGTGATGCAGTTGTCATGTGAAGGGCGCATGATGAATATAAATGACCAGTACTCAAAAAAAATAGATCTATCCAATAGAGCTCTGTGGTAACATTGTGGCAAGTAAAGAAACACAGTGATGTATATAACATCTGTTTCTGGACTTTAAGCTGTGATATACTGCTGTGATATACTCTAAAACTGAACATCAGCTGTCAGGGGGTTGTTCGCAGCTAACATTAGCACAGAAACAGAGACACGGCTTTATTCCTGCAACAGCTGCTTTGTAATGCCATGAGAATGGGGCTTCTGTGGTCTACTATAATCACTACAGTATTACATAATATGCAGATAAGGCCATCTGGGACTGGGATTCATTTGTGACAAATCGATCATTTGTCATGGCTTTTTCATTTGTTA
This sequence comes from Kryptopterus vitreolus, assembly GCA_030449085.1. Lineage (NCBI taxonomy): Eukaryota > Metazoa > Chordata > Actinopteri > Siluriformes > Siluridae > Kryptopterus > Kryptopterus vitreolus. The sequence continues at coordinate 15,958,139 of JACRUU010000019.1, read as the reverse complement.
TTTTTCTTTAAGAGTGAAATATAGGTGAATAGGTGGCATTGAGGCAGTATGTGTGGCTAAGAGTCTTGTCGTTGACATACAGGTCAGAAAAGGATATAGGCACGACACATGCACACACCCCAGAAATTCCACTGTCATACAATTAATTTTTTCCCAGCATGCTTAGACAGAAGTATGTGTTTGTGAGTGTGTTGGTGCAAATGTATTATCTGTCTGACAGCTAAGCATCAGTTTTAACATTGAACAGAGGTTATATATATATATATATATATATATATATATATATATATATATATATATATATATATATATATATATATATATATATATATTCATCTTCTTCCGCTTTTATCCGATCTTCCCTCGGGTCACGGGGATCCGTCTATGGGCATTAAGGCAGGATACACCCTGGATGGAATGCCAACCCATCGCAGAGCACACACACACACTCACATCCATACACACATTCATACACTAGGGACAATTTTCCAAGGTGCCAATCGACCTACCGTGCATGTTTTTTGGACCGAGAGGAAACCGGAGAACCCGGAGAAAAAACCCCTGAGGCACGAGGAGAACATGCAAACTCCACACACACATGGCCGAAACGGGAATCAAACCCGGATCCTGGCGGTGTGAGGCGAACGTGCTAACCACTAAGCCACCGTGCCCCCTATATATATATATATATATATATATATATATATATATATATATATATATATATATATATATATATATAGCATACACAAAGTTACAAAGTTAATACAAATAATATCGTGATATTGTAGCACAAGGGAAAATCTTTTTTTTACAGATCATGAGTGACAAAGGAAAGCTTTTATACTTGCAGTGCCTCATGTTAGTCTATTGTTCCCGTTACTCCTTTGTCATTTTGTTCCATTGTTCCTAATTGTCTGGGTGTTTCCTGGGACTGGGAGCACATGGCTTTGTGGGTGGGAGGAGTGTGTGAATCTTGGGCCCTCATTGGTGATTTGACATGAGCATATGTTTTCAGTGTCTGTGCCATTGGCTAATGACCCGAATCATTTTGTAGCTGTGACCTGCAGTGAAAAGAAGAAAAATGTCAAACGGATATAAAAATCTGTTTGTTGTCATTTCCCATGTGAGCTTTAACGTGGGTGTGGAATAATGTCTAAAGGTCAGGCTTTCAGCCTGGATTGTATTAGTGAATACTGGGCCGACCATAACACTGCTTAATGCTCCAGAATGAATTATATTATCCAAATGTTTCTTCGCTTGCTTCAACAAGCCGTGCTGACGTGGACGATTC
>JACRUU010000019.1:15721845-15954345 GCA_030449085.1 Kryptopterus vitreolus | reverse complement strand
GATGTCTTTTGTCATGCTCTGTTAAACATAGAGAACATCTAAGCCCTGAAGCTGCTTCTGTTCATTAGTTCAGAACAGGCATAAAGAAAGATGGGCATTTAAATTCAGTTAACAGAATTGAGAACTGAATAAACGGTTCGCAAGCCCAAATGTGTGGGAGTGTATTTCATCCTTTTTCGTTGAAGGAAATTTAGTTCTTAACTCCATCCTGTATTACAAGGAATTCTTGGATACAACTTAAGGCATAAACTCTGACATTGTCTTGGGAAAATGAAGTCATAAAAATATCTCTAAAAGCTACATGGAGTATCATGGACTTATCTATTCATAAACAGACTAGGCAACATTTGTTTTGCTTAAAAGTGCAGTAAAATAAAGAGTTCATGTTATATGCAGGTCATTTCTACAAGTGAGTTATTATCCAAATACAGGGAAATGTGTTGAAATAATCATCTTTGGTAATCTGCCATGCACAACAAGGTCTATAGGTAGTAAATAAAGATTAAGTTTTGACACACTGGGCAATTTTCTAACTCAATAGTTGCTTTTGAATATGGGTAGGACTGCAATGCCGTGCTTACCTCAGGGAGAGGCAGGGTGGAGTACTGGAGGCCAAAATGTCTTTCCTGTTTTAGACTGTTGAAGTGCAGAAATATTTTATCTAATGTGGCCTAAAATGTCTTTGATTTAAGAGCAGCCATCTTTTAGCTTCCAAAAGCCACCATCAAAAGTTTCTGTCATATTATATAATAATAAAATAATACATTTAATCTGCCAGTCTTATAGATTTGAATCGAACAATATGCCAAAGGAATTTCTCTATAGGCTGGAATTGAAAAGCAAAGCGCCTAAAGCCATCTACTGTAATAAGCACTGAATTGATGTCATACGTAGCACCAAGAGCCAAACGTGATTCATTCAAAAATACAATTCATAACAAATAGTCAGACTTCTGACATCAGTGACAGAGTGTCAAGCCTGTACAAGGCCATGTTAGGAAACGTGCAGTGCTCCTAACAGAAGAACTGGAATTTGAAGTCAAACAAAATTTTATAGGTTAATGCTAGCAGGAAGATTATTGTATACTAATCAGAGAGAATGGAATACTAAAAATTCACTCATCAATATAGATATCTAGTTTTATAAATGTGTTTCATGATCAAAGAATAGCTAATACAATTCAGCATTCATTTCTTATGAATATTTTAACATTGAGGGGTACGGTGGCTTAGTGGTTAGCACGTTCACCTCACCATGCTTGAATCGAATCGCCTTATCGTCATTATAATTTGATAATAAATAATAATAATTTAATGATAACTTATAGTCAATATTCCCGCCTATGGCATGTGTGTGTGGAGTTTGCATGTTCTCCCGTGCCTCAGGGGTTTTTCTCCAGGTACTCCGGTTTCCCCCAGACTAAAAACATGCATGGTAGGTTGATTGGCACCTTGGAAAATTGTCCCTAGTGTGTGAGTGTGAGTGTGTGTGTGTGCCCTGCGATGGATCGGCATAACATCCAGGGTGTGTCCTGCCTTGATTCCCGAAGACGCCTGTGATCCGAGAGAGAAGTCGGATGAAGCAATAGAAGATGAATGAATGAACTTTAGTCACACCAAGTTATATAATACAATGCCTTAAGAGAAAAAGAAATCCAACTTAGCAATTCACAGCATTCCCATCATGAAATTTCCCAGGAATCTATTTTGGTCGAAAATTGCAGGGCTTGACTGAGCCAAATCTGGCCAATCTTTGGTTTTAAATGAGCCTGTAGTCTCCCAGGAACTTTTCTGTCATCTCTGTCATTGAGTTCTACCCACCAGAAGCTTCTCACTTCTTCTTCTTCTATTAATATAAAGGTTTTAAAAAGAAATGCAGATAAGCTTACAATTTAACTATAAATCCTGCTCCATTAAAGAAACATTAGCTCTGAAAAATGCCCTAATCACCAGCCCACTAATGTTCCAGTAATCCAGTAATTGTTATGAAGTAAATCTTGTATATGAAATGTCAGATGAATGATTGCTAAAACCTACTGTACATAATTGTATTACTAATATCACCATTATATTTGACTGCCTTAATGGTGTGTGCAAGTGTTCAATGCAGAACACTATAGCCAGCCCTTTTTATTTTAACCTGCATTGTTTTAACGTCTGCAAAAATTCAACATTTCTGGGTTACAACAGTATTTACTGGAACAGTTGAAAACTGTGTCATCATTCCACTTCCTTTTTTCATAAAGCATCATAAAAAATTATGTACATGTGAAATTTTAAGTCATTTACTGGAGTAAATTGTAAAGAATATAACCAGATTTATTCTGTGTAGTAATAATCATAATGTCTGATATTCTTGATATTGCCTTGGCAAGCTCAAAAAAATGCTCAAACATTTACAGCAATTCACATTCAAATTTCAAACTGCTGCTAGAAACACAAAGGAAATCATTTTAATTAAATAAATGCATAGTAAAAATGTGAACAGTTTTAAAACACGACAACTATCTGGTAAAATTCAAGACATACAGGAGTTTTCATATGTCCTGTTCTTGGACCTAGACATCCATGCCTGTAGCATTTAGTCCTTAATAGATGGCAGAGGATCAATCAAAGTAATCTTTGCTGGAATGAATTTCTACCAATTTGTAAACCACGGACCATGCAATCTTGCTGGAATGTTTGAATCATTGAATAAAAATGCTTTCATGCCCTTTTGTATGTTCATCAGGCTGCTTGTAAGCACTGAAAAATCCCTCATAGAGTGAAGAAAAGAAGGCTAACTGTTTTAGAAGCATTAGCTCAGTCTTATCTCAGCTTATATTCATGTATTCATTTATGTCTATCCCAGTATGTGGGCTAAAAACTTCCATTCTGTTCCCATTGTGAAAGTGTAAATGCTATGAACTGAATTGGATTTTATATCCTAGCAGTTTAGAAGGGAACATAGCACAGGGTTGGATTAACGTACCCGGTCTAATATGCTATCAGTTGTATATGAATCGTACATTAATAGGTTCTTTACATACGTACTCCGCTTATGTTAGATAACTGCAACAATACATAAATGTAAAAAGAGTAGTAGTGAAAGAGTAATAATGCTTAAGATTGTTTAAATTAGCTACCAATGTAATGGAAGGAAGGAATTAGATTGATAGCTAGTAGCTAACTAGAGGACATTGGTCAAGAAATCCCTTAATAGTCTAAAAATTAATGTTTTTGGTCATTATATTATTAATAATATTATAATGCAGATATAAATGTATGAAATACATGATTTGGTATAAGGGTATAAGGGGACTCATTATGGTATAAGGAGAATTAAATACTTCATGACATGTCATTACACACCAATCAACTTTGGCAATGGCTTCCTAAGAGCTCGGCATAAGAGTGATGTTATTAATTTTACAATACGAAAACATTTTGGATCCATGCGTTTGATAGGATTCCTTTTACCAGTGAGAAATGCATCACATCCTGAACAGAATTAAAGAATCGCTGTATTTCATCCTTAAGTACATTACACAACAGCAAACCACATACTTGCACACATACTCTGACAGTGAAATAGTGCATGGACAGCACGGAGATCAATTTACTCTCCTACAGTTTTTGTAGCCGGATAGTGCTTCCAAATCCTGAACAATTGTATTTTTTAATGTCAAGAGCTTTATTTAATGATTACAAAACACTTCTGTTAAAATGCTCTGGGTAAGAGCGTCTGCTAATATTGCAAAAGCAAATGAAAATGAAAGGATAATACTTCCGAAAGTCATTCACAGCTCAAGTGTTCTCAATAGCACCTTTCATTCCCTCATTGCTCTCTTGAAGGCAATTACAAAAGAACGAATCAGATCTTCCCCCGATGATGGACAGTGTGAAACTAATGTTTTTTTTATTAGTTTAAAAAGACTGTGATCTGTAACATTTGGTAAGTCAAGGAACGTGGCTTGTAACCAGTTAATGTTCTTGTGCACCATTACTATATGTCACTGTATGTCTTTTTCTTGTACTATTAAACGCAAATGGTTGAGCAATTAAAGTTCTCGGTCATTGACAAAAAAGTTGGGGTTCAAGCACTGCCAAACTGTTAACTAGAACTAGAACTCGATGTGAACTAGAGTCATGCTCTTTGACTTCTCCGCCTCTATAGGCACTATATCATCGCTGACCCTATGCTGTAACCCAAATTCTTGAAAATGTGCTCTAACCCGAATTATTCTTCTCTTTTAAAAAAAAAATCAAAATGGACACTTTGGGCATTATGCCTTTATTGGGATAGCTGTAATTCTTTAAAGTGATTTGTTTGTGCTGTCTCTGGTAAAAGACTGAAGGAAGCCATATTGGCTCGGAGTTGTTGGTGAGAGCTCCAGCGCTTTGCAGTGCAGCATGTCAGACAAAGCTTTCTTTTGGCTCAGGACACTGAGCGGTCAAATGGAGAACTTTGTCCTCTTCTTTCTTCCTTTTGTCTCTCAGCTCAAACTGAGAAAAAGACCCTTTGTATCCGGCTGCAATCACATGTCACAATATTTGAACAGCTGCACTTTGTGTGTGTGTATGTGTGTGTGTGTGGGTGTGTGGGTGTGTGGGTGTGTGTACAGTGAATATCAACTGTGTAAAGTAATGCAGCTCTTTTACATAAGTATATGTAAATCAGAGTTGACTTATTCTCTTATGGGACTGTTTCTCACAGATATACACAACGATGTCCAAAATCAACCGAAGGATGCGGTTTGCTGCTCTCCATTACATAATTTATCGCACTTTAGAAGGTGCTTTTAAAAGACAAGAAAAAAATGACATCCATAAAATTAAGAGATTAAAACATTGCTAACATATACAATAGATGGAAATACAGATTTAAACAAAGGGAAATATGTTTAATACATAAGGATGAAGGGAATCATATGCATTTATATGACTAAAATGCGGATATGATAAGGCATAATACAGAACTGCCTTGAGCTCATTCTAATTTGTTATAGATATGTCTATTAATTCAAAGGAGATGATGTGCATGGTGTATGATCAAGGTTTAAATAAGTTAGGACTATCAATGAAATAGTGTTTATCTAACAATGAACAGCCATAAAAATGTACTGTTTGTTGACATTTATTGCTGCCAGTAGGAACGAAAAAGCATTGTGTTAGGAAATAATATATATTTTTTATTTTGATCATTCATGATCATATTAAATTTGCATTTTTATTCATTAAATTGCTTCTATATGAACGTGCATGTTATTTTGCAGTAATTTGACATGTTAACGCACCATAGAACTGCACTTTAATCGAGCGATCAGCCACAAACCTAAATTATAAGTTGGCACCGCAAAATGGTTTCCCTCAAAATCTGTAAGATCTATTCATTTATGTCAGTATTTACAGTACAACTAATTGCCACTTACGCTGTAAGACACCTTGCTTTCCTCACTGCTTCTTTCATGCATGCCATGGATCATGTTTAAAGCTTAGCATATTTATAGTATGACATCAATGCAGGGAGTTCAGCCAAATGTTAAATACCACATGTTCCGCTTGATAGACTTTAGCTAAAGTTGGACATTCGTAAGGAAGGGACAAATACTGCAAGCTTGCGATAATTCCCCACAACATTATTTGCATTTAAAGTTTTGCCAGCTGTGGCCTGTCAACATTATTTGCTTAAAATACTACATTTAAAGTTTTGAGGGCACAGAGGGCAATGTAGCAAGAAGTACCACACTTACACTGTGTACAAAGAATAATTAATAAAATATTTTACTTATCCTGTCTGGATCACTGTTGAGTGTTGAACATTTATGGGCTTAAAATACTACATGTTGAAACTGTGATACAACCTCTGTTCTTAGGTAAGAGGACTGAGGGCACAGAGGGACTAAGTAGTAATGTAATTCAAGTTTACAAAACATGCCTGTCAATTAATGTACCACACTTACACTTAGTCCTAGTACAAAGAATAATTAATAAAATATTTTACTTATCTAATCTTAAATGTATCTTAAAACTAGCAAATGAAAATGTCAACTCGAGCTCACTAATTACAAACAAAGTGGAGAGCAGTCGTGTGGCTGCATGAAGACTAAACGAATATTTCCTCGGTCATGTGTCATGAATGCAATGGTACACATTATGTCACATACAACATCAGGACAGTTATCCAATGTTCCCACTGTAATGTCCTTGCAATGTTCTTGTATGTACTGGATTTCTACACAACTATCTTAGTTTGTTAATAATCTTTACATTCATTCATTCATTCATTTGCTACCGCTATATCCGATCTTCCCTCGGGTCACGGGGAGCCTGTGCCTATCTCAGGCGTCTATGGGCATTAAGGCAGGATACACCCTGGATGAAATGCCAACTCATCACAGGGCACATACACTCACATTCACACACACATTCATACACTAGGGACAATTTTCCAAGGTGCCAATCAACCTGCATGTTTTTGGACCGGGAGGAAACCGGAGAACCCGGAGAAAAAACCCCTGAGGCACTGGGAGAACATGCAAACTCCACACACACATGGCTGAGACTGGAATCGAACCCGGACCCTGGCAGTGTGAGGCAAACGTGCTAACCACTAAGCCACCGTGCCCCTGCTTTCTAGTATCTACAAATATTTTAAATAACTTATTATATCTTACAAATTACTCCTAAACAAAAATCATCTATAGAAATTCACAAACCATTATGCGTAAAGCTTATATACTTGAGCTGTCGTATGGGAAATTCTTTGCTTTTTTATTTGCTAATGTATTACAAAATTATGGTTTGGGGAACTCGACCTCATAGTATTATGATATAAATTTGATAAACCTTTTTACCAACACTATAAGCTGATAGTTTCAATTTGTTTGTTAAATCACATTTGTTAAATTTTCCGTTTACTATACGCCAAAAGTGGCTGCCTCCATGAGAAAAGCACAAAGCAGAAATCCACAGCAGAGGAGACTGTAAATCAATCCTTGACCTCCTTATGTCTGGTTCAAGATCCACATGGCGATCAATACTCCAAATCACTTGTTTCCTTACCAAAGAGCATGCCAATAAGATCAAATGATTGTCTGGTGTCTTCTAGGTCTGTGCTTACGGTAATTACGTTTACTTTCCTGTCCCAGATTCGTCCCTTTTACTAGCAACAACAGTGACTTGAATGTTTCAAGCATCCTATACACTGAAGACTGTTATTTAAACTTCTAGTCACAGATGTAGGACATGACCACATGGTCCTTCCACAGTAAACAGCTTGGGGAAATGATTGTACACGTGTCTGACAACTGTGATGGTTGTAGGACATTTACATTCACAGCATTTGGCAGGTGCCGATAATCCAGAGTGACTAATCTAAGTGCTTTATAGTCATTCAGTCATCTTCAGTCATTATTGTATTGGTCAGGATCTGGTCTTGGAAACACCACTGGGCACAAAGCAGGAATGCATTTCGGATGCCAATCCACTGCTATGCTTTGTAGTCTCCTTCAAATAAACACACCCCATGTTAGGAAAAGAAAGAAGTCTGGTTAGAGAGTGTATAACACTGCAGCAAAGTCAACATACAAATTCTCAAATTAAGGATTTTACTTAAGCGCTCAGCTGAACAGGTGTCTTAACTCACCAGAAAGTCAAGAAATATTCAATCTACCAACTGGGAGCCATAACATGGAGAGAACACAGTCTTGAAAAATCTTATGGGTTGAGTTAGAGTGTATTGTACTTGAGTTACTATAAGTACCAATATGTATGTGAGAACTGGAGCATAGATTTTCCCTTTGGACTTGACTAGGGAATTAGTTCCATTTCAGTACAACAATGGGTGTTTCGTTAATGAGTGTTTCGACGTTGGGATTGTGTTGTATGTAAAATTTGTAGATTGAGATGATTATTTTAAACACTTGTTCGCCTCTAATTGTGATTGTTGTGCTGCTCAATTTGCTCAAATGTGCACATTCTAGGTAGTGATTAATAGGCCAACTACTTTGGCTATCTCTCCAATAGTAGATTTAGGATATATTCTTTTCAAAATGGTATTCTAAATTCATCCAAGAGAACAAAAATGTACAATTGGGAACACCATCTATTTACGCACAGGTTTTGCTCAGAGCAAATTCTGACCTCAAGTCATTTGCATGTTCTAGTCCTAACATTATGTAACTCTGCTTTAACAGGGTTCACTACTGCAGTCTGACAGCTTTCAGCACAAATTATGGGTTTGTTACAGTCATTCCACAGGCAGCATCTAGAATGATGATCTAATATTCAACACAGAACCAGTAAACTGGTTGAACAAAGGACAGAGAGAGTGTGTTAGGTTTTAGTACTTTACTTGCATTTTATTCCAAATTTCTCTCTAAAAGTTCAGTCTCAGCAGATGCATTTCTGCATTTCTTTTTTTTGCACTATGTAATGTTTATTTGATCCCACAGAGAAAGTTCATGTAGTTTATAAGACCTTTATAAGAACTGAGATGGATAATGGATTGGGGAAAGAATTGTATATACAGTGGTTATCAGGTCCTGTTCCCTTCTCTACCTGTGCACTGTTTTTCGCTTCCTTTCTCACTCTTATCTACATGTCTACTCTTGGTTTTGTCTGTGACAGTCTATTTCTCATATACCCCCCAAACATACCCACAGTACTGTTTATACTGAAATAAAAGATGAGGAATAAAAAAGGTGATATGAGATTAACTGCTTGTCATATCAGCAATGTGTTAGAAAGGATGAAGTGCAAAAATACTGTACATTCTGTTTATAAGTGCATTATTTGTATGATTTGAAAAAAGGAAGTGATTGTTGTCTTTCCATGTATGACTCTCTAACTCTGTGTTACATATAATCCACCAAGGGGTCTTTGGGGGTTTTCTTAGTTTTTCCTAAACTTATTTCTCATTAGATGAAATTAATCTGTACTCGGAATCTTAAACAAGCATAGCGATACCCAATTTTCATTTTTCTTTTCTCAATTTTCTCAGCATGTACAAATAATCATTGTAGACATTATGAAGAATGTACATCTAGGTCAGGAAAAACCCCACAGCTTCCTTGGGTCAATCTGCTATTGACATGTATTTTCATGCTATCCTCTCCAGTCAATAAGCATACATAAACAATTGTGTTGATATGAGACAATAGCTATGTATGGCTGTTGAGCTGCTGAGAAGACAACCTTCTTAGGAGTCTATGCCTTTTGAAAGCTGCCTGGCCTCTTATGTTTTATTCATGGCTCTTATTCACTGAATGTTTGCAGAGTTTGAAAGCTTATTCAAAATGCATGGAAATAGAGAGCCTACCTCGGACCTCCTGTCTGTGTCCAACTGATATATCTCTAATAACAGCCTGATTTATTAAAGGCTCTTTAAAGAGGTTCATGGTGTGCCAAAGAGTCACATAGATGACATTGGGAAACAGCACACACATTAATGATCATTAGCATGAATTATCTTCCCACATCCTTTTAGAAGCATGCATATGGTTTCCTTTGCTTAAATCCCCTTTGAAGGAATCAAATATCCTCCATCATTGCTGCGGACCAGAGCATCACTCTTGTGTCGTCATTACGTCACAGCCCCAGTCCCAGTGCACTCGTTTAGCCTACGCATCCATGACACAAAGGCTGTCCTTCATTTGCCCAGTGCTCCTGCACACTGGACCAATTAGATCACTCTGTGATCAACCCAGTGTCTGTGTGCACCAAGTGTCTGATTATGCGGAGTCACAAAACAATCGAGCTTTTACAAAAGGAAATGTTGGCCTTTGTTGGTTCTAGTTATATTTTCCAAGTAAAATAATTTCAGATGAATGAACTAACTGTGTTCTGCCCAGTGCACGTAAAAGAGGTTTTCCTTATTTGTTGATTTAAGCTTAAGTCATGTTGATATCATGAACATCATATAGAGAACAAACTACTACATCTATTCAGAGATAATGTAATCACTGTCTTATTTCTTACTACTTAAAACTGCTTTTAAGTAAAATACTTCAGTAAGAAAGAATAGCTATGTGGTTTAAATTAGTTGACCAAATTTTATTTCACCAAACTTGAATTTGTTATGAATAGGAGCAATGAAGTGCAGACTTTCTATGCTTTAATCTAAGGCTATTTCTTAAACTTTAAATCAACAAACCTTGCCATTTAATATATGACTAACTGAAGTCTTTAATTCAGAGACATTTCTACTCGGGATTTTTCCTATCATGATGCTCTGTCTTTTCTGCAGATGTCTTGAGCTCCTGCTTCTCCTTAGGTTGCTCAATTGAATTCAGGTCAGGTTATGCATTTTGCCATTAAAAAACAGTCTTGGGTTGCTTTCAAAGCATGTTTTAGGCCATGTTCCATCTGTGCTGTGACACATCATCCAATGCAACCGTCCAAACGTTTGGGTAAATCATAGAACATACCAAAGCCCTACAATTTTGTCAGCAATCACATCATCAATAATTCCAAGAGAAGTTTATTTGACAGCCATACATGCCTACATTAACAGATGAAGTGGTATGCTTCAAATCATGAGAGGTCCATTATACCTTTTTCTGTTATCCATGTTTAAGTTTAAGCAGGACTTCTGAGTAATCACAGGTCTCCTGTGATTACTCGAGTTTTTTTTTTTACTCTGTCGCAAATATTCCTTGAGTGCGGTCTTGATCTGAGCAACTGCAATGAATTGAAAAAAAGAACTGAGCAAATGATTTATCTGACCGAATGGAAACTGAACTGTACTGGAAACATCACATTTAGTTTCACGGCCATTCTGTATTTCTGATCTCACCATCCTTCGTTTTAAGAATGTACCAGAAAGATTGTTTTATCAACCTTTTTCCTCAGACTTATAATGGCTTACAGTGATAGCTGTTTTTGGAAATATTGAGAGTTAGCAACAAATATTCCAAATGCAAATGTCACATTTTAAAATGAATTACAGACCTGATATCTGCTTACAGATATATACTTGCGTTTATGGCATTTATCAGACGCCCTTATGCAGAGAGACGTACAACTGAGCAATTGAGAGTCGAGGACCTTGCTCAAGGGCACCCTAGTGGCAGCTTGGCGGTGGGATTTGAACCTGCAATGTTCTGGTCAAGAGGCCAATGTCTTAACCACTGAGCTACCACTTATTTTTCCACCTTTTACCTTGTTATACGATTCCTACAACTGTAACTGATTAGAGTAGTAGAAATCCCTTCGGTGGTAGCTCAGCAGTTGACATTTTTGCCCTTGGTATCGGAAGTTTAAAATCCCAGAACCACTAAGCTGACACTGCTTGGACCTTAAGCAAGGCCCTTAACTGTCGTTTGCTACGTTGTAAGTCGATGTGGATTAGAGCATCTGCCAAACACTATAAATAGTAGAAGTACATTTTTCATTTAAATTGGTGGAGTGATAGTGTTAAAAAGGTGAGAGTAAAAAGGTGAGTGTTAAAAAGGTGATGCATGTTGAGGTAATTTTGCTAGACAGGTAAAAAAAAAAAATTTTCCAAACACTTGTTTACCTTGCTGGTGTAAATAAATGTATTTGGTTCTTAGAAGTTAGAGGTAAATAGTGTAGAATAGAGGAAAGCTAGATATAGGGTCATATCCATAACACAACCCAAAACCACACACAGTGGCTAACAGCAGTGCAACTGTCTGGTGTCTGTTTGGGTATAAATAACTGCCTTACTAAGAGTGTGCAGGGCCAGTGGGTCAAGCAGCCACATTTGGGAGCACGTAGGAATGCCTGGCTGTCTTCTTTGCTGTGTTATTCTGGTATCCTGGCAGCCCTGCTGCACACCAGTACATTTTGTACACAGATTCACTAGGGTGCACTGACTCATTCAACATTAACACCCCCCATGTACACACACACACACACACACACCTCCTCATGCTCACCACACCCGTCTTCATCTTCTTGAGATATCCATTGTGCGTTCGCAGGGGCACTCGGAGACCGCTCATTGTGAACAGACGGGATGCTCAGCGTCATCTGAAAAAGGAGGGGCTGCGGGCTGCTCTGCCTTTCCTCACGCTTGCCAACCAAGTCACGTGACATCTTCCACGTCCTGTAACCATGGCAATGCGCTCTGGACCAGTCTGCATCTCACGGGTCTAGGATAGGAGGAATCGGAAACGGAGAAACAGAGAAAGGATACGAGGGGCGAGCAGGAGGAAGCTCAAAACAGACAGACGCAGTAGATGACAGGGTGAGTACAGTGCTGTTGTTTTCACAATTTTGCTTTGATTGTCTTGCTGTGTGCTTCATCGTTTGCAGGCGGGCTTGTTTATTTGAGTTAGACATCAAACATCATTTCTATCCTAATAGTTTAAGAGCAATGTGTCACAAGATGTTTACGCCCATTTTGTCGTAGTTACGGTCCTTCGGAGAGCTGCAGATATTAAAATAAAGATAAGACATGTTCATCCACCTCTATTACTAAAAACGCGAATCATTGTGTGTATGTGATGTTACCTAATCAGCCCTAAGCTCTTTGTGGGTTGCTTTCTTCACTGCTCCCATTAAACTTCTTTTAATAGCTCTGCACTAGGAAGGCTTCAGATTCCAAGTCATTAGCTGTTCCCTTGTACCGATTACCCACAAAACCTACATTAATACAACATACTGGCTGGTGGATTGTACAGATTGCCTTCCAAGCTTCTCTGTAACGATTGTTTTTATGATAATGCTCCATGGCAGATGTGATTATTACTGCGATTGAATGCCATGTTTTGGATGACTTGAGTGTTATCGATTTGACAGGTCAGCAGATTGTTGCACCATGACATTAGATCATTACGATGCAAGCATTTGCATAGAGTAATCTCACCATAGAGTGTAAAATGTAACGAGACAGTAAAGACGAGACGTTAATTGGCTATGCTAACAGGGATATTAATCCTTATATATTGCAAAAGGCTTTTATTTCACAATCATAGCATCACCAGGGTTTGGATTCTGTTGTTTATAGGATTGTTTAAAAACCACCACTGCCTAGAGGGTTTCAAGGAACGTCAAAATAAAAATGGATGCTGCCATTTTCTATGAATTATGCTTGTCAGCTCATCATAGACTCTTAAATGCAACCACTGTAGACCATTTCACCATGTCTGGTGAAATTGTTTTTCTTTTATAGAAATTCTGTTCCATATAAAAATAGAAGTAAATGAAAACCACATGCAGTTTCAGTAAAGATATTGCAGTTACTTTATTGTAATGATGATAAGAAACATTTTATTATAACGACTTGGATATAAATACGTCTAATATTAAAAAGATGCTAAATGGTTTGTCCACTACCACTCAAGTACCTCACAAAAATCTTACAAAAACAAAAATCTTCCTCTGTGGTGTCAAATCTCCTGCATCAGAGTCGGCAAAGGCTTATTTTAGTCGGAGCCAGGAAAGTGGTTTAATTTCATTTAGCTTGCAGTTATTCGCGTGTATTGATTAGACATTACAAGGGCATTGCAGCGATGACAGTTTTTAATAAACAACTTGTAATATATCTAATAAAAAATACTATATATATATATATACTGTAAAAACATTTATATTAATTATTTCACAGCATACCAATAAACTTCATTTATTATTTCTTACTGACAGAAAAGAGAATTGGGGATATGATGAAACTGTCTGTAAGGTGTTTATCATTTACTGTCTAGTCGCTGACCTTTGTACTTTACAAGGGAAAATCTTAAGGATAGAAAAGACTTAGTAACATTACAATCTGTTTGAGGTAGGATAATGCGAGAATTACTTTATACAGTTGTTATAATATGGAACTAATTGTTTTGTGGCTGTCCCACAACATACATTTATATGTTAAATACTAAAAATGAATGTGCTATGAGGAGATTTAGATATAGAGTAGTACGACAGAAAATACACACCTTCAGTAGTGTCAAACCGACAATTAAAAAAAATGTATTTGGTGTTTAATTCCATATTTAGTTTAAAGCCTCTTGCACAGTACATTCATTTATCTCAGACAGCTGATGCATTTGTCAAACACTATATATTATTTGTATCTATGAGACTTCATTAGTCTATAAGGATGTCACAGTCGAGATCATTGTGTAGACTATTTATCTCATTGCGCTCAGTATGGGTGTGCTGAGTAATTAGAAGAGTGAGGCTGTGCTGATAGCATTAAAGCAACACCTCTTGTGTGATTTGGGGTGTACAACCACTCCACATAATTCAAAACACTCACTCATAAAGATAACTGGGTATTTTTAATTCCTTAACCTAACGTTTAGAACGACCAAGAGCAGTTCTGTGTAATGCCCCGTAGCAGACTTACAAGAAAAATCGCTGGCGTCTCTAAACGGTCTTCTATCCAGAGCCAAATTCATGACCTCAGCTTATAATTTAGATATTGAAACTCACCAGGGTCATGTAAATATGGTATGTTGTTTACAGAGGAATGACGGATTATCTAGGGCAGTAAACCCCTTTAAATAATTGCCATGTCACAACCAAAATCTCTTCGCTTCTGCAAGACTAAAAGAATGCTGGCCTTTATGATGTTGACTTTGGTTTATAAGGTCTTTGCAGGAACTGTCGCTCACTCTGCTGTTGACTTTTCTTGATTTACTGTATATTTTTTATTATTACGTTCCTAGTTAAATGTGGAAACAAAGAACAGTGGGGTTGGATAAAATGTTATTGCATGTCCTCTGTCACCTCAAATGTATCACCCTGTGACAGTGGATGTAATCACTGAGGTCTTTCGGGTTCAGTGTCCCTCATCACTCTGTACTAATTGCTGGGCTGAACAGCAAATGTTCCCATTCTACATTGTTCTGGAAAACATTTGGTTGACATTACACGTCAAGAGGGGTCTTGGACATGAGTGCAACTGACAACACGCACGCACGCACACACATACACAAAGAATGTTGCCAAATACCCTTTTTAACACTCCCCTGTACAAAGCCATATTTGCATTATTTTCATTTGTTAGCAGTTGGTTACAGAAGTCATTGGGGATTGTGAACATTGTGGAATAAAATGCAAAATAAGGCAGATTTAAAGCATTTTTATTTTGCCAATAAAGTGCACTGAAACAGACTCTGAAAAGTTCAGTCGCGCGAACATGCATGGGAAGTTTCCACCAGAGAGCCTTATCTGGTATATTTCTTCAGTAAAAGTGTCCAAGGCCCACTTTCTTTCAACGGACAAGCCTGTTTGACTGATATGGCGCAGAGCCAACCACTAACTTTCAATGCAAAATCTTTTCATTGTCCACTATATCATTTACTAAAGGATATACGTTGCAGGAATTCAGAGGCTTCTTGCTGTTAAACGATGCCTCAAGATTGATTGCCACCTACAAGGAAATGTTAAACGGTGGGCTGATGAGAGAATTACCTTATACAGTTGTTATAATGTGAGACTAATTGTTTTGTTGATACTCCACAACATACAGTAACCAAAATGCTTCAGTATTTATATATTAAATACTAAAAAATAATATAATATCTCTCTTAATTAAAAAAATTTATGTGCTATGAGCAGAGTTTATGGATAAACATTTATTAGACATTTTATGAAAGATATAAAAGTGACACACCTCCTACCTGACTCAAGATATATATATATATATATAGATATATATATATATAGATAAATATATATATATATATATATATATATATATATATATATACTATATATATATATATATATATATATATATATATATATATATATATATATAACATTGTCTAAAACATAAAAAGTGATAAAATGATTTAAGGGAAGCATGCGATTCTTGTTAGCAATAATAGACTCTAGTGCAAAAGCACACTTTAGATTCTATTGGTTGACTGACCACTACTGAGATAAGTGGTCAAAGTCTGTCAGTTTTATTCTGTTTCTTTCGTTGAATTACTGGCACAAAACACTGCACAAAACAAATAACATGCTAAATCTACTGGACGGCACAATGTCTAGTTAACAGTCCCTTCAATTCAAGTTTATTTCTATAGCTCTTTTCACAATGGACAAAGATGCTGTTTGGGAAAAAAAAAATCATTATATTTAAATTTATGTGTTTTTACCCCTGATTTGCAAGTCTGGGGCAACTGTGGCAAGGAAAAACTCCTTCAGATGGTATGCGGATGAAACAATGAAAGGAACCAGACACCAAAAGTTTGTATTTGTATAACACCAAGTGTGTGATTATAAATCATTAAAACATTACAAACATCTCCTTCAGTAGGATTTTCATATCGAAGGCTTCATATTACTTAAGATAAATTCTTTTTTTTTTTTTTTTGGACAAATACGTTGTCACCACTGGCACGGCGTTGTAAAGGTCAGTATATCTTCTGACTTGGAAGAATGTACAGTACAAAAGGCTTTCTAGTGTGTCCAGCATTAAAAGCATTGTTTTGTCTTATAAAGTATAATAGAGTCAAAGAAAGACAGACTGTTAGTAAAACAGTGGATTATATCTACTGACAGAAATGATAACATCAACAAACGTCTTATAGACAATGCATACATGCGAAATCTAAAACGTCATTCTTTCATACATTTAAAATTGACAAGCGCTTGTGGTGTAGAATAAAACAGAATAAAACATTTCGTTGAAAATAAATGGAAATTGCAAAATCCATCCTTTTTTTAAAAAAAAAAATGTTCTCAAGGGCACAGGAAACTATGAAACTCATCACAGGGCACATGCTCATACACATTCATAGAGAAGTTACACACACGCTTCGTTTGAGTATGACTACAAATACTCATGTTTTTAAAGATTCTCTTCAAAGTTAAAGTATTGACTATACTTTTTTTTATTCATTCATTCATCTCCTACCGCTATATCCGATCTTCACATGGGTCACGGGGAGGCTGTGCCTATCTCATGGGCATTAAGGAAGGATACACCCTGGATGGACTGCCAACCCATCGCAGGGCACAAACACACTCACATTCACACACTAGCGGCAATTTTCCAAGGTGCCAATCAACCTACCGTGCATGTTTTTGGACCGAGGGAGGAAACCGGAGAACCCGGAGAAAAAAGGCACGGGAAGAACATGCAAACTCCACGCACACAAGCCTGAGACGGGAGCCGAACCCGGACTCTGGAGGTGTGAGGCAAACAGGCTAACCACTAAGCCACCGTGCCCCCATTGACTATACTTGAGTTCAAATATTAAAGTTTGAGTTCTGACATGTACTTAAGTAAAGTAGGCATTACTTTTAACCAGTTTTAGCGTCATGCTGGTAACTGGACCTCACATCATATTATTATATCAATACAAAATCATTGAAAATGGTGTTACTTAATGAATGTATCCAGACTGAACAACCACTGTATAGAGCACAAGCAAGAGAAAAGATGATCGGGAATGTCTCTGGTCTCAGCGATGTGGTTATTTGTATACAAATCGCAATGAAAGTAAAAAGACATCCAAAAAAAATAATTAGTGAAGTAAAGCACCAGAAAAATCTACTTAAGCACAGTAACAAAGTATTTGTACTTTAAATCCTCCCACACACTAACAAACAATTGTTAGTTTTCCATACCAGCACTCTGCCATGTGTATCATTCCTGCAATATTTAACCCACTTGTTGGACACTTTATGTGCACAGATGCACTAGTTTAGTGCATTAAATGGGTCGTGGTATTTTGATCACCAAGGCTTCCACAAGCAAACGAGTTTAAAAGGAAAAGACTAGAAACATGGTGTAAAACTGCAGACTACAGTCCAAACCAGGGGTCACCAACGTGGTGCCCGTGGGCACCAGGTAGCCCCCAAGGAGCACATGAGTAGCTCCAGGCTTGCTATAAAAAGCAAACGAGTTTAATTCGTTGTTGAAGTCACTGTCAAAAAAAAGACATAGATAAATAGTATCATTAATAATAATAATAAAAACTAAAGGTAATTTGTTATTTGTATTTCATGGTGTAAAAGTGCATGTAGAGCTCTCTACAAAAAGGTTGGTGATCCCTGGTCCAAACTAACCGGTTACTAAAAACCAGTCCACTCCCTGTTCACCAGACCCTGCAGGCGTGTCTGTATCCGCCCACGCTGACGTCATCACCGAAACCCAATAGGATTAAAATAATGGGAACGCAACGTATACGCCACTTTGAAGGGAGGGGGGAGAATTGCAATTCGTATTCACATTCAATATGCTATACCCCGTGAATATCCACCAGCAAAAAAAAAATCTTTACTAGTATTTTATTCTATTTTAGATTCCAAATATGCAGCAGTGCAGCTCGCTGTGTAAACACAACAGTGCGCTTTCGTCTTACCACCCCTCCTTTTCTTTAGTTTCTTCCGGCGGCTCCCACGGCGAGTCCATTAGCGCCTTCAGTATGAATGTGAACGTGTCTAGGAGCGGGATTTGTGTTTCGTAATTCAATATATACATTTAACGATGATCGGTGGGTTTTTACAAGGCATGGAGTAATATCGTTGCTTGTCGAGAAGAAATCGGAGTGGAAATCGTGTGCGGTTTTACAGGATCAGTGAAGGTAAGAGATAAGGAACAGCACGCTGCTTGCTTGTGTTGGTGCGTAAGGTTGAGGTTGGGAACTGTGTGTGTGTGTGTGTGTGTGTGTGTGTGTGTGTGCGCGCGTGTACGGGCTTATTTACATTGTCCAAGCGATCGGATTCATTATACAGCTCAGTGAGCATCAAGCACGGACTGAAATGTGGATTAGTTTAATAAGGTGGTGATCATTTATGGGAGTGAGTTGTGTTTGTGGAGAATGCGTGGTGATCTGCTCTCATACCGCCTTCCAAGAACCTGAAATCCACCAGTTGTGTTTGTTTTTTCCCCCATGCATGCCAATACCAGTGATCACAGTAAACACTCATGTCCTCTTTCACTTTGTAACTTTTGACCATTTACACCATCTTTACAATGTCAATATCGCTCGAGTGTACAAACACCACCTGATCCGCTGCCAGTGTGTGATCACTGGTGTATCAGGTTGCAGTGTTTGCCATGTCAGATACATGTTATGGGTCAGATCGGGATGATCGCGTAGAGATCTGTAACTAAACACACTTTTTTTAGTGTAATTGTAATGGCTGTACTGCAGCGGCACTTCCTTTTGAGACGATCTGTGCACATGTGCAGTTTAGTCTGAGCGAACTGGGAATTTGTTTTTGTTTTTGTTTGTGTTTGCAATTTCGGTTGAAAGGAAAATGCAACTGTGGGGAACGGAATGGGGAAAAACTTGTATTTATGTTAATATTACATTGACTGAGATGCCAAAGATTGATGTTAAAATGCGAGGAAACTGCACTGATCTCAATGATAATGCAACATTTTTCTAGTTTACATGTTCTAGTGATGGACAGGTTAAAGCAGTGTTCCCTAAACCTTTTTTTCTGCACCAGGGTATTTAGATATGCACCATTTGACTGAAACATTTACCCAGATTGACATACATTTCTCTCATTTATGCAGCTGTGCAGTTATGGCTTTAAGGGTCTTGCTATGGTGACCAGAAATGTCAGCTTAGTGTTAAACTCTTGACCCTATGATTGATACACCACTACCAATAACCACTAAGACTGCTAAAATTGGGCGTTATACATTATAAACTACTGCTATACATTTTATTTATTAATTCATTCATTCATTCATCTTCTACCGCTTTATCCGATCTTCTCTCGGGTCACGGGGAGCCTGTGCCTATCTCAGGCGTCTATGGGCATTAAGGCAGGATACACCCTGGATGGAATTCCAACCCATCGCAGGACACATACACACACACACACACACACATTCATACACTAGGGACAATTTTCCAAGGTGCCAATCAACCTACCGTGCATGTTTTTGGACCGGGGGAAACCGGAGAACCCGGGGAAAAACCCCCTGAGGCACGGGGAGAACATGCAAACTCCACACACACACACATGGCCTAGACGGGAATCGAACCCGGACCCTGGCGGTGTGAGGTGAACGTGCTAACCACTAAGCCACCGTGCCTCTCTTATACAATTATACATTATACATTGATTATGTATATAATATAAATGTAACTTAACAGACAATAATGCCGAATAATTGCAAGATTAATTTATTGATACATACATACTATATATATATATATATATATATATATATATATATATATATATAACATAACAAAACTGGGAACTCCCCTAGCTGTAGTCATTCATTCATTCATTCATTCGTTCATCTTCTACCGCTTTATCCGATCTTCCCTCGGGTCACGGGGAGCCTGTGTCTATCTCAGGCGTCTATGGGCATTAAGGCAGGATACACCCTGAATGGAATGCCAACCCATCACAGGGCACACACACATTCACACACTAGGGCCAATTTTCCAAGGTGCCAATCAACCTACCGTGCATGTTTTTGGACCGGGAGGAAACCGGAGAACCTGGAGAAAAACCTCTTGAGGCACGGGGAGAACATGCAAACTCCACACACACACATGGCCGAGACGGGAATCGAACCCGGATCCTGGAGGTGTGAGGCGAACGTGCTAACCACTAAGCCGCCGTGCCCCTCTAGCTGTAGTCAATAAAATGAAAATAAAAAAATTTATTCTCTATGTCGCAGAACCAGATGATCCATGGCCAATCCGATATTGTCGCCAACTTTTTGGGGAACCCCGGACCATCTGACTTAATGCAAGTAACATGGTTTACATGGAGTTGATTTGTTAGTGTACAAAACTGTAAAAAGTAAGAAGTCAAAACAAAAAGATTCAAGTCAGCTCCGAGGTTAAAGAGCCTGGGTTACTTATTGGAAGGCCCAGTATCTACAACCTGCAATTATTGCACCTTTGAGCAAGGCCCTTATGCCCTCTTTGCTCCAGTGGCAGTGTATAATGCCTGATCATAGGGTTAATATATACAAAAAAGTTGTTCACAGTCAAGTAATATTTATGTGACACAAAAAGCCTCTTTCTTGTATGCTCAGGTGTCATTTCTAAAAAATATACACATTATATTCAGTGTGAATAATTAAACACTTAATGTTGCCTATTGTAAGATTGTAGTAATGCAGTAAACCTAATGAGCTTATCTTGTTCTATTGGCAAATAAGTTTGTTTATTTCCAGCCTTTATTTCTAGACAAAACAAAAATATTGTGCCAATATGATAAGAAATCAACAAGCTTGATATGAATAATATTAAGTAAGAGCTAGGTTTATTGACCTTATATTCGGTTTATTGTTTTCTTATAAGAAATACTCCCAATATTTTCACTTGTTGACATGCCTGTTTATCAAAGTTATCAATGATGTTTGTCACATTTATAGGAAACGGTGTCGTCATGTGAAATTTTTACTCAGTGAATCCTTATGGAGGATTACTAATGTACAATTACTAATGTACAATGTTGTAATGGTGCAGTTGGAAGGAACAGAGGGGTGTGTGTGTGTGTGTGTGTGTGTGTGTGTGTGCGCATGTATAACGTATTCAACTTTCAATATAACGTCATAGAAAGGTACATGTAAATTCCTAGGGAGATAACTTGGGAGCAATGTACAGTGGTTTTGCGTAAAGTTATGTTTAGACTTGTTTTGCGCTTAAATCTGGTTTCACATAATCTTCAGAGATTAAAAGAAGGATATTCAATTAACTGTAAAATCGAAGCCTTCTGTCAACACGAGAGCTGTTATTTAAGTCCGGAAAAGGCGTACCTTAGCCAAAGGACATTCCCTAATATTCAGGATCGGTGTGTTTGGGGAGACGAGGAAGGGATGAAAAGGAAGGGCTTTTCCTGCTGACTCAGCTCAAACAGTTGATTATAGTAGCTGAAAAGGCCAGGGTGAGATTAGATGTCTGACTTTTCTTGAACAGCCTTCGTGTGTGAGAAAAAGCGAGGCTATTTATTTTCATGACCAGGTTGCTAGATGTCGAGTTGGGGGCCCTGGGGTAGAGTTACTCTGCTCTGATGTAGCTGATGAATACATTGCAGACGTATATTTAAACATCTTTAGTATACTATGAGAATATTTCATGTATACAGTAATGTCATTGGAAAACAGTTGTGCTTAAAGAAATATAATGACTAACGTCGCTTAAGCAATCTGATCATGGTGAAATGGTCTGCTTGTGCATGTGATGATGACATCATTATTTGTTTTATTGTGAAATGAATTGTTGGTCAGTAATCTACCGTTAATAACTTTGGTATGTGCAGAAAAGCATAAAAAAGAAGACTATTTCCTCAAGATGTTGATGGCATGCTCACCCACCCATATAGTGGGGAAGTAGAAAAAAAAAATCTATAAATAAACACCAGTAGTAAAACGAGCAGCTGGTTCATGCGTTTAAGCCATTAATACAGGAGTAAGTATTTCTAGTACAGAAATAGAGGTTAACCGACTCTTTTTAGTGTGCCGCTGTAAGTGAGAGACACTGCACTGAGAATTTGGGCACTGAATTGGCCATAAAAGGAAGCACTTTCAACCTGTGTCTTGTTATTGTTTGGTTACCGCAGCCTCAGGAATCCACTGCAGCCAACGGATTTTTAAATGCTATGCCGTCGCCTGTGCCAGAAACCGTTATTACAGAAGCGTCATGAATGCGGAGCTCAGAGAGACAGTTTGTTGGCTAAACGGCCAGCTGCAGCGAATGAGAGTAATAAAAAAAGCAGACTGTTAAGGTCTATGCTTCTGCAATGGTTTTAATCAGTGGGAAGAGCTTATCTGATATGTGTGTGTGTGTGTGTGTGTGTGTGAGAAACAGAGTACTTGTGGGTTAGGTGCAGTTTAAAGTTTTCGCCAAGTGAAAGGCAATCTCCGTTATCTTAATGTGAGGCTGTGAAAGCATGCAGCAGGGTTTGTTCAGGAATGTTCAGGCTCGACGACGTTTTAGAAGTGAAAAAAATGATCTTTTTAGTATGAAGTGGTATGGGAGGGGTGG
The DNA here is from genome assembly GCA_030449085.1 of Kryptopterus vitreolus. Taxonomy (NCBI): domain Eukaryota; kingdom Metazoa; phylum Chordata; class Actinopteri; order Siluriformes; family Siluridae; genus Kryptopterus; species Kryptopterus vitreolus. The sequence continues at coordinate 15,931,466 of JACRUU010000019.1, read as the reverse complement.
GGGTGTGATAGACAGGTTGTGAGGAACACTAGAAGAGTGTATAACAGTGTAGTAGAACTGGTTGATACAAAAATTTTACGAAATTTTACAATTTCGCTTCAGTTTGACACAGCAGGCTTCCGTAGTTCTCCGCCTCCCGATTTACACTTGAGAAATACGAACAACAACATGGCAGCGCCCTCTGATGAATCGGCAGCCGCAAAACACCGACTACAAACAGGTAAAAATACTTGCTTTAAAAGATACTTAAATATCCAAAGAAAAACCACTGATCTATAAGAATGATATTTGAGTCATTTATATACTATCTCTATTGCCACAGGAACAGCCTGAAAGAACCCATATCACACATACACACACACACACATACTTGTGAGAACTTGTGGCGTCATGACAGGTTTTGAATTAACACAATGCGTTAACGGCCTTTTTTTCTTACATATTAAAATGTGAAAAATCTTTCCCAAAATACAAATACACAAATAAAGCTAAATATACTTAAGTACAAGTAAGAAATCCGTTAATATTGTGCACCACTGTAACCATGACAAATTTATGGTCAGTAAAAGAAACCTGGGTTTGTGAAATTAGAAAGGAGAATTTTTAACTAGGGACAACATGACTGTAATATCATATCTTAAATATCAGATGGCACTCCAGATGGACAAACCAGAAAGGTTTCCCCCATGAGTACATTGACTGATGCTTTAGACTCATATTTAAAAAAAAATATGAAAAGACACATGTGTTAAAATCTATCCTTCACATCTGGGAACCAGAGTCTCTGAAATAATGAACGATAATCTCAGATAGTGCACAGACTGATCTCCATCTGCAGCTTCCGAACTGCGCTTCGACAGGATTTATACATTATAAATACGTTATAAATGTATAATTATACAATGAAGTTCATCAGAACGACTCTAGAATTATACTTCGTCTTTGAGTGGGTAGCTTTGTCTGGGTGTTTACCGCTACATGCTATCAGCCTGTCTTATCAGAGATAGGGGTTTTGCATGAAGTTGCACGTAGCTCCCAGTTCCAGTGCTCCAGAGAATTTCTGTGCTCCAGACGTTCTTGATCGACTCAAATGATGTAATAACTGCACGATTTTTTAGTCCCAGAGTGCGCTGTGTGTGTTAGCGGATGCAGAGGGACAGACCTTGGACTGTAATGAGCAGTCATTGCTGGTGTTCTGCAGCCTTGACACCACTTATTAGTTACATATTTGTATCTGAATGAATTTCAGCTTGATTTTGTGTTGGCTTCTGAAACGCGCAGTGTGTCTCTTTTCCAACGAGAGATTCTATTGCGTTTAAAGATTTTTGAACGTCACATTATCTTCACTCATTATTCTGTGGAAAGCTGTCCAATTGTATCTATCAGTAAATTATTTAGTAAAATTAATTCTTAAACTTTTCTTACCTGCCGTTACATAGAAACTAAACTGAATTCAATTATAAACTCTTGTCTTTCTATCTGAAACTTTGTTCCCAAAAAGCCTTTTTAGTTCTGCAATATGTGTTATAGTCATATTTCATGTGACCTATTTAGAAAAATATCCCCTTACCTCATTGTTCAATAGACGATCATTTACATTTATAGATTTAAAAAAAAAAGAAACACAAAAAACAAGGTTTGTTAAGCTTGTTGTCTTTGCAGAAGTTTAGTGAATATCTTTGGAAAGCCGACTCCCGATGCAGATCATTTGTGTGTTTGGATGTGCTTCAATTCATAAGGGCCACCTGAGGTATTAGAGACGGATCTTCACAAACAGGGCTCCTTGAATTGCGCCTAACATTTCAAAAACTGGTTAAAATTGAAAATAAAAGACTTAGTTTACTTAAATAGATATTGAATGAGTGATTTTTGTAATGGAATCTAGCAGTTAGCATAGACTGTCCTTTCAAATGTCATCAGACAACCATCAGTTTATGGCGGTTCTCCTCAAAATTCTTCTCATAATTATTTATGGATATGTGAAGTAGTTTGGCAATAAAAAAAAAGAAAAGCATTCCTGACGCTTTAAAAATTTAGTTTTCTTTAAGCTATATTTAAAATCATTTGTACTTTGTTTGTTATATAGTAGGGCTGTCAATAGAGTAAAACATTGAATCGCAAATTGCCTAATTGTGACAGATGTTAAATATAATACATTTCATTCAAAACCGCTCCCTTTAGTAAAATAATTATTTCATATTTATTTCACTTTGGATATTATTGTATTATTTGTATTAATTTCTATGTCATTTTTAGTGGGTGTTTTATTTGTTAAATATGGTGTGGCTCCTTTAAGAATTATGTTCCGCTTTTGGTTGCTTTCCATATAAACTGGTGATATATTTCCATACGGTAATATACGGCAATATAGTGTGGTCATACCTGTTGTAAATGCCCAGCTAGTAAGTGTAATTCTTGGAAATTTAGGAAGTGTGAGTGGATGTGTGTGTTGCTTCATGTTTTTTTTTAATTAAACACATCTATCACCTCTTTTATATTCCATCCTAACATTACGGTCGGTGAGCGCGACTGAGAAAAGATCAATGCTGAAATTATCTTTGGAAGGCCACAGACCGAAGTTCCTTTATTCATTTGTTCTTTTTATTTGTTTTATTAGTAATGCAATTATTGCCATTTAAGTGAATTCGCTTTAATGCATGATTAATCCATTAACTTTGACATACCTTTAATATGCAATGCAACGGTCATTACAGAGCATCACTGCTCTTCTATAGGAGCCCACAGCTCGTAGCTGATAGGACCGAGTCGCCCTAATGTCCGCTTATGAACTCATTCGTTTGTATTAGAGCACTTAGCTAACTAGCTTAACATACTTTATTAAATTATATCCCGCAACCATTTTTCAGGCTGGTAACTTCGTTTTGCAGGCTTTCGAAACAAGACTGGGCAGCACATCACCGAGTTTACTTGCCTTTCAGGCTAGCAAATGGATTCTAATTTGTCCATCGGTGCAGTGCCATGTTTTGTCTCTTCTCCTGCACTTTTGCCTAACACTGTTTTACCAACATCGTTCTAAGTCTCGCATATAATGGTGTGCCATAACCAGACATTTCATAGTTCAAGCTTTATTGTTGATAGTACGATCTTTTAAGTGGTAAGCAATTGTCATCTTTCAAAACATGATCTCAGTACTGGGTCATAGGATTTCCTTGGCTTATTTACCTTGTAAGCAAATGCCTGCTCCACCCAGCATGGGGTCAAAAAGGTGTGTCTGCTATTTGGGTACATGCTGCTAGTAACATCTGGATTCCCGACGCTGCGATGGAAATATATCCGTATTTGGATGCGCTGGATGTACTGGTCTGCATTGTCTCTGGGTTTGGGAAGGTAGAAAGGTGTGTCTGTATGCATAGACTTTTTCATGTTTGAAGATCGAAAGAGTCAACAGTAACTCCATAATTCATGGAAAAGAGAATGCACAAAGCAATACGGATGTACAAATATCCCTCTGCTTCACACAGCCTTTATTCAAATGACATTGGACAGTTCAACTAATGAATGATTAACCACTTGACAAGCTAAACTTCTACAGCTTTCATTTCTGTTTTCCTGAATGCTTTCACTACTACCCTAGAATTAAGGGTAAAAGATGATTATATCCACGTACCATCTACCTATAGTCACTGAAAATATTTCTCAGTGCTCCTACCATTATGTGCACTATGTAGCGTTGCACAATGTATTTCAGCTTCTGAACACTAAGTGCCTTTTCCTGAACAGATATTATTTGAGTGATGTTTTGCTTGTATTCCCACAGCACTCGCACTGACAGGATGCTGTTATTAGAGCATCTAACTAGTATTTATTAATATTTTTCTGGACATGTGCAGTACCTTGAGGTACTGATTTACCTTTATTACATACAAGGTCTTTATTTGTTTAAAGGTAAGACCTACTTTCTAGGTTGAGTCATGCAATTCCCTGTGTAGGACATTTTACACGGCTGAAGGTTATCTTAAAAAGCCACCGTATCACAATGGTTGACAGCTATGTAAAAAAGACATAGTGTATTAATCAAAATACAGACTAAGCAGCAATATAGGAATTACAAGGCCTTCAGTAAGTGCTTTATCTTGTTATCATGTGACAATGAGGGGGAATGTATATACAATTAGACTCTATTTCTCACACAGAGAAGTCACTTCACCTAGTGCATCGCCCCAGGGACAAAACCAATTTAGAAGGCAAATATTAAAGCACAAAGTATGGACTTTTTTTTTACTAGAGATATATAGATAAAGAGATAAATATAAACATAAATATAAACTAGAGATAAATATAAACATTGGAAACCTATACAGCCAAGATCTATTCTATACATTCTCACTGCTTCTTACATTCAACTGATATACCACGGGATAAAATGTGAATAATGAGTAATTGTAATAATCTGCTAATTGTCCATTTCAGTTGAATATGTTTTTAAACAGATTTCCACATCCACTGCACAAAATGGCACTTGGCACTGAGGACACGGCATTCACACATCTCTTTGACAGTTTTTGGCTGTCTTTAGCACCGATCCAAGCATGCTGGACTTCCAGCTGTCTGTAAAGATCGCTCTACGCAGAAACGCTGGCTCATATGCAAAAAGGAGTGAAAATGAAAGCGGTTTGACGATTATGGTCGTTCACAATCTGAAGTTCGCTAAATCTATCTATCTGTTTTTGGTTATGCGTTTTTGAATTGTTGTTGGAATTCGTTCCTCTGGATTGCACAGTTCGTTGTTTATACATATGTTACTTGTTCTCTTCCAGAGCGTTGTTGTTTTATCTGGGGATGTTTGAAGGTTGAGTGATTAGATGGGTTTTGGCAGAAAGCTGCACCTCCTTGTTGGCAATGCTCTAATTCTCTCGTGTGCTGAACATTTTCTGTTGATCCTTTTGACTTTCCATATTTCTTTGGCATTCCCAACTCATTTAGTGACACTCATTGGCCCAGATCGGCTGATGACTGGCCTGCCAATGGTTTTCCAGTCCAAACTAGTGTTTGAACATTTACTTACTTTAAATATAAATCATGTCTCTGGAGATAGTTGGTGATGCTTTGTTTTGACTTGTGCTTTCCATTCTTAGTGTTGTCGAACATAGATCTTTCCCTAGGCATCTGTATCTGGAACTGTTAATAAAATGTAAAAGCCTGGATATACATGGCATTTTTAAAAGTTTAGACTTACCTTGAAAAACATATGGGATTTAAATGTTTTAGTTAAATATTAACATAATAAGTTAATAAAATTACATTATGCAGTACTTAGTACATATTTCAGTAAAGTTGTTGCTATCTGCTTAATGACGGGCCCAATGAGAAATCAGTAGGATACATATAAATATGAAAATAAGAGGTAACTGGCTGTGCACTTAATATAGATGAACTTTATTTCTTTATAATGCTGGCAAGCATCTGTGGAAATGTTTTAAAGCCCTCTACTCAGTCTGAAGACCTTCTTTCATAAATCTTATTTAAATCTTCACCTTTGACCTTTTCAACCTCTGTCATTGGAGACTCCTTCCTGGGGTGTATATGAAATACCTTCGTACAATTTGACAGTACTAAGTACTTTCACTATATCAATGACTTCAAACTTTAAAAACCATTTTATTTTCCCTCTAGTATCTGCCACAGGCTACCGTGTTGTTACTATGGAAACAATATGCTAGAATGAACATATTACAGTAAACCTGTAATTTTACCTTGCCACCAGAACTATTTTCAGAGACAGTGTTACAAAAAAAATTATTCAGTATGTTCCAGGTTATCCGAATCACACTGTTTATATATATATATATATATATATATATATATATATATATATATATATATATATATATATATATATGTAGTGTGTGTGTGTATATATATATATATATATATATATATATATATATATATACACACACACACACACACACACACATACATACATACAAGTAGCGTTGTAACTTGTGTAACCAAACAAAATTTGCTGTGGTAAGTTCTTCAGAGTACAGATGTTGTGTAAATGCTTACATGTGCAATTATATGTTTGTTGTACGCTTAGGTAATTATGTTTTGTCTTGGATCACATAGAAGCCAAAATAACTGACCGAATTTTCTTGCTGTTATTGTGGAGAAAATCAACCTTAGCACTTTTAGCTAACGCCACCATGTTTGCCAGGATAGTCCTTAATATTGGCCTTGTGTCCATTATACCCCACTGCTGCTTTAATAGACAACAGATGATGTTCAGAGGATGACGGGAATATCGCCTACAGCCATGACGTTTTGACTTGCAGTACCTCATGTGTAAATGTGTTTGTTCATGCAGCTTTAGTGACGTGTCGATGGAAACTTTGAGGTGCCAAGATGAATCCTTCCTTTCTTATGCCAACAATGCTAATGTCATATAGTTACACATGTAGAAAATATTTTTTTTAACCCAGTGAGTGTTTAAACACACAAATGAGAGTTGCTAAGGGAGTTCAGCCTGTTTCAACATCCCTGAAATGTTGATATCATAAATAAGTATATTTATTTATTATAATTTAATTAATTAACATACATTTGCGGATAAATATTTGAGTTGTTTCTTTCTGTTGATTTGTAAATTTAACAATATTCTAATAAGGTACACAGTCAAGCCCTGCAAAAGTCGTAGGTCAACCACTGGCAGATTTTTCTGTAGAACCTCACTAATAATTGTTCACGGAAACCACAAATATAATTTTTGATTTGGTTTTATATATAATATTTAATATAATTATATATAATATTATACATAATATATATATATCAAATATAATTTTTGAGTTTTAATGCAAATTTATTATTTTTTTTCATATAATTCATTATTGGTAATACTTTTTCATCGCTATGGATATTTAATAAAATCGAACAGTACAATGTATTGCCTAAATAGTGGGCAAAAATGACTATTTAATTTATAATTTTAATCAACATTTCAAATTCACTATGTCTTTTGAAAGTCAAACAGAAACTTACAACATTAAAAGCTGGTTATATAATTAGTTATAGCAGTGTTGCTGATCGTCTGCCAAGTGCGGGTGGAAATCACACTTGCTCTGTGCGTAATGGGTCATTGCCGAGTCCTGAGTGAGAGACGACAGTCATGACTCATGCATTTGTCTTTGTCCTACATTTTGTCAGTAATTGTGTAGAAATTGGGAGTTCAGTATTTATTATGTAGAATTTCATAGATGAGCAATTTGTTACTTGTCACTACCACATTTGCATGTTACGTCTCCTCCATTTCTGTACTGTGATGTGTATGTGTGAATGAGGTCATAGAGTAAACTGTCATTGGGTGAGGTGAAAACATGGGAGGATTCTTGCGCTAGTTTATTAAATGGCTATAGCTGACGAGTCACTGCTGTGCGTGGATTTGATTTCACAGCTAAGTTTATCTTTATAATACTTATTGCACAATTATTAGTCCAATTTGATTCTCAGGGGACTTTGATGTACAATATTATGTATTATTTTGTTAAAAACAATAACTGTTAATTGTTAAATATAAGTAAATTAGGGATGTAACTGTATGAAAATTTCATATCACGATTATAGTGACCAAAGTTAGCACGGTTATCAGTATTATCACGGTTTTGTTCAAATGAGATGAAAATGTTAAAAAAAGATCTGATGCACACATACACACAACACCAATGTAAACCAATGTGCATGTATCAACAATACAATCATATGTAAACAAATCAAATGAACAGGAATGATGGTATATCTGTTTTTTCCTTCATTAAATGGTTCTCAAATATTGGGGTGATGCCAGGGGGCGGGCGTGATCCCGGGGATTATGCTTTTTTTGCCCTACTATAATAAAGTGTCACTCCACCCCTTTTTCCTTGCAGAAGCTTTGCGTTAATTACATGCTTAAAAAAAATCACCTACTCAAACTAAATCAGGGTGGCACCAACTAATCGATAAAATCAATAATAATGAAAAGAAATGAAATTCAGTGATAATAAATAAATCGAAATTTCGGAGCGTACATGGTACAAACCGGAAGCAGTAAATAGTGCACCAAGGCATCGAAGGTATTGGAGCGTTTTATATTAAACTGTTAACTCAACACAACAGAACACTGTAACCTGCAAAATATGCAAAGCTGAACTTAAAAAAAAAACAAACCACCAAAGAGCTATAAACAAAAATGGTATAGATGAATTAAAGTGCTATTGTGTAAATTGTTAACTACGGGACAGTTGCACGAGATCTGTTCTGTTGTGACTTGCGATCATCAGGTTGCATAATTGCCACCTTGTGAGGAATTTAATTAAACTGGTGTGAACAAACACTAAATCTAAAAGCACCAAATAAGAGCAACAGTAAAAACGTTATCTTTTTATTCACTGTTGTGGTTTTCAGCACCGTTGCGATTTTTATGCAATTCTACACTAATGCATTTTTTTTCCTTTTCAAAAAAAACTACAAATCAAGCCTGTTTACTATGTTTCTCCAATCCATTCTCTTTAAAAAAAAATTACAAATTATTAAAACAAATTGCTCCACATTACATACTCAAATGCTGTATTTTTCTTTTCTTTTTTTTTTGCAGAATTATCTTAACCAGTATATAAGGGTTTTCTATAGTTATGGGAATAATCATATTCAATAATGCCACCAAGAAGGTCTTACAGTCTAAACATGCACTCGTATCATATTTAAAGGTATACATTATATATAATGTAAATTTCTCTTTTATTTTTATTTGTGTTTGGTTTGCCTTGTTCATTTAAAACTGTTTTTTTTTTTTTTTTTTTTTTTTTTTTTACATTAAGTTCAACACATTTTGACCAGTTATCAGACGGGAATTTGAAAATGCTGAGGTAAATAATTTTCTCTGATTGGCTGTTATGGGGTTTGCTTGATAACTCGGGCCTAAAACAAACAAACCATGTTCAACCATGTTCATGCCATCATTTAAGCGGAAGTTTGGTGATCATCATCACTGCTTTAACCTGCTTCCAAGACTGTTCCCTGATTTTGTTTTCCGTTCCATCTCGTATCTTGGGATATAGTTCTTCTTTCCTGCTGTTGCTACAGCAACAACAGTCAGCCTTATCATGTGACCTTGCTGAGAAGGAGAAGCCACTGCCGAAGTTAATGACGTCATTGTTGTCTGACAGAGAAGTGTGTGTGGTAATATGATTTACAGCACTGTAAGGCCTCGCCGGTCTTGAGCAGGCCGGAGGATCTTTGTCCTGAAAAAGCAGAGCTGGTGTGGAACAAAGGATTGAGTCTGAGCCCAAAGTAAACCGGTGCTTAAACGTCAAAGCTGCGAACATGGATATAATAGCGTTTTTTTTTTCTTCTCATTTCAAATGAACGGACGAGATCCTCTACAGAGAAGAGTCAGTGAAGACTTTGGAGCATCACATTCACTAGTGAGTTTTTTATTTTTGGAGGAAAAGAAAACGCTAGAATTTTGCGTTAGTATGATAGGATATCACTAAATGTTTTGTTGTGTGCTGGGTTCACGCTGACTAATCTCAGACATTCCAGTGGGTGTGTGGTGGGGGGGGGGGTGGTTTGATGAATCACAGCTTTCACATGAGCCGACAAAAGGAAATAATTTGGTCGAGATAATGCAGGCCAATATTCACAAGTCATGCGTCACATGAGGGGATTAGATGTGAGGAACCTTACAATCAAAATATAATGGCATTATAGTACTTTTATAGGACAGGGATCGTCAGGTTATCAGTCATGCAAGATATATGTTATTACCACAGATCGCTTCAGTAAACTCTCGTTAACTCTAATCACTACTATACCTTCATGTTGTTGTTTTTCATTCTACCTTCCTACCATTGGGAGTGACACAAACTGAATCTCTCTCTCTCACACACACACACACACACACACACTCTCACACACTATTAATGACTTGATTCTTTACAGGCAAACTGAGCATTTATGAAATGACTGCACCAGTGTGTTATTAATTAAAACTGCTTACACAGAGAATTCTTTTTGGTGTTAGACAGGTTTTGCTGTCTGTGTGTGTATACGCACCAATCAGACATTACAAGATTATGACAGGTGATGTGAATAACACTGATTATCTCTTCATCATGTCACCTGTTATTGCGAGGGATATAATAGGCATCATGCGAACATGTTGTCCTCAAATGTAATGTGTTCAAAACAGGAAATATGGGCACGTTTTTAATAATAAGTGCATGGTTTAATAAGTGCAAGGTTTTAAGGAGTTTTTTTTTTTTTTTTTTTTTGATTGCTAGATGGGTCGGAGCATCTCACCAAAAAAACGCCTAACTACTATATAAACTATAATAATTCAGGATATTTAGGTATATAACAAAAAACTTTTGAAAACTATTAAAAATCTCCAAAAGCCATATATATCGAGTTTAACTGTTTATTTATTTTGACATTTTAAAGCTTTGTTGAGGAGTGCATGTTGGATTTCTCTTTTGAACAAATCTTGCTGGGGATTTTTTTTTTTTTTTTTTTTTTAGCTTTTTCTTTCTCAAAACAAAAGAAAACAAAACAGCATTTGTGTATGTGGGTGAAGCAGTTTGTGTAAATCAACATTTGTATGGTTTACATGAAAATTGGCTATAATGATAAAAACGCTTTAAAAAGAAATGAAGAGAAAAAAGAGAATGGAGAAACGCATAAAAAAGGAAAAATATGCTTTAATTTTTTGCCCACTCTAGTTCTTTTTAATTTAAACATTGTCCTACCTTGTCGTAACAAATTCCTTCCATTTGAACACACATGACGATAAAACCCTTTTTTAAAATATGATTCAGGAACGTGTAGACGCCTGCCTAACTCATATTTATATACGGGTCTTTCTCGAAATGTCACAAAACATGAAGCACAGAATTGTCTTGAATGTCTTTTTATGCTGTAGAATTAAGATTTTTCACCGGAGTTGGAGTGTGTCATTGTTGACAAGCTGAGGTAAAAAAAAAAAAAATACATAGTTTGCCAATAATTCTGTGTAAACTCAAGTGGCCTGCATTGCCCAGAGAACTGACCACAAGCCTTAACTTGAATGTAGACCTTCACCCCAGACCTTCTCACATGATATCACTGCCTGATTCTAATGCTCTTGCAAGGGTCAATGAAGACAAATTCATCCAGCCTAGAAATCTTGTGGACAACCTTGTTAGATAAGTGTTCAACATGCACATATGGAGGTGATTGCTCAGTAGAAAGTGAACACAGTCATACTGTAGTAACAAGAATTTGTTTTTATTTCTATACATTTTGTAATATTCATTTTAATATGAAAGTAGTGAAAGTAGTTTTCTTCTGTGTAACCACAACCATCCATATCTGGTGGTTGTTTTGCCACAGTGAACCCATTATGGTCTTTGGTTTGTCTAATATAATTAATCAGATTTTGCTAAATTTCAACATAAGCCCTATACGGAGTGGAGTTACATGATGCCATAGAAATCTCAAGAATCCCCATAGCCAAAACATATTCGATTTATTAGGCGTCAGTAAACTCGCGTTCAGCGCATTTCCATAAAAGTACACTTGTTAAAATAGAATGTAAATAAGGATTCTTCTACAAAATGAGACATTGAGAGTACAGTATTTTTCATTTCGCATTGGGCTCTCAAAGGAACACGACCGGATTAGACTATCTATATAAAGGAGCCAAAGTGAGCTGCATACTATGCAGCCCATTGAGACATATGTAATGGTGTCTATTATTAGACTAGAATCTGACATAGTGTCTTCAGAAAGCTCGAAAATGTGTGGGCATGAGAAGGATAGAAGGAGAATGAAAAAGAGAGGATTGAAGTGAAGGAGTACACATGGTGCTTATAGTTGGTAGGAAATGGACGGGGAATGCATCGTTTACATTTACATCATTTGGCATCATTGCCGCATTGATGCTGCATAATCATTTAGCTCTTATTGGGTTTTTTTTTGACATCCGAATGTGTTTCTCGTTCCAGCTTTATATCCGGAGTGTCCAGCTTGTACATCTACTGTGCTGTTGAATTCTCTTATTCATTGATTGATGCATTTTCTTGTTCTAACGCTGTATTTTCGGAAGGAACATCTAATACTTATGATATTGCATGCTGTAAGGAGGTTTTTGTGCAAAAGTTATAGATGGAGATAAGGATATCTTTGCTTGACATCGGACCACATCACTTCTCTCTGTTGTTGATTCATTTTCTATAATCCGCACATAATACTGTATACTTGTGTTATTTGCAGTACATGAACTTGATACCAGTGCACTGAATCTGAGAAATGTAACATACCCATAATAGCATGTGCCACTCAGACAGTAAGGAGCTGTGCAACACTTTCCTGTGTGAAGAGAAAGGAGCTGAATTTAGACCTGTTTCCAATTATAGAATGCTGCTGTTCTGGAAGGTGCTCAGCCAATATAAAAAAAAAACGCTTTGTGTAGAAGGTTGTTCATGTAACCTGGCTGGAGATATTTGGTTCGGACGTGGCACTTCCTGTGTTCTCAACCTGCACTGTGAGAGGGCAGTTCACCTGGAGAACACTTCATGATTATAACTTTCCTTTCAGAGTAGCTTTGGGTCCTTTCGTATGATCAAAGACTTCCTTCTAATCCTTAGAGCTGCAGGAGTTTGCTTTATGGGCACCGAAGACGTTTTTAAGACCAAAGTTCCAAATTGAAAGTCGGGGGTTTTCCGATGTGTTGCTTTCACTTAAGCTCGGAGAACAGAACGTGTGTTTTATAGGTTTATAAACAAAAAAAATGTATCGGTGCATTTGTTATGTTGGCATGAGAACTTCAATCCTGACATACTTTTGCTGCAATTTCCCGCCCGAGTTTTATATTTGTCGGAGTATTTCTGATGCTTTTCTTTAACCTGGAATTGTATCTGTATTTTACATGCACTTTATGCGTTTGTGGATGGTTATAATGTATTCTGTTATAGTCTTTGCCTTATTATAACAAATGCGATTACAGAAATATTGTAGATTTGTACTTTAATTGGTAATTTCCATAGAAACAGGAATCTCAGACTGTATGACATGAAAGAGCCCAACTCGATAGTGTTTATCTTACCGCAAAGCCTGGTTTAAGCTTACTTTAGGGTAAGGGTAGTACTTTAGATTAGATTAGTACACTTGCGTTGTTACTATGAAGTAACCCATGGAGGATTTTAAAACAAATGCTTTTCATTCAAACCTTATTCTTTTTAACCGGCTTATTATCAGAAAACTGCATACAATGCACACGTTTGAATGTTGATATGATTTCTGCAAGGTGACTTTTGCAGCTTTGTGGGTGGGACACTTCAGATTTTCAATTAGAATTCCATTAGAAGCTGATTCGCAAAATAACATCATCGGAAGTGTTGATCCCTATTCACAATAGAGTGAGACTGTGCATTTTTTATCACGTATCTATTAAATACAACTTGGAGCATACTAGATTTTTTTTACTATATATATATATATATATATATATATATATATATATATATATATATATATATATATATATATATATATATATATGTAAGTGCTTCAGTTCGAAAGATGGTCGTCCTCATGTTTTCATCCAGAGCTTCCTTTTTATTGCATTTATTTCTGTTTGAATATATACATGTTAGGTTTAAGTCTGAAAGTCTATTCCTTATGTTCGCATCAGGGGTTATTCCTTTCCAGGAGCGCAGGCATGATGATATGATTGAGGTTCTTGTGGAGAAGTTTTAACAAATGTTTAAGCCATTTCCTTTTTAACCAACTTACAATTGGAAAACCAAATACAGTGCACAAACAGCCAAAGATACAACTTTGATATGATTCTGGCAAGGTCTGACTGTCACTGATATGATTCACTATCTGGTGAAAAGTATTTTAATTGATTTCTCTTACGCTCTCTTTTTCTTGCTGAGTCAGGGAATTTTGTTTGCTCTCCACAATCATTTCTGGTTTAATCTGATTGCTGTAGAATTGCTTTGTGGTAAAAGCACTATAGAAGTACAGTTACACTGAAATGTGATGTTCTGTCTGTAAAGGAGTTCATGTGATGCATTTTCATGAAGGAATGCTTTTGCATTAAAAAAAAAGAAGATTTTCTTTATTGCTTTCTTGACTGTCATCATAGTGCAATGATTAATCACTAGTAATCACTTCAAAAGACCAAATTCTTCTCTGCCAACAGTCCTCCAGTAAAGTTCAACAACTTTTTCCAGCCTCTAAAATGATTTAATTCCCTAATCCAGCTATGATAAATTAAAAATGTAAATGTTAAAGCCGCCCTTTCCCACAGCTTTTTATTTTATTGGAACCTTTTCTGTTGCAGTCCTGATGTACGCCTAGTAATTTTACCTAGCGGAAGGGGAGGAGTAGCAGTAGGGTGGCTTCTGCAAAATGCTAATATACATACAAAATACCCTTGTACATCACAAAATTTTAATATAATAAAAGTTCTCTACTATTTAAATTTTTAAACAGCTAGCTAGAAGAGACACTTTGGGGCGACAAAGTTTTCAGTCAATATGCGACCTAACATGAACATATGGATCCGATCACAAGTTAGAAATACTGTAAATGTTGTCTAAATTACTTTTGTCCACCAGTCTGACTATGTGATATTATCAGCAGTAACGTAAATTAAAATGAGTATTTTAGAATTATTATTATTATTACTTTTTCATTTATTATTTTATTTCACGTTGAAAAAATGCGGATTTGGGATTTGAAGACATGACATTCCAACGTGTGCTTTAACAGCAGGGATAAGATAAATGGACATCAGTCTAAAATCAATCAACATCAGGGATTTTCCTGAATTTTCTAGAAAATGCATGTAGATGACATCTTCATTGGGCTTTGAAGAATTCCGAATTCTGACTTTTTTTTACTTAGAGGCGAATTTATGATTTTTATTGCAGTGGACAGTTTCTCCAGGATCTTTCAGCATCTGTTATGAGGAAGTTTTAGATTTAATAAATACTTGTTTACATTTATTTCTAATGAGCAAACTAAAGGGGACCATTAAAAAAAAACACGAGGAACAAACCAAGAGAGGAAGCAGACTTAAATGGGGGGATTGCTTCTTTTTCTTTGTGACACCTCCAAGTGCGATTATGAGTCATTACACTTCCACAACGGTTCATTATAGAGTCAAATAGGTTAAATGTGTGGAATAGATCCTTAATATATATGAGCAGGATAGTCATTCTCATTCTAAAGTGTAAGGTGTAGTTTTCAGACTATTTAAGACTATTTTAAGTCAGTATTTTTTGTAGCATGTGCGATAATTAGTCTATTCAAGTAAGAAGGGTATCTGAGGCATCTGGTTATGGAATTAAATTTGGCGAGTGAGTCTTGGGTGAACGACACTTTTGTTTTCTCATCTGTATTAACTAACGATTATCAGCTGTATAAGTTTGCACCATACTTAATGATAACTTCTGATAAGTACACTGTGCTTGCTTTGTGGAAACTTTAAGCAAAGCACACAATAGTTTATATAGCTTTATAGCTTGGCAAGTTGTATTAGCTTTTAGTGTACCGTAAATTCTGGACTATAAAGCGCACCTGCATATAAGCCGCATCCGCTCTATTTAAAAAAAAAAAAACCCAAAAAAATTATAAATAAGCCGCACCTGCATACAAGCCGCATCCGCTTTTGAATTGTAAATGTACATGTATGTACCTAAATAGATCCTTTCCTAACCAGTATTTTAACATGGTGTAACGGTGGACGCTGCACAGAGACGCGGAGATCCGGAATTCATACAAAACAGGATTTATTAGAATAAAGAACTCAGGAGACGCCGCTCATACAGAGCGGCCAGACAGGCTAGGGAGCCTTGCGCTCTGCGCGCCGTAGTACCGGGAGTGCCGGAGAGCAGGAGCGATGGCGGACTTGGAAGTCCGTGAATCGGGAACAGACAAAGGTTAGGCATAAACATATATCGAGCGTCCGTGTCCGCGACACTAGGTATGTGGATTCTTCTTCTTTGCATTTATTTTGTGTTAGTTTTGATTCTAATTCCGGTTAGAGCCCCTAGCGGTCGGGAAAATATCTGCAGAATAGCCGCACCTTATTATTAGCCGCATGGTTCAAAACCTATGAAAAAAGTAGCGGCTTATAGTCCTGAATTTACGGTATATATTGTTCCTCATGCAAACTCAGAACTACAGCCGTGTACTATGTGGATAGATAGAATTGTTTTTCTTGTGAGATATTAAGCTACGTTACTGTCACTGTGGTCTAATTATGTTTGCATGTCATTTTGTTTCGTTCTTCACCTGTTTGTCCATTTCCCGTTTGCGTTGGAGGAGACCGAACTTAAGTAGAAAAGAAGTTTGTCAACAACATTTGATTCATTTTGAGAAACTAAACACAGATATTTAAAAAAAAATCGTATTTATGGTTAATATTCAGCCACATGGTTGAGGCAAAATGCTGGGTGGAGGTTTTTCTGGTGCTGCACTGCCAGAGGGAAAGGGTCAGGTAGCAGAACGATTGTGTTTGTACAGCAGAGCAGAGTTGGCACACTCTTAGGTCATCTCTCTCTCTCTCTCTCTCTCTCTCTCTCTCTCTCTCTCTCTCTTTCTCTCTAACCCTCACACTGCTTGTTCTTTCATCCTGCACTGTGCTACATTTTCCATGGGGTGGAGATTTCCTTGGAAGAAACCACACCTTGCGCGTGTTTGTCTGTGTGTGTGGGTGCAGAATGTCTGTCTGCTTGTGTATCTTGTAGGTTGTTATTAAAAGGTTATGATGTGACTGTCCTTGGCACTTACTGTACCAGGTTCTTATATAAGCATGGATATGTTTTAAAAAGCATGTATTGTGTTGACATTCTTTTAGCCACTTGATACTTATTGCCATGCTTGTTTTTTTTTTTGTAGATGTTATACTTTTACCAGTCAAAAGCAGTTACTATTCTTATCTTAATAACTATTTTGTTTGTCTCATGACTTAATATATGAATCTAATACAGAGGAATTACTTTTGGTTTTCTTGTAACTGCTAGTTAGGTTTGTTTGGTTAATTGACAAGCTATGCCTAGATGACAAACATTTAATGGTACATAATGTGGCAGAATTAACAGTAGAACCAGCAGAAATTATTCTTGTTTGTTTTTTTCTCATTAACTTTAGCATATGAAACAAAGCAAGCTATATGCTTGAATGCTATTAGAGGATAAATTTGGTTCTTAATATTTATTGGCGATGTACCATGTACAAAAATACTGCTCTGTGATTCATTCAATCATATGGGAATATAAATTTCTAACACATGTAAAACCTGCGACTATATCTATCTTGGTGTGTGGGTTATACAGTTAAGGCTAACTAGCAAGCTTTTAGCTAGGTTTGTTACTAGATGTTATTGAAGCATTTTAAAACCGTCAATACTGCAGTTCTTTCATAAGTCTGTTATTCTAAATGTCGAACATTTAGTAGTCCCCCCCCCAACTCTTCCTGAAATCAAGCAGCAATAGAAATGTTAAGCTAATAGTTGCACTGCCAAAAAAGGAACCTAAACACCAGGTCCTTATTGATATTAGTGAGGAGCTAGTGGTATTTTAATCTTGTATTTAAATACAATGTTTCTTTCAACTGCATATGAAAATATCTCTAGTATTCGAATGAGCTGACTGGCTAGCCAGAGGTACTTGTTAGCTTGAAGATGAATGTATTTTCAGACTTCTAGATTAAATCCTGATACATTTGTTAGACGTGTCTGGGTTTCTGTAATGTATTTTAGCATTTCCGAAATACTTTTTGGTCAGTGTTAAACTGAAGTCGTTTATTATTAACTGGAAATTTCTGTGGTAGGAGAAACAGCGTGTTAAAAAGTAACATCTCCAAGGCTCTTTTGAGGTCTGTCTCTGTGGTCTGCTTCTGTAATGCTTTAACACGTAGGTAAAAATATCCCACAGGGGAAGAGGTCCTGAAACAGCTCCTTTCACTTTCTCACTGTGATTTTAATCCAGGTTCATTACCTCAGACTGAAAAGGCCATAGATCTACTGTGTAATGTAATGTTATGGAGTAATGCAATGGGCATTAGACAGTATTTGATTTGCTGTATCATTTATCTCTATAGCTATTTGTCAGCTTGGGCATACAATCGGTTAAATACATCAAATATCAAAACCTGCATTTGAGTCTCAAATAGAGTAATCTCATCCTGCCATCCTATGGTGGTGGTGTTTTTGTTCTTGTTGTTGTTGTTTTTTTTTTTACAGGATTTTTGTGATTTATAAAATCGATTTATAAAGTAAAGTAACAAAAATAGATAAGAGAAGCATGGTGATGTAACCTCTGGACAATCACACATGAAATCAAAAGATTGATTGCAATGTAAATGCGTATTCATTTCCAGTCACAGTTCAGTGGATTATATTGGGCTCTGACTTTTGATTACACACTCGTTCCTGTCAATGTACATTTGCTTTGTTTTTTGTTTCTAGTTCTTTTTCTACAATCAAAATTGAAATCTAGATTCTTTACTTCTTATGTGGGGAAAGAAATATTCTTCCTTGATGAGTTCCTATTCTAACAACTACCTTGTGGATAATAATAGACCGTTGTTATTGCCCCCCCCCCCCACACTTGCTTTTTTCAGGAGGATGTCGTCTGATGTAGGGAGCTGGGAAAGACTCTGATTAAGAAGGTCTGGAGAAGTCCCATAGTTCCCTGTGACGGTTGCGGGACCATGGGAGATGGAGGTGTCAGTGCAACGGGAGAGGGGCTCAATCAGTCGCACGTTCTCTTTGACCGCTTCGTTCAGGCCACCACATGTAAGGGGACGCTTAAAGCCTTTCAGGAGCTGTGTGACTTCCTCGAGCTCAAGCCCAATGAGTATCGGGTCTTCTACCACAAGCTCAAGTCCAAGCTCAACTACTGGAAGGCGAAAGCACTCTGGGTCAAGCTAGACAAACGAGCCAGCCACAAGGAGTATAAGAAAGGCAGAGCTTGTGCGAACTCTAAGGTAGGATATGAATTTTATAAGACTGAGGTATTGTTTGCAGTGATGTGAATACAACTGGTTTTACCATACACTTGCTCTTGATACATTGACATTTTTTTCTTTTGGCTTCAATTCAGACCATTTTTTTTGAAGATACTAAGGCATAACAGCAGAACATGGCATCAAATAATCTATTAGGCTCCTTTGTAGACATCCTTCATCGATCATCCAAAAGTCATAATGAACAACTTCTGTGATCTTATTATGTTTGTGCATACAGTAATAAACAATTGCTTCTGGTAGGATTAATCTCCAGATCACAAAACGCTTCGTTTGATTTTGTTTACCATTGTGCGTGTATGTGTTTTAGTGTCTAATCATCGGAGCAGGGCCATGTGGTCTGCGCACAGCTATCGAACTTGCCTTTATGGGAGCCAAGGTGGTTCTGCTGGAGAAGAGAGACGCCTTTTCCCGCAACAATGTCCTGCACTTGTGGCCTTTCACGATTCAGGACCTGCGTGGCCTTGGCGCAAAGAAGTTCTATGGGAAATTTTGCGCCGGCTCCATAGACCATATCAGTGAGTAGATGTAGACTGTACACACGCGTACAACATCTGAGAAAACGTCTTGGGCTTTGTGATGTACTTCGGTCTTCTTGTCCTCAGGTATTCGTCAGCTGCAATTGATGCTGCTGAAAATGGCTCTTCTCTTGGGCATCGAGATCCATGTCAATGTGGAGTTCAGAGGCCTCATTGAGCCGCCAGAAGACCAAGAGAATGAGAGTAAGATGGCCTCTTCTGAGCCTTATGTAGATTTCATACCTTCTATATTATTTAATTAAAATATTACACGATGTGATATGCTCTATTACAACATTAGAAACTTCACAGCTTGTGCCTTAAAGGGGCCGCGTTTGCGGCACATTAACACAAAATATCTAATGTGTGTAACATCTTCAGGGATTGGCTGGAGAGCTGAAGTCCATCCTAAAACACATCCTGTTAGTGAGCTGGAGTTTGACGTCATCATCGGGGCAGATGGGAGGAGAAACACACTGGCAGGTAGAGTAGAATGTTTTTTTCCCGACTATAAGCCATTTTAACCCCCTTATTTTGGTCTTAATATGTCTCAGGGCCCTCTTGGTTAAGCACAAATCTTTGCTGCTAATATGATGATTAAGTAAAAGGTTATTATTGTAGTGATTATGCTGCTTAATTACCAGCTTTTTACAGATTTAGGGCCTTTCGCACATTGTTAGTTGGTTTTGCCATTTGAGAATTAGCGCAATCTTGATTAAATGCCACAGTGGCTCTTGGCTTTGGTTCTAAGGGAATTTCTTTTTAATCTTAGAACGGTTAACAAGAGGCACTCGGTGTAAGAAACTGGATTTTCTAGGCCTCTAGAAAAGAAGCATTCTAAAACTAAAGAGGCTTTTGTAGAAGTGCTGCTGATTTTGAGTCTGACTTTTAAGCTATTGTTGTTTGTTTGTATTTTCTCCCCAGGGTTTAAAAGGAAAGAGTTCAGGGGTAAACTGGCCATCGCCATCACCGCCAATTTTATTAACCGCAACACTACAGCCGAGGCCAAAGTGGAGGAGATCAGCGGGGTGGCCTTCATCTTCAACCAGAAGTTCTTTCAGGATCTAAGGGAAGCCACTGGTATGGGCACGTTTGTAACGTTTGATGTTTCGCACTGTCAGCAATTTGGGATTCGGCTTAATGATTATAGGGAAGGCAGGACTGACTCAGCTAGTTCTTTTTTCTTTTTGTAATGTAGCATCCTGTGAAAAGCCTTCTTGGGTCATTCTTTAATTTACAGTATATAGTTTTAAAAGCTAGGTGAACTGAACTTTAGATGTTTTTCCAACCATGAGTTATTAAAAGAAGAAAATGTTCATTTGCATATTCAATTACAGCTGAAGAACAGGAGCGTTACAGACATTTTGCCAGCTTGTATTTAATTAAATACTAAATTGATTGGGCTTAGGATATGGCATGCTGCCATTCATCAATTCATTTGCTATTGATTAAAACATGACACTTTCTGTGAAAGCAGAGAACACTGCGGTTTTAGACTGTTAGTAATTATGCATTTCTTATTAAACTGGCTTTTTATTTAACATGAGAATTATAGGAACAAAGCACTACTTGTTTATAGCATAGTACTATACAGGATTGTCCAAAAAGTTGTTACCACTTATACAGGATTGACTTTTATTTTAATAACATAATAACACACTATGTATACAAGTACAAATGAAGCTAGTGCCCTCCTTCGACCTCTACTCCTTGGTTCATGTGCAAAGTCTTTAAACCATACAGGCCATAGCTCATTCACAAAATTATGTAGTACCGTATGAGTGGTAACATCTTTTTGGATAACCCTGTCTAATGTATTGTGTTATGACTCTTCTGTCGCCTCAGATCGTTTACCATATCACTCATAGGGATAATCATTAATTAGATTACTTTGAAAGGTGCTTTGTGACATCGTCCATTGTTATCACTATGTAAATACATTGTGTTCAAATGAACAATTAAGGTTGATAAGCAAATGAATAAATAAATATATATTTGTGATACCGGACATACAATGCAAAGTATATACAGCATTTAACTTTTCCCATCTTTTATGTTACAGCATTGTTCAAAAATAAAAAATGGCATTAAAAATTCTGCAAAGGAGTTTGTTTCAAATCCTCTCAAATGTATTAAAAATAAAACAACAAAAAAAAAATCACATAAGTATTTACCATCTTATCGGTTACCCTTAAAATTGAGCTCAGGTGCGTCCTGTTTACACTGATCATCCTTGAGATGAATTCTGCTGCAGTGAACACTAATGGTTACACAGATAGCGATAAGATAAACAAAGAGGTAAATAAACATATAGATATAGAGCAGGAGAGAGAGTTTTGTTGGTTCCAGGGATGCAAATAGCAAAGAATATTTATTTATTGTTAAAGTTGTTACGTAATCTAATATTTTGTTAAATGTCTTTATTTTCACACATTTACAAGTTCATTAATAGATTGAGTCATGAACAAAAATATGTTTGAAAATGATATTTTCTTTCAACTGTACATAGCAAATTGTGTGGGTAAATCCTTATATAGACTTTTTGATTCATAAAATAGAAGAATGTACATAAGTTAAGCAGTGCACAATGTCAAAAAAAAAATGGATATTTCACGCCATACAGAATGTGTACAGATCGGACACCAGAGGAAAACTGATGGGTGTCTAGGGTGGAATTATGTCCCGGGGTTATTCTTCAGTGTGGTTAGTAGTTGCCTGCTTGTCTGCCCCGTCCTGGCGCTGACAGCTTTGTGCTGAGTTGGCAGAGGCTGAAAAGCCTTTGCTTTTGTTTCGCTGGTCGCGTAATCGCTACTGTTGGTTTCCGTCTATCATACAACGTTTGAGAGACTGGTCTACTTTTCCCAATGGGCTATCATTATTCTCCAAGGGGCGAGTTGTTTCGTACTCTGCTTTTATTTTATTTTATTTTATTTTTTTAAATGCTTACCTGCGTGTCAGTCTCTAAAATTGTATAATTTTGCCTTTGCAGGGATTGATCTTGAAAACATTGTCTACTATAAGGATGACACGCACTACTTTGTAATGACTGCCAAGAAGCAGAGTTTGCTGGAGAAGGGTGTCATCCTGCACGTGAGTGATCATGGCGGATTCGCCCAACAAATTGTCTGTCTGCTTAATATTGTCGCTACTCTGTGTCATGATTTCAGTATAATCATCATTTGGTGTAGAATGAAGGATTTGAATTGAAGTTTAATGTGCAGGTGTGGGTTTTTTTCCCCTTTGCTTAAAGTTAAAGACCATAGTAACTGTTCTACTTTTAACTGTTCAAAACATTCACATTTTAAAAGTCCAAGAGCACACTGTTAGTAGTTTATAAGTCCAATGTCTAGGAAAAGGTCTTGTGTCTGTTTAGAGAGATGGAAATAGCGTGTAAATGATGATGCCGTCGTAATACGAGCAAAACAAGATTTGGTGTTTAGAGAGATGGAAATAGCGTGTAAATGATGATGCCGTCCAAAACATAGGTAATACGAGCTTGTGTTGTTTAGAGAGATGAAAACAAGATGATTGCCGTCGTAGCAAAACCAAGATTTGTAGCATGATTCAGAGAGAAATAGGTCCCCCCCCCCCCCCCCCCCCCCCCCCCCCCCCCCCCCCAAAAAAAAAAAAACAAAACCTCTCACTGTTGAATTATATGTCTAACTGCAGCTTTAACACAGAATGGGCTCATTTATTTCAACACTTGCAATAACCACATGTTTCATAGCTGACTGGCTTGCACTATGACATGAAGAAATCATTTTGCTCTGTGCTGCGAAACTGTATTATACTGTGTCAGAAATGCTTCTTTCCTGTCTGTATTTCAGGATTATGTGGACACAGAGATGCTTCTATCCAGAGCTAACGTTGACCAAGCTGCTTTGCTGTCCTACGCCAGAGAGGCTGCGGACTTCTCCACCAATCACCAGCTGCCCACGCTAGACTTTGCCATCAACCATTACGGGCAGCCTGACGTGGCCATGTTTGACTTCACGTGCATGTACGCTTCGGAAAATGCCGCGCTGGTTCGCCAACGCCACGGCCACCAGCTGCTTGTAGCTCTGGTTGGAGACAGTCTTCTGGAAGTAAGGAAAAGGACATGATATTCAATAATAGGAGGAAAAAATATTTTTATATTTATGCCGTATTTATGTCAAAATATGTTTGTCATTCTGTATCGCATTGTTATTTGTGCAGCCATTCTGGCCAATGGGGACTGGCATTGCACGAGGTTTCTTGGCAGCCATGGACTCGGCATGGATGGTAAGAAGCTGGGCACAGGGAGCAACGGCACTCGAGGTGCTTGCGGAGAGGTACGCTCTCACTTCACTTCATTAGAAGTATGAGAACTATGAGCAACCAGGAATGTGGATTTAGACTTTCCCATTGACAAGAATTTATTAGTAAACATTCCAATCAGTTTTTTCCCCACCTGGAACCTCAAGCAGATAGAGACTGAAAATGTAATTCTAAACACCGACTTTAAGTAGAAAACCATCTAATTCTCTGGCATTCATGCAGCATGCTAACAGCAATAACATTGCATGTGGTAAAACTGAAAGAATAGACTTCAAGGCAGTTTATGTTCTCAGAATATGCCAGTGATTGCTTTCTTTTTTAAAGTAGTTTTTCTGTTAGTATAGTCATTATAAACAATTTAGTCTCTCGGATAGAAAGCAGAAGATTCTTTTTGAGGCAGTTTTGCAATTCTTTCTAAATGTCCAAGACACAGAAGCACCCATTGTTGTCTTTGATTGTTTTTTTTGGGTGTGTTTACTGCATTCTGAAGTCACTTATGATTCTATTTATAAATGTGTTTATATAGAGTTCCTGAAATGTAATACCGTTATTACACATTAATGTCTGCATCACGAGTTTATAAATCTTTTCCCGCTCTTTCCGTCCATGTTGGCCCTTAATCCTTTCAATAGATTTTATTAAATCTCCTGAGTCAATTTCTGTTTAATGGGACTGACCCCGTGTCCTTTGCTAGTGTAATACTTGTAATTATGGTTCTTAGGGAAAGCATATATCGCCTGCTCCCTCAAACCACGCCGGAGAACGTGAGTAAGAACTATAGTCAGTACACGCTGGATCCCACGACGCGCTACCCCAACATCAGTCTGCACCTGCTCCGACCCAACCAGGTAGACGCTTCATGCATGGCTTTTTCCGTACTCATGCATCATTGTAAAAATGAGAATGCCGCCTCATTTTCTGTTCTCCATTGCGTTAAAGGTACGTCATCTCGTCGACACCGGGGAGACCAGGGAAATCCGCATCGACATGGAGAATGTGGTCAACTCTTCCACGCCCAAACTCGCCAGGAATGGTGTGTCTTTTTTAATCGATATTGTAATGTACAGTATATGCGAGTTAAATTGGCTTTTTTTGCAACTTAACAGAGTTATATTACTTTTATCCTAGAACTTGTGCTTGAGAAGCAGTTCCAAGGTAACTGTCGGGAACTCCCGCAATGCATGATGATTTCTCACAGGAGAGTTTAAAGTAACATGCATCATGCTGTTGTGTTAGTAACTCAAATGTCTAACACTGTCAATAACAGGTGTTTTGCAGTGTTTGTTTTTATCATGTCCGTATAAGCTAACGCAGTATATTTCATAAAATGTTAAAAATGTTTTTTCTAACTATTATTCAAAACCTCCTATTTCAATGACTACCAGTTATCTTACTATGAGTAAATACAATCTAATTTTTTTTTGTTTTTGAAAGTATTTCGTAGAGCACTGGTTAATAGGGATGTTCTTTTTTTTTATTATTAAAACCTTCCCCAGAATCTGTAGCACGCTCCAGCAAGCTGCTAAACTGGTGTCAGAGGCAGACGGATGGCTATAGAGGGGTCAATGTGACGGATCTTACCATGTCCTGGAAGAGTGGACTTGCTTTATGTGCCCTTATCCATCGCTACAGGCCAGACCTCATGTGAGTGCTGTGTTCTCTGGGATGGGAAGCAATGATTTTTGACATGCGTTATTTACAATATTGATATTTCAAGCATGTAGTACAATACAGCAACAGTTCTGATGTTAATATATGCATAGTTAGAATTTTCTGACTATTATAAAATTATACTGGAATGTATTTAAAAATAAATTTCCATGCTGTGTTAAAATGCATGGTCAAGGTCTGCATGGTCAAGCTTCTATGTTAATTATATAATGAATATAATATTACATAACGCATGTTTTTAACTGGAAAATTTTCTGAAAAAAATAAAGAAAAATGTATATTTATATGGAACCAATGTAAAATCAATTATCAATAAATAAATATTACTCCTTTTTACGTCATAAATACATAGTGATTTTGACTCACTGGATGAGAAGGATGTGGAAAAGAACAACCAACTGGCGTTTGACGTAGCTGAGAAAGAGTTCGGGATTTCCCCTATCATGACTGGAAAGGAGATGTCTGTTGTAGTGGAGCCTGATAAGCTCTCGATGGTCATGTATCTCAGTCAGTTCTATGAGATGTTTAAGGACACAGTACCCCCTGGTGGTAAGTAATGTTTCATACATTCATTATGATGTCTAGGTCATAGTTTACACATA
The DNA here is from genome assembly GCA_030449085.1 of Kryptopterus vitreolus. NCBI lineage: Eukaryota > Metazoa > Chordata > Actinopteri > Siluriformes > Siluridae > Kryptopterus > Kryptopterus vitreolus. The sequence goes on along the minus strand of JACRUU010000019.1, from coordinate 15,905,359 downwards.
TCACATATCACACAGGTCACTCACACACACACACACACACACACACACACACACACACACGTGTGACCTGATATATATATATATATATATATATATATATATATAGATATATATATATATATATATATTTTATTTATTTATTTATTTTTTTTTTTATTTTTTAAAAATATTTTTAATATATATATACATAGTAAATTTCCAAATACTTAAAACATTTATTTTGTTCCTTAGATTTGACCTCTCAGTTACTGATCAGCTGTAATGGAAAGTCTGACAGTTACATAAGCGCTATATAAATGTAATGAATTAATATTGTTATATTATAAAATTTCTATGTATAGCTCTCTACAAATTTTACCGCCATTCTCCCAAATAGATTTATTTTGAAAACATTCACTCCCAAGCTTTAAGATTATAGTTTGTCTTGACATTTTCCCCTTAGTCATGACTAAAATTGCATGGTCACGTGATTAAATTGTGTATAGCGCTTTTAAAATGTTTTTTTTTTTCTCTATGTTGTAGAAAATCACAACCTGAGTCCTGAGGAAAAGGCTGCTCTGATTGCCAGCACCAAATCTCCCATCTCCTTCCTCAGCAAGTTGGGTCAGAGCATCAACATCTCGAGGAAACGCAACCCCAAGGTTGTCAGCAACGGCAGTAGTGTTCAATGCAAATATGAACTGACCCACGTGTTTTGTAAGCCCATAATCTTATTCACGGCTGTGCTTCTTGTACAGGATAAGAAGGAGAAGGATCTTGACGGATTGGGGAAGAGGAGAAAGACGAGTCAGGCCGGTCACTCTGAAGATGTAAGTGTCCACCTTTTGACCTAATTTCAATGATAAACCAGTATGGATTGTTGAACCTCAGTTTCTAATGATGGTCGATGGCTCTTAAGGAGGAGCCTCAGCGGCCGGGACGCGAGGCTGCAGCTGCAGCTCTAGCGGATCGTAGGGTCAACTCTGCATTGGCCAATAACAACAAGGTGAAGTCTATGGCCACACAGCTGCTCGCCAAGTTTGAGGAGAACGCTCCGGTACAGTCTACTGGACTCAAAAGACAGGTAGGCTAAAATCTGGATAATAGATTAATACTTAAGTATGGTGTGGTAGGTAAAATTAAGGGTTCAATCATTTGCATTGCTATGCAGAGTGGTTTTCTGTTTATATATATATATATATATATATATATATATATATATATATATATATATATATATATATATATATATATATATATATATATATATATATGAATATATAATATATATGTATGGTTGTATATTTATATGGTTGTATATTTGGTCATATATGTTGGCTAAGAAGAAGGCTAAGAACATGACCTACTTGATTGGCATGTGAGTTGATTGTGTGTGTGTGTGTGTGTGTGTGTGTGTGTGTGTGTGTGTGTTATAGTATGTAATGTCAAGCAGTATTGAAGGTCCGTTCTTTTTATGGCAGTCTAAACCCCCTGTGTTTTTAGCAGGGGAGATCATAACACATTAGCTGAATTCTGTTTGTTGACTCAGAGATCATTTGGACTGGATTCACACTTATATTCTAAAATTTAAAATCTTGGCCGTGCAATATGCAAATGGAAAGAAAATTGGTGCAGAGGGGTTTTAAATAATGATTTAATATTATTAAAATAATAACAATTATTCTTATTATTGATGGCTTTTTAATTGATAGTAGTTTTAATAAATGTGTAGGACAAATGGCATAAACTGGGATGTCTGTGCAGGAATTGCATGAGTTACTATTGTTGCAACCAGTGCAGCAAGTAAAAGCAGCAGCCCTTCTTTTAGTTTAATGTTCAACCCTATTGCTTAATGTACAAACCTTTCCTCTATTTTATGTAAATTTGGTCTAGTTGACACAATGCGTCCCGGTGCAGCTTTTAAACATGAAAAAATGAACAATTTAAATAATTTATTTTCATTTGGATTCATTCATATAATTAGTGCTCAGACCCCTTTGCATGTGCATCACCTGCATGCATGTCTGAGCAGCAACTGTTTATTTTCTCTGCCCTTTTCTTTTGTGCATGTCATTTTCACATACAGTTTGCTCTTCAGGAACAGGAGCTTTTTCCTGCATCTATTCTTTCTCTGTCATTGTGCCTGCATTTCCTTTCTTATCTTTTGCTTTGTTTGCTCTTCTGTTTTCTTCTACTTTTTCATGAATTGTGATGGTGGCTTTTTATTGGCTCTGGTCGGTGTTTCGCGGCACCTGACTGGCCACATCACATGCCACTTTACACTCCACTGGTTCATAGATTGACTCAATGCCTGATCTGGGACATATGCTGTCTCCATCCCTGCCCTCCACATCTCTGAAGGAGCCAGTGCACCTGGCACAGCTTCCTGCATGGAAAAAGGTAAAGAGCATGTGCCAGCCCTGACATCGCCTTCATGTTCTATCTTTTTACAGTTATTAGCTGGTGTTACGACTTAATAAAACCTTGTATGCGGATTATAAACGTTTCATGACCTGTAACACTTCTAATCCAGAATATTGTTAATTCAGCAATCAAAGTATTGTTTTGGTGCCGATTTCTTTTCCCTTTAGCAGCTTTAAACACTCCTGTGTTCGATTCTTGTTTTAGACAGTTACATTCCACGAACATTCAGCTACAAAAGATGTTCTTTGTGGTTGGATATTTTTGTATATATCGGATCTTGCAATAAAATGAATCATAGTAGGACATTCCATGATCGACACTTCTTTGCTTCTTTGTCTTGTGTTTTGAAGTTGGTTTCAATTAGCCACAATCTTGATGGAAATACATGGTGTTGGAGAACGGAATGGTTCATAATGGTTCAGTATCGTTGCCTACATATAACCTGCATGTATATAATGCGTTTTGCAGCATATTTGCATGTTTTTTCGGACATTCGGTGTCACCCAGCTGAGGATGGGTTCCCGATTGAGTCTGGTTCCTCTCAAGGTTTCAGTCGCCTATATTTTTTCACCCTTACTGTACAGCTGCTCTGAGACCATGTCGATAAAAAAAAATATTGAATAGGATATTACAGTCAAATTATAATGTAATTGACTAAATAAACTCGTTAGTTGCATAGAAACAAAAAAAAAAACAAAAACAAAAAACATGCCCTCGTCTCTCAAAAACCATAAAAGCCTGTTTGTTTTAGTAAATGTTACTGCTGTCCTTCTGCTGGTTGGCTGGTTGCAACAGGAATGAGCAGGAGTATAAAGCTATACATTTTCATTAATGATCATATTAAAACAACATTCTTCATTCCTCAAGTGTGTATGTCTTATTTTTTTTCGGAAAAATGGACAGGTGTTGCCGCGAATATATAGCATATATAGCATCTCGTACAAGGGCAAACACATAACCAGAATTAAGAAAATCTTCTGTGATGATCTCTGTAAATCTGTTGAGACCGGCCAGACTGAGGTCCTATTTATAGCTCAGTTCTGTAGTTTCTTGTTGGACAGTAAATAGACTTCTGTTTATAAACATACATGGTGACGTAGACATTCTGTTCGTTAATTATTTTGTCTTGCGCGCTCGTATGTGTTTTTGCCATGAAGCTGACTGACTGCTCTAAACCTCGTTTGCTTTGACAAATTATCTTGAAGAAAGACATTTTTCCATTACTTTGTACCTGCTGTATTTGTTTCTGTCATTTTTGGGTCATTGTTAGTAAGTAATGGGATTGTGAGAGTGACATGGCACATTTCGCTCCTCTCCTGTCTCTCTGAAGGCTAGCAGAAGCAGCGACGGCCTGCGGAGCTGCCCTAAGAAAACCATTCTGCTTTATCCTCCTCCTACATCGCTCTCTCCACACACACAGGTGAAACTATGTCCCATGTACTCGCCATGGCGCTGAGCTCTTCCCCGCGTTTACCTCATCTAACTCTTCTCTATCTCTCTCTATCTCTCCGCCAAGTGTTGGGCTTTCTTTCTAACAAATATTTGTCTAAAGGTTTGTTTAGCATTCAGTATTCACCAATCCCGATTAACACAACCCCCTTTTCCCCCACTACCACTTAATAAAATGTAGTGTTTAACCCAAATATACACATTCACAATGTGTGTTTTATTACTAGTATGGTAAAGTACAGCCTACCTGCTGCATGTTGAATAGTCAAGCAAGGAATATATGGGAGAGCACTGCTAAAACAAATCCCGTTCTGAGAAATTGGGAGACGTATTTCAACACACTGACAAACTGGACTTAATGTTTGTGTCGTTAGAAGAACGTTCACAAACTGCTGGTAGATGAAAAAGACAGTGAAGACGATGACATCCTGGATACTCTGACATTCTCTTACAGGGTAACCCTGATTAGAGCATGGCTTGTTATATTTTACATAACGTGTGAAAATGGCTCGTGTGTTTGGTTTGGGAGTTAACAAGCATTAACGTCACTCCGACAAATACACAGGTAAAAATCTTGTTGTTTGTCCTAGGGAACAGTTTTGGTAGTTCAGGGGCGTACACGTAGGAGCAAGGGGGGATTAAAAAAAAGCAACATTCACAAAAACGTGGAGAAATTAGTTTCATTTATTTTCTACGCCAAGACCATCACTGTAGCACATATAATCTGTTAATGAAGAGTAGTTCATGTGTAACTGGAGACTGGACTTGCTTTATAATTCTCATTGAATTATATAATCATATAATTCTAAACATTGAAAGCAGTATGCAAACAATATTTGCTGTAGCATCGACAGAAATTTTAATAGACCTGAGGGGTAATTATATAGTGCTTTTTTGTTGCTATTAATAATACAGAAATTGCACTTGCATGTAAGGATATGTGCATTACTGATTTCCTTTGCATGGAAATTGATACAATCTGAAGATGAACCATATATAAATGAAAATCTTTGCACAACACCTTAATGTGATTTTCAAAGAAAATGAATAAAGGTACATCTTAAATCTACACACACTGATTATGTATACAAATATCGCTTAGAAAATAACGCCACGACTTACTCAGCCTCAATTGTTCTCATTTGTGAAGTAATGTTCAAGCATGATGACTGTGTGCTATGTCCAGTCTTATTTTAATGAATATAATAAGAATGAGGAGACATGTTCTCTGCGTTCCAACGCTTGATTTGTCCACAGGAAAATGAATTAAGGCATATGGAGCCTATCCATTTCGCGAACATTCAAGAGAGAGCTGAGATTCTAACCGCTAAGTTCACAGGGCAGTCCTACAACCCTGACAGACCCCAGGTAGAGCAAAATTACCTGTTCAAAATTAAACCATACTCATCCAGGACCAAATTATCATCAAATCAACCTGACAGTATAAAGCCTACCATTTCTATTAGCCTGATCTTTTATGGTAAAATGGTGGACAGTCATATGTATACAAATTTCATTCAAATTAAAATAAAAAATCACATTTCAGTTGAAAAATCATGGCGTAGTTTAAAGCTGATTTTACATGAAATATGTTCAAGGTGTAACCCTATTTCTAATCTTTAACATTTTCATAAGTAACAGTAATTTTAACAGTACATGTCACTAGTTACTCCCTTACTATATATATATATATATATATATATAACTTTTTGAATTGACTTGATATCTGTAATGTGCATAAAGTGTAAGAGTGCAAAGAACATCATGCAAGATTAAGAGTTTACTTTAGGACAGCACCAGCAGTGCGTGTAACATATGGGGGATGAAGTATTAGGCAATAGGAAATAATAAGTCACTCCAAAACAAGGCAAAGCCAAACAACTCTGAATTTGACCACCTTTTCAGATCCTTTTTAAACCCTTTAAATCATCAGTGTCTTCACATGGATAAACGAGTATCAATTAATCATTAATAATAATCTATAACTAAATGTATAACTAAATTTGACCACCTTATCAGATCCTTTTTACACCCTACTTGACACTTCTATACAGTGTTCTTGCATCCTGGTTATCACAAAAACCCTTGTCTGCTATCAGCTCTTCCTTCTATCTCTCAAATCTGTCTCTTTTTTTCCCTTTCTACCAATGGAGCCGATGAAAAAGCCATCACGCTTCTTTCTACAGCAGTGGCTTTTGAGTCACGGGTTACATCCCGGCCAGCCACCCTCCTCCCCTGAACCCGAACAGGAGGTACAGCATGGCTGCTGTGCATGAACCCCATTTCTCCCTTCCTAACCTATCCTTGGATATTTTGAGCGCGGTTTGCCGTGAATTAGGACTAATTAGTCCGTAGTGTTACAGTTCATAGAGTGACCACGGCGTGCTTCTGTTCTACAGGAGACACAGAGTTTGCGATTGCAGTCTGACGATCAAGTGCCTATACACATCCCTAGTATCCAGGAGCGAGCTGAGAGGTTAGCTTCTCTATTCAAAGACAAGCCTGCTAGACCCAAGGTGACCCCTCCAATCGCTGCGTTTCAAATGCAGTGTTGCCACCATTTTAAATACACGCTAAAACATTGCAAAGTCATGAAGCATGCAGTGATATCTAGAACAGGCTCCCGTGTGTGCTTTCTACCTGCTGATGTTTACTTCTTTTTTATTTTAGCCTCCTCATGTTCTACTGTTATCTAACACTTTTCCCCCTTCCCTCTCTTTGTCTTTTTCTCTGGTCTGGAGCCTAAGAAAAAGCCCTCGCATTTTCTTATCGAGCAGTGGCACAGAAAGCGGGAGATGTCCGCTGATCCTCAGCTCAGCTCGCTGTCCTTGAATCGACAGGTAGCCTGGTGCTTGAGCGGCTGTGGGGTTCTGTTCCCCGACTCACTTCCACGTTCACTTTTCGACAGGAGAATTGGCCTGTGCACTGCTTTCTATTTGCTGACTGGGAATCTAGTAGACCAGGGGTCACCAACACCAGCAGGTCACCCCCCCCAGGACCACACGATTAGTTCTTAGACCTCTTCTTATAATGGCCCAACTCATCAGTGAGATGCATCTAAAATTTCAAAAACTCGTTGTGAGAAATCATCAGTGTCTTCACATGGATAAACGAGTATCAATTAATCATTAATAATAATCTATAACTAAATGTATAACTAAATTTGACCACCTTATCAGATCCTTTTTACACCCTACTTGACCCTTCTATACAGTGTTCTTGCATCCGGGTTATCACAAAAACCCTTCAGCTCTTCCTTCTATCTCTCAAATCTGTCTTTTTTTTCCTTTCTACAAATAGAGGCGATGAAAAAGCCATCACGCTTCTTTCTGCAGCAGTGGCTTTTGAGTAAAGGCAAACTTGTTAGTTCAGAGGAGGATGTCAAACTGGTATCCCTTTGTATGAAGTAGCTCTGTTTCAAAAAGGTTGGTGGCCCCTGTAGTAGACTAACTTGTCTTTGCATCTAGAATATAGACGTCTGTGTTGTTGTGTGCTAAAACTATCCAGCATTCCAAAATTGCAACCATGACGCCTGCTTTGGCAGCTGAGAGTGACTCGATCTACTGCTCTGATGAGTTTTATGCATTAAAAGGAGTGCTCTGTATGTGCGAGTCCCACCGACAACATTGAGTTGGCATGTTTTTCTTGTTTTTTGTACGGTGTGTCTTATTTCTAAGCACCTCAACAACCAAACACACCTTTGCTTCCCTTGGACTTTTTTTTTTTTTTTATCACCGTCTTAATCACACCATCTGTGTGCACACTTCACTGCCCTCTTTTTTTGTTTGTATCGTTTTATTTCCAACGCCAAATTTTTCCACTTCTCTTACTTTTCTTGATTTCTCTTTTATACCCATTCCATTCTAGCAATATATAAAGTTGTATACAGGTGGTGTGAGCTTGTTGGCTGAGCAAATATCCAATCAGCTTCAGCCTCAGGAGGACCGCTGGAGCCGTCTTGATAAGAGGGAATTGGTAAGAATTCTGGGTGTTGTACTGACGGCGTCGTTTAGCACGTGTAAGCGCACGCCCGCTTAGGAAAATAAGAATCGTGAGCATCGTTTGTCCTGTTACATGAATTCTCACCGTGCCTACTAACTTTGTCTTTTCTGCTATTACAGTGACCCATTCCGAATCCCATAACTATCTGTTCTTTTCTCTCTCTCCGTCTGTTTTTTGTGATAATACCTAACCCACAAATGATTCTCCAAATTCAACGAGCTTATCTTGTATAGTGCTCACTGGAGCACTGGCCTACCATAGAGGAAATGTCTGTAACATGTTTGTATGTGTTCCCTGCAGGGTTCCTTGCGCAAGGAGTTTCCTCAGAACATCGGAGGCAGCGATGTGTGTTTCTTCTGCCGGAGGCGAGTGTATGTGATGGAGCGACTGAGCGCGGAGGGCAAGTTCTTTCACCGCACCTGCTTCAAGTGTGACTATTGCGGCACCACGCTGAGGCTCTCGTCCTACGCCTTTGATGTGGAGGATGGTAGGATATCCTGTATTATATATTTCAGATTTTCTAGGCAAACATCTTACCCTTTTCCAAACTTTATTTGGCATATATACATTACAGCACAGTGAAGTTGCTTCTTCGCATATTCCAGCTTCTTCGGAAGCTGGGCTCAAGGGCCTTGCTCTATTATTGAATTTATTATTCAATAATTATTGAATGAGCATTGCAAACTGCACCTTAAAGGATACTTACATTGTCATATATATGATTTAATTCCACATTAAATGAAACCTGCCATTTGAAACAATTACTGCACTGTCCCTGTGTGATTTGAAGTTCATCATGTCTAACATTATCAGGCTTCCACTTACTCGTTTTTCCCTAGTTCCTCGTTCTCGTTCCCCCCATTTCACAATATGGCATCATAAGATTTCCATTGTCTTCAAACACAGTGGTGTATTGTTGCCATGGACAGAGTGCTGATTTTTCTGCATTGACCCCTCCTTCAGAGCACGCTGTTCAGAGACTGCCCACTTGGCATAGTGCAAATGCACCAGCAAGCAAACTCGAGCCTCATGTATGAGGAAAAACATATTAAACTGTATAATACATTGCACTGGAAAGGAAGTATAGAGTGCTATCTTTGCTTAACATGTGGATAATGCACTGAATATCTCTCTCTCTCTATTTGTGTTTTATAGGGAAGTTTTACTGTAAGCCGCATTACTGTTACCGGTTATCTGGGCAGGCTCAAAGGAAGAGACCTGCTCCCCCTGCTGCTCCTCTTCAGCCGAAGGTAAAAATTATCATGTTAATCAATTATCAATTATCATCTTTATCATGTTTTGAGATGTTTGTTTGCACCAGAGATACCTAAACTTGTGCCACAAGTTAAAGGGGAAAAATGGCATTTAAAAAATAATTAATAAAGACCCGATTCATGTCTATGACTAGAGGTCACTGAATAGCTGTATTAGGCTCTGGACTCTGGACTAATTTATTATAAACTGATTATTAATGTTTATTTATTTATTTTTAAATATTATTAAATAGTAAATGAGAGGAATGATGTAAAATTAAAGTTGGTATAATGCAATGGGTTTTTTTTTTTTGGAGTTGGCGACGCTCTGCCATCAGTCAAATCTGATTTTTGGCTCTTTATTAGAAAAACTATTACACATATGGTTTATACATATATGAATGTATTGTATTATTTTCCTTGAGCTTTTTCTTTTTTTTTTTTTATTTTGTCTGTTAATACTTTTGAGTCTCATTTGTCATCATACCAAATTAAAAGTAATATTTGACCCCCATTTTTTAATTACACTTTCTGACTGGGAAATTACTGCGCCCAAGTTTAGGTTTGTGGTTTTTGCACAAAAAGCTTGAAATCCTGAATATGCCAAGTTATTAGGATGACAAGAAGGTACCTGCAAACCTTTTGTTAGAGCAGAAACACACAACTCAACCTGATCGGTGTTTGATGCTAAACTGGATTGTTTAGCCTGATCATATTCAGTTAAACTGATTAAGAACTGAGAATGAATATATAAGGCAATGCATGAATATACAAGGCATTCAAGGCAATGCTTGTAAAGCTAATGGCAGGAGAACGGATGCTTTGTCCAGATCTAGCGAGAGGTCTAGGAGTAGAACAGAACTGAAAACCAGTAATAAAGTTTGACTTTTACACATACAAAACACCTGTACTTAAGCAAGTGCAGCAGATGAATTGCTTTTAGCCAAGAATATATGGCGACAGGTAAAGAAAAAAAATCCTAATTTCTCCTAACAGGTGATTTATCACTTGATGTTGGGAATATGTCTTAAATAGGAGATTGAATTATTCAAAGAACCCAATATGAATGGGAAATGTTTTGTGAAACATTTCACCCTTGATGGCAATTTAAATTTCCCATAAAAATTGTTAGGAGTAAAGTTCTCAGTGTCTCATTTCAAGCACAAATCTGCTTGAACCAACAGATTTTAAGCAGAATAATTGTTTTATTATTATTATTTTTTCCCACTGTCTTTATTCCTTCAGGAATCCCAGGTACCAGTGATACCTACAGCCAGCGTGGATGCCCCTGGGGATCCATGTCCGGTGGAGCGTGGGCCTTCAGGTACCTGCCTTTCCTCACTCGCTGCTGTCCTGCGCCGCATTCCCAGGGTGGGGGGCTCCGTGCGCTTGCTGCGCCGCACCGTGTCCTGGACCGGACATCAGATTGCACACTGTCCCGTAGTCTTCCTCTTCACTTATTGTCTCTACCTGTTCTCCTGCCTCACTCTCAACCTGCTGCTCAATATCTTCTAGCATGCACTTTCCTTTCCTCTCTCAGCAAGTTTCTGGATCGACGGCAAAACCTGACGCTACCGATGTCATAGCTTGTTTCTATGGGTGTATTCTGAAGTTGCATCTATAGTTTTTCTTTGTGTGTATTTAATTACATTTTCTAGTTACCAAACTGTTCTGTTTTTTGGCACTAATTCAAAGTGCATCTATAGAATTTTATAGTAGTATCTATTCGCAAGGACCATTACATCGTTTATTCATATTATAATAGTTCAGTACCTTTTTCCCTACTAATACTGTTTTGTTTTGCTTTGTTTTTAAGTTATGGTAGTATATAGCAAATGAATGAGCACATTACAATCGTAAAGTAGATGAAACAAAAAGAGTTAAAAAGTCTTTGCTTAGCTTTATTTTTTCTCACATAGTGTCTCTATGCAGTTAAACAGTGCAGCAATAACTTTATATACAGTATATGTTATTTTGCGCAGGTGCCGTTTAGATTTAGATCTTTCTGTAATATTTTTTCTTCAAACATCTTTCTTTTTAGTGCCTGCCTGATTGTTGTTCTGTACCTGTAACTAATACTGAAGCTGTGATGTAGTCCTTGTGTCATGTGTATCATACGTTTGTAAGCTTTACCTTTCCCCAGTCCTATCGGAGCAGATAATCGCCATTCTAAAGCCTGCCTCCATGCATGCTTTTCACCTGAGGACACAGCCTGTCATGATTTTTCTCTTTTCCTTTCTGTGTGTGTGTGTGTGTGTGTGTGTGTTTCTGCATGTGTGTGTGTTTCTGCATGTGTGTGTGTTTCTGCATGTGTGTGTGTTTCTGCATGTGTGTTTTTCTGATCTCTTCATGCATTCCGAACCCATCTTTGTTTTATTAGAAATCTGTAGAAAAAGAAAGCCAAAACAGCAAAGAAACTATATCTGTATACAACTATATACATTTCAAATAAATATAAAGTAATTAGATATTTTAATATAGAGATTATTGGAGATTATTAGACATTACACCTGTGTGTGTGTGTGTGTGCGCGTGTGCAGTGTATATAGTATATCTCTTAATGTTCTTAAGTGTGCCTTATGCACTACACATTTAGATATGTGAAGTATAATTGGAAACTTCTTTATTATTTTAGTTAATTAAACTCGTCGCATAGGTCCTGTGTAACAACATACTGATTTCGAAATAGCTGTAGTTTGAATTAATTTAGTGCATTTCTACATGCTACACCATTAAGTTACATTTACTTTTTTTCATTTACATTTAGCAGACACTCTTATTTAATACGTGTGTGTGTGTGTGTGTGTGTGTGTGTATGTATGTATGTGTGTATATATATATATATATATATACACACATACATACATACACACATGAGATTTTTTTTATTATTGGGATATCTTTTGTTTTGTAAAAAATATTTAATGCATAATTAGTGATAATTATGCAGTTCATTATATACATTTGTACGTTCTGACGATATCATTTATATTTCTTATTATTGGTGCAGGGTACACATTATTTATTTGTTTGTTTGTTTATTTATTTATTTTTATTTACATATTTTACACCATTATTAATCATGAAACATTGCTTTGTAGGATGGGAAAAAGGCAAGGTAGCTGAAATCTTGTATTCATTAAATATGTAATAGATTTCATAATATACTTAATATACATGCAATTAAATGGTGTAGGCTAATAAATCATGTGCAGTGCATTTTTAAACACTGAACTTGTGTTTGTCTTTTTCTGTTATGTGAGAACTAGAGATAATGGATTCGAACATAGTGTGTATGTAATACCAACTTGGAATTATTACATAATATACTTAATATACATGCACAATTATATAATATTTTTGATACAAGAAGGTCTTTTCATCCAAGGGCCTGATTTGGATACAGATATGAAATCTGCAGGTGGTTGTACTTGGAGTCTTAATACCCAGAGACTCCACTCCCTCCTGGGTTTTATGTCCATGTTAAACTGCATCACTTCCTCTCCCTCGCTGTCTCCTGTAGCTCCCGAGGTGAACGGCATGGTTGAGCCCAGCGTGGCGAAACGCCTTAAAGGAACTCCTGAGCGTATTGAGCTGGAGAACTACCGCCTGTCCATGCAGAGAGAGGAGGAACTAGAGGAGGTGCCTGAGGAGACACTGGCCGAGCACAACCTCAGCAGTGTGCTGGATAAAGGCACAGATGTGGATGAGGGCTCAAGGTTAGTCTACAAAGCTTGTTATTCATTTACTTGAACATATTGAGAGTGTCACACACAATAGATATGAGTATCTATCAATACATAATTCAACACTCGGTCATCGGTTCAGGCTTTCGGTGTCATCATAATAAACCACGGTTGAGAGGAATTAGCTCCATGCAACCCCGCCCCTTTTATCCACCTTTTCTTTAAAAAAAAAAGAAAAAGACATAAAACAAACCAGGCAGCCTGAATGATTCATAATTTAGTTCACATATTTATTTAATAAGTGTTTCTTTATTGTGACATGAGCTGTTAGATGTTCGATCAACAGATAGATGTTTTAAATTAAAATGAGTACTTTAATTACATATATACTTTTTTAAAAATTACATATGTAATTTAATTACTAAATATTCCAGTTAATATGATAGCAGTTTAGCGATAATGCACCCTTCTCTCTCTGCAGTAGCTCAGAATCTGACATGGAGGAAGAAGGTGAGGAAGAGGGGGAGGAGCTGGAGCCACCGGCATCCTCGGATCTCGGTGGTGTGCCATGGAAGGAGGCCGTGGAGCTCCATGAGAAACTGAAGGCTGGCAGTGATGCTGGGGAAAGCGCGAAGGAAGGAGAAATAGAGGAAGAGGAGGAAGAAGAGGAGGAAGAGGAAGATGAAGAGGAGGAAGGGGAGGAGGAGGAAGAGGAAGAATCAAGTGATGGTAATTCCAGATTGTTTACTAATTACCAATTGGGACATGGTTTAGAACAGTTGTGCGGACAAATTCATAAAAGCGAATGGGGGAAAAAAAAAGAAGTTTCTTATCCTTCTCTTTAATCTTTTCCCATTTCTCTGTTCGTTTCATTTTCCCTCTTTATGTATGTCCTTGTCTGTGCATATTTATAGGATGAACAGTTAATTCAAGGAAACAATATAGATCCGGTGTAAATGGTTTCCACACAGGAATCAACAGAATTTTATAGATCTGTGGTGGTTCGAGAAAAGCTGAGTATTGTTTTGGTAAAATTCTGTAAAACAGCTGAAATATGTGACTTTCTTTTTTATTGATTAAATTGACCTTTTTTTGGTCAACAATCATAACAATAACATAACAATCAGGGACAAACTGATTTACATTCCCACACACCATAATTAAGTGTATTATGTAAAGCTGCTTTGTAACAATGACAATTGCTCTACAAATAAAATTGAATTGCATCTTCAGCACAGGTGATCACAGAAATATTAACACGTCCTTAAAAGATCAGGATTGCACAAAAAATCCACGTAACAAAGGAACTGATTTTCTAAGCCGTCGTGTTTCCACCGAAGACGATGTGAGCGGAGATTAGTCAAGAGAGAATAACAAAACCACCACAGCTCTGTTTATACTACTAAACTTTAAATATTATATCTCTAGCCTTTTCCTTTCATGCAGTCTGTATGCTTTTTTACTGTATGCTTTCATTAAGAACTTACTTATTATATATATATATATATATATATATATATATATATATATATATATATATATATATATATATATATATATATCTATATATATAATATATATACAGAAATTTACGGATAAAGCCCTGAAAGTGACTATGAAAAAGGGTTTGTTCATACTGTCTGTCATAGTGTCTGTTACCCTGTACTGTGTAAACATCGCTTACCCTCCCCCCTCTCTGTCCTCTTAATACTCTGTCTGTGTTTGTGTGGATGAATGTTTTCTTATTCTCTCCATGTGTGTTTGGTTCACTTGTCTATCCTATCACTGTGTGTGTTTGTGTCCTGTGTGTATGTGTATGTGGGGGTAACTGTGTGGGCTGGCAGAAGGGGAGTATTTTCCTTGGGAAAGGGAGCTCCAGTCAGGTCTATGGCTGGAGAACCTGAATGATGAAGAGGAAACGGGTACATTTAAAGGTAGATGAGCCTGTGAATGCGTTTGAGCGTACACACAAACACATACGTTCCCACTATACACCTTAGTAACTAAAACACTGCCTGAAGAAAACCCGCCTTGTAACCTCGCTCTTTTCACTGCTCGGGTTTTGTTATTAACCCGTTCTTGGTTCTGAGTGGTGTTTCTCTTACATAAAATACTGACTGCACGTTATCTAAATATTGTCCAATTTTTGACGTGCAGGTTCTGAAGGAAAGAGTCTGTCAAAGCACAGACATGAAAGCTTTTCACCTGCGCTGGGTTTACTCAAAAGAATGCAGTTATCCAAATGGCAATTTTATTGGCTAAAAATGTAGTATTTTATTTAAGCATGCCCAATTCCGCTTATTGAATTTATTATTATTTTTTAAATATATGAATATTGAATGTTTTTTGATTGACTACTCTTAACATTTGTTTGATTATCTTCGGAATGTTGGTCTACATATAACAAGGCTCCAGAATAACCTTTCTGGAATCGTCCTGCAACTTTGCATTAGAAGTACTGCTTTAAAACCAACAGCTGGTTTTAGCATTATTGTGACTTTCGTATTAAAAATTGCTCTCATTTATTTTTATACCACTTAGTTAGAACAGTTAGAAGGCATAAGTGGTAGTGGAGCTGTTAGAAGGCATTCTATGTCACCAGCTACATCAATGATGGCTCAGTGTTCATTTTTCCGGTCTTAGTTCATCAGATCTCACCTACTGTTTAACAGCACCGACACCCAATTCAGGAAAATAGTGCTGAAAAGTCACTGTTTCCCAATGAGGTTTCTGATTATTGTTTTGGGATGTAGAGAGTGTACCATTTGAATCGCAACTGTGTACTACACATCTATTTATTAACTACAGCACAGAATATTGCTTTTCTAATACTGTGGTTTATGTAGTAGTTTGGTAAACGACAAGTGGACAGAAAACTTTATTTTTCTCTCCAAATGCAATCGGTATCTAATGTGTACCAAAACTGTGGCTTAAAAAAGCTAATAAATAAAATATAAACATTAAAAAAAATTAATGTATCTACCTTATTTAGAACCATTCTACATTCATTTACATTAATATTAGTTGCATTTGTCAGACATCCTTATACAGAGCGATCTCATTTTCCTTTACACAGACAGTTAAGGTTTTAGAGCCTTAAAGGGTGGTGCTGGGATTTGATCTCATGATCGTCTAATTCATAGTCTACCCTCGGTATTAGTAACAAATTTTGTGTAGCTGGACTGGATTTTGCTTGGGAGTATTAGGTGTTTCAATAAAATTAGGGATGGTGTAGATCAGAAGGTCAGGGGTTCGAGCCCTGGTATCGCCAAGCTCTTGGGTCCTTGAGCAAGGCCTTTAACCCTCTTTGCTCCAGGCAGCGCTGTATCATGGCTGATTCCAGATGCGCTCTGACCCCAGCTTCCAAAACAAGCTGGGATATGCGAAGAAAGAAAAGGCTATTCTATTCTAAATATTCATTGCACACACAATGAAAACCTTTCATCTCTTGCAATATTTTGATCGTCTCTTTTGTGTTATTCTGGAACCTTGGCCGTTAATGCATGATCATACTATTCCTTAATTATATTCCTTGCAAACTATTATATTAAGTCTTTTGTTCCTTTCCATCTGTCTGTCCTGAACCTGCTTTTATTACTACTTCTGTTGGACATGATTTTCACCCGGTGTCCACTTGTGCCTGTTTTTCTCCTCTTTCCATTGCCACACATTCCACACAAAATCCTAAATAATGACACGCAACAGCCCGGAACCTGCGAATTCAACAAAGCCTGCATCTGTTGGACCATGTGTTCCCTCGGACTGAGGGAGAAAAGGAAGAGTGCTCAGATTCGGGCTCTCTTCCTTCACTCCTCACGCTGAACACCCAGCCTGTCTCGTGCACAGGTAACTGACTCAGGAGGAGCCGCTGGGACTCGCACCTGTGTTGAAAGAGAAGCTGTAGCATTTCCTGTCCGTTAATATCATCTACACCCTTTCAAATATTACTTCTGACCAGTGATTTCCTGCAACCATATTACTTTTTGTTGTTTTCTCGATATTTGTTTTTTTATTTTGGTATTATGTGGATTTTGTATTTTTCGTTGGTTTGCTTTGGATCAATCCCCCTGCCTGATTTCACTCTACTTAATGTTGCTTGTTGGGGTGCATCCTGATGATTCCACCTTTTTTTTTTGGTCCCAATTTTACCATTCTTTTGTTATGTTGTTCATATTTTGTGTACCTTTTCATTTCATTGTTTTAGTCCCCTCCCACAAATCAGTGCGGCACGAAGCTGTCAGGGCCTGGCTGGACTCCATGTCTGGAGGTAGTGCTAAAACCAAAGCAACAGCTCTCCTTCTGTACTGTACCTATCTGCATTTGCCCACACGCAGCATAGCACAGCATGCGACACAGATGTATTCTCACCCAGGTGGAATATACTGGCTGCATGAAGAAGCTCTAGTTTAACTCTGCATGCGAAAACCATTTGACCAAACCTTTTTATATTAGGAATCTTTTCCATTCAGTATCGTCTTCTTACTGACCTAAATAATGATGTTTATGGTGGAGTATTTCAGAAACAGAAATGAGGTTTTACATTTATATTTTGTATTGCTTAAACCCCAGATCGGAGGCCACAGCTTAATATCCAGCAGTCACAGGATGCACAGTATTCCACAGACTCAGTGTTACTGTTGAGGGTTGGGTAATCGCTTTTGTAGTACCTAAAAGTAATGCATCATAATAGGAAGCTCGGGCCCAGGCTTAAGGGCACCAACAAAACTAGTTAGACAACAAGACAGCATTTACATCATCTTCAGAATAAGGTCATTGTCAGATTAGTAAGCGCCGTGTGTTGCAATCAAAAATGCTTCATTAACTTTCATTTCCAAGATAGACATGAAGATCTATATAAGGTCCAACAGTGTGACCACATAAATCTGGTTTTGTTGAGTTACCCCCCCCCCCCACCCCCTTTACGTATTAATGATCATTTTGCTCCCTAGTTGCAGAAATCTGAGCCTTATCCATTTGCCCATTCATGTAAATGGATATCAGCATGTGCAAACGCTAAGCACTAACCATTGTGGCTGGGTATCATTACAAATAATGTATTGCTTCATTTATCTATTTATTTTTGACATATATTATTATTTACATTTTATGCATGCCTTGCATTTTCATTTACTTTCATTTCTTATTACGTTTAAATTGAGGTTTATACAGCGCTTACATCAATGTCTTATCCTGGCAGGCCTTTGCGCTGGCGGCTGGTTTATGCTAGTCTAACTCATGATTCGCTAAGAAATTTTCTTTTTCCTTCTTCTACCTCAGAGCTCTGTGTAGATGAGGAAGAGCCTGAGGCTGAAGCAGGAAGCCCAGACATTGAGCCTGGCACTGAGCTAGATGAAGGTATGTATGTCGCACTAATGCTGGAAAGAATCAGTGTTTGTATTGGATACACGTTCGTATATTGAGAGTGTTTATCTGTGCCGTAGAAGACATCCCTTCAGACGCAGAAGCTGAAGCTCGCTCTCAGCATGTTGACGTTCCAGAGCTTCTTCCAGTAGACACCGTGAAGCCGGAGAGCTTAGAGCAAGTTTCCAGAATTGGTGCGTTTTAATATAAACATGGAACAATGTGCCATTTTGTTTGATTGTAGTGAATCAATATGATATCCGATATAGAATGAACTCTTAAGGAAAGTTTCTATTTGCTTTATTCTCTCAGAGCATAAAGAACGGGTGTCCGTTAGTCCGAAGGAAATCATTGTAGATGTTATTCTCACTCCCATCCCAAAGCCATGTTCACCTGCTGAAGGGGTACTGATATTTACAAATATTTTTTACAAATATTTATCCTATCTGTCCCATATTCTAAATGGTTTATCTATATTTTTCCTCCAGATTAAGGACAAGTTGACTCCAGTACTAATAAAATCGCCAGGGTCACGCTTTTTTCCTGAGCCTTTTTTGCCTGATGTCAAAACCGGGGTCCCGTTGTCTCCTGAGGTTAAGGCACCAAATACTCCTGTTGCTATGGTGGCAACGTCTCCCATTCGCTTCCAGCCAGCACCCTTACCAGATGCGGTCACCCCTAAATCTCCTGTCCAGGTCGAGTCTTGTGCGTGCTCACCTTCAACCAACCCCTTATCCCCGATCTGTGCTCAGCCTTTGCCATGCCAGGAGCCCTCGTCACCCCTCTCTTCAGGGTCTCCTGTGAGAACTCAACCAGTCCCTGCTGTAACATCTACTCCATTGACAAAACCTGCCTCCGGGAGGCCAGACACAGCATCTCCGAATGCAAATGATTCCGCTATGGAGACACCAGCCAAAAAAGCCGACATTATTGAAGAGTTCTGGTTGAAGAGTGCTGAGATTAGAAAGAGTTTAGGGCTCACGCCGCTGGATAGGAGCAAAGCTTTAGAGAGGAGCATAATTAAAACTCCTACTGCAGATCCTATATTGTCTAAACCCCAGATCTCTGAGAGCCTATCGGAGAAGCCAACGTTTACAGGGCGCACCGTCATCCACAGACTTAATATTACCGTTGAGGGCCAGGTAATCTCTCCTTTAGATCTCAAGAGTAGTATTTCAGAAAGGAAGGATCTAAGCAGTAGCTCAGGCGTGGGCTTGAATGATAGCAACACAACGAGTCAGACACCTACCGGTGACAGCATTAACAACTCTGACTCCACCATGCTCACACCTCCTTCCAGTCCTCCTCCACCACCACCAAATGAGGAGCCGGCGACTCTTACAAAGAAGAAACCTCAAGTATCTTGGGAGAAGCTGACTTCACCTAGTGAGGAACGGGAAGTGGAAAAGGCCCTCGCCAAAGCTAAAACTCCTACCAGTCCGAAAAAGGACATGATTGTGACTGCTCCAGTGGCTGCTCCAAGAACCAACCCCCCAGTAGTGATGAGGATAAAGGATCCCAATAAACCCCGTCGAGAAGAAGTGAGGAAGTCTTTTGCAGAGTGTGTGGACGAGATCCCGTTTGCTGATGACGTGGAGGAAGACGCATATGATGACCGAATACCTGACACAAGCATGCAGGATAGGTTTTACACCCCACCCACCAGCAGAGGGAATAAGGGCAAGCCTTCTCTTCATCTTGCTTTGGGTGTGGAGAATGGGAAACCCAATATCCAGGGAGGCCTTGGGTCCAGACCGGTGAAAGGAGTTTCCGAGCGGTTTTCTCCTGAAGCCAAGGAGATTGCTGAAGAGCGGATGAGGGAGAGGGAGAAGTCGGTGAAAAGTCAAGCTCTAAAAGATGCCATGACCAAGCAGATAAATAAAATGAAAGAAGCCGAGGCGAGTAAAGGCGCGATTGCCAAAGTGGCCTGGAACGTTTCTGACGTAGCTGTTAAAAACAAGAAGCGTTCGAGTTCTCCAAAGTCTTCCTCCACAAAGAGCTCGGAGAGCAAAAAACAAGCAGAGCCACTTCCCGACCGATTCTTTACCTCACCTTTAAATAAGAGCATGGACAGTTCGGTTACCTCGTCTGAAAGCTCCACAGGAGGCAAGAGCAAAAAACGTAGCTCTCTTTTCTCGCCACGCAAGAACAAGAAAGAGAAGAAGGCAAAAAACGAAAGCAGACACTCTGGTACTGAAGAGACTCCACCCAAACACAAGTCCTTGTGGAAAGCTGTATTTTCTGGCTACAAGAAAGACAAAAAGAAGAAAGACGACAAATCTTGTCCGAGCACACCTTCTAGCTCCACAACGGTGGACTCTGGGAAGAAAAAAGGATCACCTGCGGCAAGGTCCTCGGGTGAGCAGTTTATCTGTTTTTCTGAATCTGTTCGTGATTTCGCCTGAAACATTGATGGTTCATTTTATTTAAATGGTGTAAATGCTATTCTGCTTTTCTTCCTGGGTTAGATTTGCATTTAAGGAAAACCCTCAGCTTTTCCGAAGACTCAGATCTGTCCTGTGATGATGTTCTGGAAAGATCTTCTCAGAAATCCAAGGCGGATGTAAGTCATAATTATAATGAGGGCGCTTTTATTTCTCACGTCCGTTTGCTTATCATGAAAACATGGACTTGCTTGATTTAGGGTCTATGGATCAAAAAAGAGTAAGGAGCAGGTTAAAAACATGGATGGACCCAAGGTGTATGAGGTGTATGTATATATATATATATATATAGATATAGATAGAGAGAGAGAGAGAGGATATGAGGTTTATTTATTTGTGTATATATATATATATATATATATATATATATATATATATATATATATCTTTACTTAAACAAAATGTTGAGTAGAGAAATCATGGTTAAATGGTTTTACATGTAAAATACAAGTTGAATATTCTCTATTGAATTCCATTTGGCATTAGAAGTTTATTACCTGCATTGTAAAAAAGGCGCAGATGCAGTAGTTTGTGGATTGTACTGGGTTTGCTAATTGAATATGCAAAACTTAAAATGTAAGTAAATATTGAACAAGGCTTAATGCGGTCTTGGCCTGTGATTGAGAGTGTGATTCAAAAAAATCAAGCACCACACTTAATCCTCTGCACGATTCAGGTGTAGAAAAAGAATTCCTGTAAACATCTTGCACCCTCTGAGAGGAATTGTAACACTTGTGTCTGTGATCAAATGTTTGATTTCATGTTGAGCATGTGATTTGCGATGTGTGTAGAGCATTAATTCTTCATTGTTCACTTTAAATGATGACTAACGCAGAGGTGCCAGCAATGGTAACAATAAAAATCGTAGTTTGTAGAAGAAAAAGAGTGACATTTTTTTCCGAAAAAATGAAACATTGAGAAAAATAACTAAATTTTTTTTACTAACTAAAGAAATCAAAGTGACAACCATTTAGCTTTTTATTGGCTAACAAGACCAAGCAATATTGTTCACCCAAACTCAGCTTTGCGAAAGAAACTTTACCAGAAGCAAAATCTGGGTTCTATACTTTCAGCTAGGGCTGGGCGATATCGAAACTTCGAAAAAAATGTAAATTGATATTGTCACAATTGTCACAATATGCTTGCATTTGCTTTAAAATTAAAATGGAGACGATAAAAACCAAGGCTTGATTCCGAGTGTCTCATTCCATACGTGTTTTGTTTATCATCTCCATTTTAATAAAGACCATTTCCGACCTCACGTGGTAATACTTAAGAAAATGTCATTTTTTTAAATGTCTTTTTTTCTGGTCCGTTCTCTTGTCAAAGTTTAATTCCATTCGAAATATTCAATATTGGTAATTATGGGCCATGGTGGCGTAGTGGTTACACGTTCGCTCCACATGTACAGGGTTAGAGGTTCGATACCCGCCTCCGCCATGTTTGTGTGTGTTGTGTGGCGTATGCATGTTCTCCCCATGCCCCTGGTAGGTTTATTGGCACCTTGGAAAATTGTCCCTAGTGTATGAATGAGTGTGTGTGCCTTAATGCCCGAAGAGATAGACACAGGTTCCCCACAACCCGAGAGAGAGGTCGGATAAAGCGGTAGAAGATGAAAGTATGAGTATTTTACATCGCCAATTGTGCTATTATCGCTGATATTCAATATATCACCCAGCCCTAGTTTCAGCTGAAAAAAGAGGCAGAATTTGCAACGCTAATACCTGATAATATATTTTGGCACCTCTGCTTAAAAGCTTATGTACATGTACTTTCATCCTAATGACCTTATAGATTGTAGCATGGGTAAATGTTATTTATTTATTTTTTTTTTAACCCATTACATCACACCATTTGTTTTGTGTTTTTTCATTGTCCGTGTTTTGTTTTTGTCCCCCCCCAAGTCTCTTTATGTTCCTCATGCATTGGTGTTCAAGAGATCATATGCCACGAAGGTAGCGTGTTTATTCGCACTGGTCCGCCCACTCCGAGCATGCTTCTACTCATTTCTTACCTACAGTATCGTGATCCACGTCTCTGTGTTACTGTATTACCGAATTACTAACATCTTCCATTCTTAGCATGAAACTCTGGCGCCCCTCATCTGCTGGTGGGAGCAACTGCGTCTGTATCCACTTGATTTTAACAAAAGGCTTTTGGGCTGATCTGATCTACATTCTGCACACAGTACTTTTCACTGGTTTGCATTCGGTCTGTGGCTGATTACGGAATGCTGGAATCCACAAACACGGATGACGCAAACGTCACCTCTCTCCAGACTTGCCTTTTCTTCTTCTGATCACCTGCACTTAATAAAACTGGGAAGAAGTGCACATTTCACTAGTATGCACACATAAAGAAATTCCTGAATGATAAGTAATCCGACGGTATTTCAGTGTCGTCGCTGATCATTTAAGATGCTTCTTTAAAGAATTTGCCCTGTGGATTTCACACACGTTTTGTTTTCTGGTTCATGTTTTTGTCCCTTTTTTTTTTTTATCACAGAAAACGTACACTGAGGAAGAGCTAAACGCCAAGCTCACGCGCAAGGTCCAGAAGGCAGCTCGGCGTCAGGCCAAGCAGGAGGAGCTGAAGAGGCTCCACAGGGCTCAGGTACGGTACTGCTGGGCAACAAGAGTAAATAGAAAAATAGCTGGAAATATAAGGTGTGTTAACTGAGAAATCGGAGCGCTTGGTTACAAGGCTGCTTCTGCTTTTCAGATTATTCAGAGACAGCTAGAGCAGGTGGAGGAGAAACAGAGACAGCTGGAGGAGAGGGGCGTGGCAGTGGAGAAGGCTCTGCGAGGGGAAGCAGGTACCTCATATTTATTGCCTTTCAGTACATTCGAATCGTAAACCTAGTATTCGTATTTCAGCCTTATTACTCATACGACTTTCTCAGAACACACTTCAGAATCCGACATTTAATACTGACATGTTCAGTAGTATAACATGTTCAGTGTTGTGTGTGTTTTTTTATTTTTTATAAAGACCGCATGACATTTAAGAGCTTGTTTTTACCACTGTTTGGTGTTCTGTTTTGCTTGCGACAAATAACCTCAAGCAAGTTTTGTTATATTGTTCTGTTAGTCAAATGATCCTTTGAACATTATGTTTAAACTATGGATAGTTTTTTTTGTTTGTTTGTTTTAAAAAGGCCTGTCACAATGATTACATCACACTTTTATATTTGAAAAGCATTTCTACATTAATTATGTGCATTTTTTCTATACAGCATTAAGAGTTGGAGCTTTAAACATGATATCAAGAACAAGATAAATCTTAGCATCATTCATCACCGACTTGAAACAGGCGTTTGTGTCAGGACACATTGTGTGTTTCACTGAGGCGTATTACACCACAAACATTATCATTAGTTTTAAACTTGCGCACTAAAGTAACCCTTTGGTTCAATAAAAGAAAAGCCATTTCCTTTTGTTTTCTGGTTGTTAAATGTCATTCTCAGGTAAATATGACTAATACCCCAAACACAAAATCGATTCCTGAGGAAACAAAATAAATGAATAAACACTTTATGTGGATGTCGGTCATCAGCCATGGTTTCAGAATTGTGACAGGCCTGAAAGAAACGTTCGTAAGCTTGAGCTTTAAGAAGTAACGGGTTTGTGTGTTCACCTCTTCAGTCCATACAGATGCAGAGGAACAAATTGTGCTTTTAGAACTCATTGTGCCTTTGTCCATATTTTTATATGTTCTTCACGTACAAATCATGTTTAAGAAGCACATGACAAGGGACTATCAAGGATTTTAAAATCGCTGAGACCGATTATGTGGATTAGATGAATGTGTATAAATGCAGAAATGAGTAAAAGTTTAAACGATGATTGCACACACTGCAGTATAAAGACGGCTTTAGTTGTGGTTCAGTGAACAATACTTTGTCCTAGCTGCTCATTTTGCTCTTGTTTCATCCCCTCCCTCTCCCACCCTGTCTGTCACATCACTGAAACTGAGTGCTTTTCAACTGAAGATGCTTCTTAACCTCTCTATCCTTCACTCTCTTCAAGGGTTACATAAGGGTTCTAGTGTTAGCCCTAAACAGCGCAAGAGGCGCTCAGGTATCCATGCCCGATAATGTTAGTAGGTGTTTGAAGTCTTCGTCCGTGACATCATCTCTCCTGGTTTTCAACTCATGTGTTGCATGAAATCGATTCTGTGTGTCCTACATAGATTTGTGTGCCCTCTCACTGGATGTACTAAAGCAGAGTTCTGTATTTATAATACAGTGACCTAAATAAAAAAAATTTGTAAAAATTATAATGACTTTAATTTGCATTTTGCAGCATGATCAGAAGCCATCAAACGAAGGGACTTTATGGGGTATACTGGTCATTAGCATTTTTTTTTATTTCCTGAACAAGATATATAGACTCTTCTTGGTTGAAAAAAAGAAATCAAAAGAATGAAACATTTGTGGATATAGTTTATTTAATCACAGACCCCTTCCCAGATCCGGACCTGTGGCAGGGCACAGCAGCACACATCAGCAAATCTATGAGCCCATTTTGTTGTTCTGAGACATGCCGTGCCCATGCAACGTCTGTATTTAACTACATGTATACACATACATTTACACAGTAACACATTCTGCACACTATAGTGTATATATTTGGGTGCGGGTGTGTGTCGGTGTGGGTTTTTGTTTAAAAAAAAAAACACATGCATGACTTTCTTTTTTTCTTTCTTTCTTTCTTTTTTTTCTTCTTTTTTACACTTTGACTAGCTGTGCCTGTGTGTGCAGTAACACATCTCTAATATATCCCTATTGTAGACTATTGGGGAGAGTCTAATTACAGTGAGATCCTGGACTTGCATCTGGGCGGTATGTATTTCAAACCTGTCGCTTCAGACTAACAATCAGCTAACACACCTCTCTTTCTCCCTGTACTTACTGAAGCTGTTCTGTCACTGTGTCTTGCCTTCTGGGCTGTGAATCAATTACAGATTAGGGTAACCTCATGATTCGCAAAACAGTGCATTCCAAAGATTTATAATAGCAATTAATAATTAAGCAATTAAGCAATTAATAATAATAATGAATTGCACAGCTATTATTATAATTTACAACCTGTAACTTCCAATCAATGCGGAATCACTTCTTATAATAAAACTTGAAATCGGCCCTGCTTTTTTTTAAATGACTTTAATTACTGAATTTCTATTACTGTCTGGTTTCCTTGCTTATACAATCAAATTGTATTTGATCAACATTAGTATTATTGTAAAGATTCAGACATTATCAAGTTTCCAAAGCAAAGACATAAAGCTGACTGATTGTTCCAACAATCTTGGAGAATCGAACGTCTCCTTGATGTTTTGTTGAAATTTATTGACTTTTTAAAATGTATATACATGGATTTATTTTTTAGATAGAAGATATAAAGATATATAGCAGATATAAAATAAAATAAAATCTAATCTAAAGATAAGCTGAGCCAAGGATTTTGGCCATAGCACATTATATTTAATTTAGGGCCATACATATGTATACATACATATGTGTACAACAATATATTTTCTAGATTATATATATATATATTAATATATATATAAATATATATATATATATATATTCCTGATGAGATTGACGTCTTAATGCTGTAGCCATTCAGATTAACCTTACCTGTATTCACTCCCAAATAATCGCTTCCTGAAAGTGATGGCTCTCTCTCGCATCCCGCAATATTCCCTGGCCTGCGTTTGTAATTCGTAACATGACTTGATTATCACTACTAAGATGATTATTTGCATTGGGTATCGGAAAATGTTACTAGATAACTATACCAGAATACCTATTCATTTGGTCCGACTAAAACTGCGTCATCTCAAACTAAAAGCTACTTATACAAAAATCACAGTGTATGTTTTTTTTTTTTTTACACACTTATCATCCCAGTTTGGCTACTTGCCAATTTCTATCCACCTGCCAGATTGATCTAATTCTACGTTTAAAACCAGTGAGAGTGAAGACCAACATCCTTCTTTAGAGACTTGAATCTAGACTGGCGCATCTGTTCAAACTGCTGCTCATATTCCATCATGTGGCAGCCTAACAATTAGATGCTTGACAGCTGTAATATTGGTCAAGGCCCTAATTTCGCACATCACACACAGACGCTTGCACATTGTTAAAACTGTACTAAACAGCTGTTTGCTTTGGCCTGCTTTAGTTGTAGCATTTTTCCCCCCTGAATTCTTTCCTCCATACTTGCTCACTTGTCCAGGGGCCGTGTACAAGATCGAAAAGTGTATGTTTACATGTCTGTGTGTGTGTGTCTGAGAGAAAGAGAGCGATCTTCCATCTTTCCACATAGATTCCTCTTACGTACAGTAATGTTCTCATTTGATGTGTCCCTGTCCACCTCCTCACAGTCGTGCTACAGTGTGTTTGTTTGAGTTTGTGCTTTCGTGCCGTGTTTGTGGACATACTGTTGTCACCCACACTGACAGGAGATTGCGTGGAGCTCCGTTTTACATACAAAAAAATACCCCAATAAACCAGGACATGACCTTGATTTTACTCCCTTAGTATTGTATTTGTTTGGACTAATCTGAAATCACAAGATTAAAAGAAAAAGCCGGTAGCATGATATGCTTTTTAATTTGCACACTTATAAACTTGTGTATGAGGTTTTTTTATTTTCCGCATGTGGAATAAGACCTTATTTTGCATCATACTGACTATCAATGTACAGCACTTACAATTTCAACCTAGTCCATCTCAGGTAGGTAAAATTAAATGCTTTGTTTTTTTTTCTTTTTAATACAAAGCTGTGATGAAGATGTAGGCATGGAATGGCTTTTTTTTTTTTGCTTTCTTGTGAATACATGTATTGTTCCCAGTTTTGGTCTGTTTTGGAAATGGCCTATCAAATCATAACCCTCTGGTACTGCATTTTATCGAGCACGAGTTTAAGCTGCATGGTTTGTAACTAAGATTTCCTTCTGTTTGAGCAGTCAAGCTGGTATTGTATTTATAAGTAATAATATTTTTTGTGGAAAAATCACAAGGCTCATCACATGAGCAACTTATTTTGTTAGGTTATTAAGAAGATTTATAATTAATTTCCTATTCATATATATTTTTTTAATAAAATATCCTGGCACATTTAACATAACTTGTTATTGAAACGTAGCATACTCTGCTGTTGTTGTTTTACTTGGTTTTAGTCTACAGTACTAGATTGAAATGAGAGAAATCAAATTCTAGGATTGATGCAAAACATCTAATCATCTCAAATCAGACCCAAAATAAAATTCCAGTTTTATAGATGTTTCTGACCCATGTGACTTTAAATCGGTTGTTGAATGTAGAAGTCTGTGGAGAAAATTAGAGATTGACTTGATGTTTAGGGAACGGATTCTGGCAAGGAACATGTTCTGGCACAGTTGGGCAGGAAATCAGTACAAATTATATTTTCAGGCATTTTTCAGGACAAATGTGAAGTAATATTGACAGATTTGTGCATAGTTGTTGATGGAATAGTTGTATTTAAGTGGTTGATGGTCAGAACTGGATTCATTGATAGCCTTTGGGTAATGCGTGTTTTCTTTCTAGAATTATCCGATTCGTTGGTTTTGAAACGATTGTTTTCAATGGGCAAAAATCCCTTTCCGGGATGTCTTGATATGGCACAAGAGCGGCCTCTAGCGGTGAATCACAAATACTTTATTTAATTAGTGATGCATGTTTTTTTTTTTTTTAAATACATTTCGGGTGATATTTTTTGTTTGTTTGAAGGCATGCATCTTATTTACATTACTATTTATTACTATAATCAGTCTGTTTATATTTATTTTATTTACCACATTAGTATTATAAGTTCAGTGTTATTTAAAATGTGAGGTTATTGGCACGTACGGTCCAACTTGGCTACGGATTTCCGTAGTCCTCGACTTTTTTTTTTCCTATTGGTAGGATTTAGTAGAGCTGAATTGTTGCACTACAGACTCAGTAATTGACAGACTAAGCATTAAGATGTGTCCATTATCAGCAGCACGTTGCACATGAGACTGGGTTAAATAGATTGCATCACTTTGATCCGCTGGTCTTTCTCCGGCTAAAAGCAGCATTGGAATCCCTGTCGTATCTGTGATAGTCCCTTAGTGCAGTCCAGCATTCCACTTGCATTTTCCTATTGCAGATCATTGCAGTCTGTCAGTCTGTCAGCCATATGACCTGCCTTGTCCTGACTTCTCACACATCACCTCCACCGTTCATATCAGTGTACAACAGATTCAATGTTTGAAATCATTTTTTTGTGCATAATGGACTGGCATAGAACACACCTACTTTTTATCCCCCCCTCTTATGCCTTGTCAAAGGACAGAGTTTGTATGAGTTTTGTTTTCCATACAGAGCAGTAAAACTTTGTTTAATATACATTGCCTTGCATAAGTGTTTACCCACTCGCTGCTGATATATTTATAATGTCCAAGCTTAAATAGACTTATCTGGGATTATACGTTCTAGGGTATTTTTTTGACGAATGGAGTTCAGCGATATGCAAACGATGGGTCACATGATCACAGTATAAATGCATAATCCCCCAGGTGCATTTTATTTCCAGTTATAACTCTGTAAATTCTTATACAACTTATCCAAGTGTTCGGATTAACAACCGATCCTTGAATTCCAATAGTGTTTTTTTTTTTTCTTACAAAAGTTTTTCTTGTTCGCACTCTTTTTTTTTTCTCTCTCTGTCCTCTTTTTTTTTACACACACTACACTGTAGCTTTGAGTTTCTCCCCTGTAGTTCTCTTGCTTTTTTGATTTTTTTTCTCCTCACTGTTCTCTTTCCTCCATCTCTCCCTCCCTTCTTCCACACCTCCATTTTTTTTTACTTTCCTCTGACCTTTCCTTGTTCCTCACTTCACTCCTTTTTTCCACTTCCTCCAAAACTTTGTTCTGTCTCTTGGAAGTTGAGCCCTATGTCGGGACCCCTCGCTGGAGACCCCTGTCCTTCTGCCCATGCTGTTCCCCAGAAGGTAATGTAAACTCCGTCTCACCAGGCCGCGTTTGCGTGCCAGTCCGACCCGTGGCCTTTTTCCTAGTCTTCCCTCTCTTAAGTTGTGGATCGACCCTCCTCCTCCTCCTCCTTCTTCATCCAACCTGTTTACTCCCCTCACCGTCCTTTTTAATTCCCAGTTAATAACTTTCAAAAAGAGCAGCCATTTAATAGCATCTCTAGTTTAATAACTTGAGTGTAAATTAAATAACTGCATGGTTTCATGTTTGTCACAGAACCAAGGGAAAAAAAATCCATGTAGTGTCTGTTAGCCGCTTCAATCCTCTTCTGTACGGCTGCATGTTATAACCGCGTGTCCCCTGTGTGTTTTGGCGTGTTAACAACTTTTTGAACCAGAACCCTCATATTATAAAATTATTTGTCATAGTCATTTTTACATGTCTGTCTGTTTTTTTTTTTAGAACCAGACAGTGTTTTATGTCTGGAATGAAAAAAAACACCACATTTGCTCCAGGTTGGCATTATTTATAGACTGACTTGTTTTGAGTTGTTGGTAACCGAACCCCCCATTCAATTCAAGCAACAAGTCAATTGTAATTACACAATCTCAGCATTAAATGTAATAGAAGTAATAATGGTGGGTTGTAATTTCCACCAATGTAAGTACATTTAAACATCATTACTGTGTGTGTGTGTGTGTGTGTGTGCATTATGCTCTAAAGCACCGAGTGTCTGTGTGTGTGCGCGTGTGTATGTGTGTTTTGGTGAGACTGTGCTAACTCTGGTTTTCTCTCTGTGTCTCTTCTTCGGGAGAGAATGGGGCTGAATGTTGTGGAGGCTACTGGCAGTGCGTGTCCACTGGATAAGTTGCGCCTCCCAAAAAAAACCCCAAAGAACCCTGTTGTCCAGTGTGTCCGTGTCTCTCACATCGCTCTTGTGTCTGATGAACTTTGCTTTGCCTCTCTCTGTGTGCGTTTAAAGCAGCATAGGGCCGTCTTACAGCAAGCACAAACATTCAGTTTTTGTGTACATATTTATTTATTTGTTACTGAATTATTTCCATGCTGCATCCAGGTTTGCTTTGGCTCCAATGATCTTTTTGCATGTCTTTTGCGTGTGTGCGTACGACTCTGAAAGGGATGTTTAAGGGACTGTCACAGGCTCGTGTGCAGTGTGCAGCCAGTGATTCAGCCGTGCATGCCCCTTTATGTTATCCATGCTTAGAAGGTATTTATTTGTTTGTTTTCTGTTGTACCACAGAACCAAAAATATTAGATTTGATTATACCACAGCGGTGTTCAATTCTCCATTCTGATTAGTTGAACTATTTACTTTACTGCAGCTCAGACGCTAATGCAGATTTAGAGGGTTTATATTATGATGCTTGAAACACTGTTACGATTTAGACAGGGACTTTTAGACATTTTCCTTTGTCAGCAAATATAACATTGTGGCGGTTTTCAGTTATTATAACTAATTATAAATCACTAACATACCACAGGGATTCTTAAGGAAACTTTTTTTCATGGATAAAAATGTAATTGGGACATTGCTGTGGTATAAGAAGAGTAAAACACTTTAGGATGTGCTGTTACCGGAAAACAATTCACTTCTGGTGGTAGAAGGGTGATGTGTGTGTGTGTATATATATATATATATATATATATATATATATATATATATATATATATATATATATATATATATATATACACACACACACAGTGGCAAGAAAAAGTATGTGAACCTTTTGGAATTTCATGGTTTTCTGAATAAATTTGTCATAAAATGTTATTTGATCTTCATCTAATTCATTGGTATTGACAAACACAATGTGTCTAAAAATAATAACACAAAAAAAATCCGATCTTTCTTGTCTTTATTGAACACAATCATTCAACATTCAAAATGGCAGTGGAAAAAGTAAGTGAAACCTTGAGTTAATGACCTTCAAAAAAGCTAATTGGAGCTAATTGGTTTTAGCAAACCTGGAGTCTTGTTGAGATAATAAGTTTGGAGGTGTGGACTACAGATACTTTGACTGATAAAAACCCCTGCTTACTAAAAAGAACATTGCCGCACGCCTTAAGTTTGCAAAAGAGCACATTGACACTCCACAGCGGTATTGGCAAAATGTTTTGTGGACTGATGTTTTGTGAAACTAAGATTGAACTATTTGGAAAAAACACACAGCACTACACCTGGCGTAGAAAGGGCACGGCATATCGTCATGAAAACATCATCCCAACTGTAAAGTATGGTGGAGGAAGCATCATGATTTGGGCCTGCTTTGCTGCATCAGGGCCTGGCCAGCTTGCAATCATTGAGGGGAAGATGAATTCCCAAGTATATCAGACAATTCTTCAGGATAATGTGAGAATGTCTGTACATCAGCTGAAACTGTGTAGAAAGTGGGTGATGCAACAGGACAACGACCCAAAACACCGGAGCAAGTCCACAACAGAATGGCTTCAGAAAAACAAAATCCGCCTTTTGGAGTGGCCAAGTCAGAGCCCAGACCTCAACCCAATAGAGATGCTATGGATTGACTTGAAGAGGGCCATACACATGAGACGTCCAAAGAATATGACAGAGCTAAAGCAGTTCTGCCTGGAAGAATGGGCTAAAATTCCTCCTCAGCGATGTGCAGGTCTGATCCACAGCTACAGGAAGCGCCTGGTTGAGGTTATTGCTGCCAGGGGGGGTCAACCAGTTATTCATTCTAAGGTTTCACTTACTTTTTCCACTGCCATTTTGAATGTTGAATGATTGTGTTCAATAAAGACAAGAAAGATTGGATTTTTTTTGGTGTTATTCTTTTTACACACATTGTGTTTGTCAATACCAATGAATTAGATGAAGATCAGATAACATTTTATGACAAATTTATTCAGAAAACCATGAAATTCCAAAAGGTTCACATACTTTTTTCTTTTTTGCCATTGAATATATATATATATATATATATATATATATATATATATATATATATATATATATATATATATATATATATATATATACAAACCGGATTCCAAAAAAGTTGGGACACTATACAAATCGTGAATAAAAACTGAATGCAATGATGTGTAGGTGCCAACTTCTAATATTTTATTCAGAATAGAACATAACACACGAAACAAAAGTTTAAACTGAGAAAATGTACCATTTTAAGGGAAAAATATGTTGATTCAGAATTTCATGGTGTCAACAAATCCCAAAAAAGTTGGGACAAGTAGCAGTAAGAGGCTGGAAAAAGTAAATTTAAGCATACGAGGAGCTGGAAGACCAATTAACACAAATTAGGTCAATTGGCAACATGATTGGGTATAAAAAGAGCTTCTCAGAGTGGCAGTGTCTCTCAGAAGCCAAGATGGGTAGAGGATCACCAATTCCCACAATGTTGCGCAGAAAGATAGTGGAGCAATATCAGAAAGGTGTTACCCAGCGAAAAATTGCAAAGACTTTGCATCTATCATCATCAACTGTGCATAACATCATCCAAAGATTCAGAGAATCTGGAACAATCTCTGTGAGAAAGGGTCAAGGCCGTAAAACCATACTGGATGCCCGTGATCTCCGGGCCCTTAAACGACACTGCACCACAAACAGGAATGCTACTGTAAAGGAAATCACAGAATGGGCTCAGGAATACTTCCAGAAACCATTGTCAGTGAACACAATCCACCGTGCCATCCGCCGTTGCCAGCTGAAACTCTACAGTGCAAAGAAGAAGCCATTTCTAAGCAAGATCCACAAGCTCAGGCGTTTACACTGGGCCAGGGATCATTTAAAATGGAGTGTGGCGAAATGGAAGACTGTTCTGTGGTCAGACGAGTCACGATTCGAAGTTCTTTTTGGAAATCTGGGACGCCATGTCATCCGGACCAAAGAGGACAAGGACAACCCAAGTTGTTATCAACGCTCGGTTCAGAAGCCTGCATCTCTGATGGTATGGGGTTGCATGAGTGCGTGTGGCATGGGCAGCTTGCATGTCTGGAAAGGCACCATCAATGCAGAAAAATATATTCAGGTTCTAGAACAACATATGCTCCCATCCAGACGTCATCTTTTTCAGGGAAGACCCTGCATTTTCCAACAAGATAATGCCAGACCACATTCTGCATCAATCACAGCATCATGGCTGCGTAGGAGAAGGATCCGGGTACTGAAATGGCCAGTCTGCAGTCCAGATCTTTCACCTATAGAGAACATTTGGCGCATCATAAAGAGGAAGGTGCGACAAAGAAGGCCCAAGACGATTGAACAGTTAGAGGCCTGTATTAGACAAGAATGGGAGAGCATTCCTATTTCTAAACTGGAGAAACTGGTCTCCTCTGTCCCCAGACGTCTGTTGAGTGTTGTAAAAAGAAGGGGAGATGCCACACAGTGGTGAAAATGTCCTTGTCCCAACTTTTTTGGGATTTGTTGACACCATGAAATTCTGAATCAACATATTTTTCCCTTAAAATGGTACATTTTCTCAGTTTAAACTTTTGTTTCGTGTGTTATGTTCTATTCTGAATAAAATATTAGAAGTTGGCACCTACACATCATTGCATTCAGTTTTTATTCACGATTTGTATAGTGTCCCAACTTTTTTGGAATCCGGTTTGTGTATATATATATATATATATATATATATATATATATATATATATATATATATATATATATATATATATATATATATATATATTATATATATATACTATAGTATATACACACGTGTGTGTGGTGTGTGTGTGTGTGTGTGTGTATGTATAATATATATATATAATACTCTATGCCAGATTGTCAGATTATATTAACCAGTCATTTTCCATTAACAGCATACTCTTTTGTGTTTCTTCAATTTTATATGTGTGGCAGGAGACTATATAAATGGTTAAATAATGGAATTAGAGAAAATTGTTCTTTCTGGGAGTGTCCTTGGGTCTTTATTGTAAAGTGACGTGTTAAATCTAAATGTTCCCTGATTTGTGAAATTCAAGCGCATATATATATATATATATATATATATATATATATATATATATATATATTCTTTATTTAAAAAGTTGTGTACACATATAGTATCTGTGTATATGTTTGCACCTGGCACCAAGACAAATTCCTATAACTGTAAAATTCCCTCTGCTGTACTCTGGCATTACCTCGCCTTACCTAGCATTAAACCTCAGCACAGTGCCCCAGAAGTATAATCTGATTTATTGCTGTCACATGTTCTTTTAAAAATCTGAACTCTTACCTCCACGCCATCTTCTGTGAATTGACGCGGGTCAGTGCTGTTGCTCATGACCCACTCATTCTTCGTCTCCCGATCCCACCATCATTCCCTAATGAGAGACATCCTGGCTTGGCTGTCATTGCATTGTCTGTGTGTTTGTCCATGTTGAATCACTGTGTGACATGCTGGGTTCGCTGGATGTTTCCTCATCGCTTTCCTCATTTGCTTTCTTCAGGAATGGGCAAGAAGGACGACCCGAAGTTGATGCAGGAATGGTTTAAACTGGTTCAGGAGAAGAATGCTTTGGTGCGCTATGAGTCAGAACTGATGATATTGTGAGTAATCCACCATTTCACTGCAGAGCTGAATCATCTTCACGTTGAGCTCACACACTGTTGTAGATGTTTGAAGTTGCTGTGTAAATGTGGAACACACAGGATAATTGGTATGTGATGAAAAAAAAAAGTGTTGTCTTTTCTGAATGCTGTATCTTTAGTGCTCGTGAGTTAGAGCTGGAGGACAGGCAGAGTCGCCTGCAGCAGGAGCTCAGAGAGCGCATGGCGATTGAAGGTATGTATTTAAACTTTAATGTTTTTTTTTTAACACAGATCATGCTTTATCCTGAATGTATGCATAACTTGATGTGCCCAAGATGATTTATTTGTGACATTATAAAGCAGTTTAAAAAATAAAAATAAAATAAAATAAAATAAAGATCATAGAGCCTCAGAAATCACTAATGCAATTCAAAGCTCAGTTTTAAAATGCTGCTGAATTGTTTGGTTGCCTTAGATAAATACTTCTTTATTTAACAGTAATAAGAGATTTAGGGGAAAAAACAAACAAACATACAAAAAGGGTCTTTTTTTATATGCAAATCAGCAATATGCAAAGCGTTCTCTAAAAAAGACATTTTAATATACTGTATACTGTATATTCTGGTCATAATTCTCCAGAGCGTGCTACCATGTTGTATTACGTATTTCCTAGTGTAATGTGGGATGGGATGTGGAGGACTACAGAAGCTCGCTGTGCCAAACCGAAGTGAAATGAAAAAAAAAAAATCTATGTTGGTTTTTAACATAAACCATAAACTCGAATTAATTGATAAAGATTGATGCACTCCCATCCCATCAGAGATAGGGCTTTTGAACTGAGGACACGGTATCCATGGGATCCAAAAGGAAATTTTCCAAGATTTCCATTTTGCCTTAGAGCATTTTAAATAAGCTTTGGCCACGAGAGGATGGTGGCATTTCTGCATCATGTTCACTCATTCCTTATTCTTTGGATGATGGAGGATGATGGAACCTGTGGAGGATGCGGCAAACTGTGTACACAGAAAACGATTCCTGGAGATGTTAAAACATGCAGTGATTCCCATTACAGTATCATGATTGCTAAATGCAGTGCTGCCGAGGGCGCGAAGATTACGGACATCCAATGTTGATTTTTGCTTTTGTTCCTTGTGTAGAAATGCACAAATATATTTCTCCACAATATCACATCATTTACAGTGTAAGACTCTAAATTATGTCGTTTCCAGCTTTTTATGTTGTTTCATGTCGAATAACATTTGAAAATACCCAAATTATTGTATTGACTTGTTTTCAATGAAAATATTTCTCTAACTGTTTAATTTTACTTCAGTTTAAACATTTGATCTGTTTTTTTGTTTCTGTTGTGAACATTTTACACATTGTTCCCATTTTCTTTGTTGTAATGCACACATTTATGGGAAGTGTTTCTCAGAAATACGTTTTACTGTTTTACTGTGAATCCTGAAACACATTATATAAATATTGTGTCCTTCTTAAAGATCGTAACTGGGTGTTCTCCTGTGGAAAAAAAAACTAAACATTCTGTCTCTTGTAGACCAATTAAAGACTGAGTCAGAGCTCTCTGAGGAGAGGAGGATCCTGAACGAGATGTTGGAGGTGGTAGAGCAGAGGGATTCTCTCGTGGCTCTCCTGGAGGAGCAGAGGCTCAGAGAGAAGGAAGAGGACAAAGACCTGGAGGCCGTCATGCTCTCCAAAGGCTTCAGCCTCAACTGGGTTTAGCAAGTAGCAGCTAATCTAAACAATACGATTTCCACACCACCACGAGGAATGTAAAGACACGGACGAGTTTGCCTGCCTCTCTCGATGACATTTAGGAATCTTTCTGACATTTTACGAGTCATCCTGACTCGTCTCAGGGTCGGTCTGTTCACCTGTCTCATTACGCTTCAGAGGAAATCCAGGCAAACCTTTTGTGTCTGTACAAGACATTTTTGCTCCTTTAATACTTGCTTTTATTTTGGTTTTAGAAAAGGAATAAAAAGGGACGTCTAAAAGACATTTCAAAAGGAACACATCTTTTGTTAAATGTCCTGTTAAACAGCTGTTACAGAGGAGAGAGTTTCTTGGACTCTACCCATACCCACACTTTCATTCGAATATACTTTTGACTGCTGACTTAAAGTAGAAACACACTATAGTTAAAATGCCTTTCCTACCCGCAAAGCACCGTGGACTCACGAACAATGGATTTTTCATTTTTTCACAATCAATTTCAATAACTCTTTTTGGCCAGAATTGTTTAGTTATATATTTATTTTACTTGGATTTTTGTTTTACTGAAGAAAAAAACAAAACAAAACAATGAATTTTCATTGCACACTAAAGAGAATCTCCACTTGTTTTGTATTTGTAAATTATGATCAGAA
Source organism: Kryptopterus vitreolus (assembly GCA_030449085.1). NCBI lineage: Eukaryota > Metazoa > Chordata > Actinopteri > Siluriformes > Siluridae > Kryptopterus > Kryptopterus vitreolus. Next base: position 15,867,834 of record JACRUU010000019.1, on the reverse strand, counting down.
AATGTTTTATTTTCCTTTTAGACGCCTCATATCAGGACTAAAGGATATCTAAGGACATGCATATCCTGTATTGTATATAAGACTTGGCCTTCAGCTCATATTAAGTGACAATGCGCTCTTAGTGGTGCTTCTCATCTGCAGTGTCTAGTGCTGTCTCCTTGCTCTTAAGTGATCTTAATATTATTCCTGTGTAAGTTTACAATCAGCTCTTTAACATGAATTTCCAACAGCCACACTACAGTTTACACAACCAGAGGAATTCTTTGTGACAGGAATGGAAACGTACATGGCGGGGGGGAATGCAATATTAATGTTTCAAAAGAGATCTCGGTCTCGCCAGTGCAAGAGAATGTAATATACAATCAGCTCATGGAAGCCTCGCAGATCAACTTTGTATATTTTATAGAAATCCTGACCTTAATTTGATATCACATATCAGTACATGTGATAGCACATTGATATAAGAATCTGCATGCACTGGTTGTAGCAACATGCCTTTATCACATAGTACATATTCACATCCACAACGTTTACTCACCTTTACCAAGGTTTTTTTTTTTTATGTATTTGTGTACATCTTTTACATCCATACATACATACATAGATACATAGACACACACATACACTATATATATGTGTGTGTGTGTGTGTGTGTGTGTGTGTGTGTGTGTATATATCTATATATATATATATATATATATATATATATATATATATATATATATATATATATATATATATTCACACAGCACAATATTGTGTAACAGCAAGGAATTTTCATATATTTGGCAAAACCATTTGTAATGCCTTGAACATACTGTATGTATAAACTGTATATTGGTCATATACTGTATGAGCTTGGCCATCATTACACTGTATAGATGGACACAGATTTTTGTATGTATGTACAAGATAACAATGATCAAAAAAAAAAAATGGAATGAGTGTAAGGCCTAGTTATTTTGACTGTGTAAATTGTTTTACAGAGTTTATTGGTATTTATTAACATGTGTGAAAATGTATTATATGTAAAGAAAAGCCTAATTTTTAAATTTGTGTTTTGTCAATTCTTGACATGTGTAAATGCTTTCCGGTAGCTAATCTGCATATAAGATGTTGGATGTATGTTGGGAGGTAATTAAAAAAAAAGTTTTTGAAAAGCTTGTCTGTTTCAGGGTGCTGTTTTGTGTTTTTGTTTGATATTTCGACATTTCCTTGGATCCGGTGGGTTTCACTGGTTAAATAAAGGACTATTCAGTGAGGGCCCAGAAATTTTAAATCGAAATGAGCTTTTTCATTTGTTATATACAAACATCAGCTGACAAATATCATGTGTGATGGCCTGGGATAGGCATGAGTTATTCATTTATTTACAGTGCTTCCTTTGAACTCCTGATAGTCTCCAAAGGCATGAATAAAGTGGAATATCTATCTATCGTATTATTATATATATATATATATATATATATATATATATATATATATATATATATATATATATATATATATATATATATATATATATATATATATATATATATATATATATATATATTGCTTATCAGGGACAAATACACACATCATCCATATAAATAGTTAATGTTCTGAAATGATCCTATTCTGTAAAGCTGCTTTGCGACAGTGCACATTATGGAAAGCGTGAAAAGCGCTATATAAATAAACTGGATTAAATTGAATTTAATGAAAAAATAGCAGCTATAGATATGTAATGGAGAACAATTCTCATGCAATATATATATATATATATATATATATATATATATATATATATATATATATATATATATATATATATATATAAATAAGGTCAACAAAACTCTTGAGAAAAGGTGAGCTAAGCTGAATGATTCGAATCAGAGCCTCCTATATCTGAGTGCTTTCAACTCTTTCGAACAAACTGGATTGTTTCTGAATGTTTTACTGAACAGGAACTGATCAGAAGGTTGTGATTTCAAATCCCAGCACTATTATTATGCCACTGTTGGGCGGAACAAGGACCTTAACCAAATAGTTTTGTAAATGAGCTAAATTGCTCTGGATAAGGAGGTTAGATTACAAAACAATGTGTTTGCTTAATCATGTTTTAATAGTCATAATAAATGAGAGGAACCATTGGAACTTAAATTTTAATATAAAGTTTAACTTATGTGTCTTTATTTAATTTCTTTAAAAAGTTTGGCACCGGCTTTTTTTTTTTTTGTAAATAATATTTTCGAACTTTGGTCACCTCTAACCCATCTAACGTGTGCGTGTGTGTGCGTGTGTGTGCTTTGTGCTGACGTCACACGCTAACACATGTACAATGGAGAAGAAATCCGGTCCTGAGTTTCCTCCTGTCTCAGCTTTAAACTCCCTTTACTTTCGACTTGTGAACTTCTGCTGGCGTGTGACGGAGGAAAAGCAGAAATGGCTGCAGCTGCTAGTTATAGAGACTGTGCGGTAAGACAGTGGTTTGTTGTTGATTTACACCGAGGAAAACATTGCAGTAATATTAACACGGAGCTCTTGGACTACGGCACAGGATTATTCACCATTATTCCCTACAGTACACAGCGCTACAGTGTTATGCTGTTTACTTGTGTAAAGTGAATATGAAGAGAGTATTAGGTTGTAGATTTGCCGTTATGGCATAATGCGTCACTATCCAAGCTGAAGCTGTAAAGGTTGCAAATATTTATTCACATATTTTGAGCTTTTATTGTGACCACTTTTACCTCTAGGAAAAAAATATTCCCATTATTTTTAGCAGGTTTTGTGTTGCAATTTAGTACCTTTAAATTGTGTGTGTATATATATATATATATATATATATATATATATACTATATATACACACACACTAAGTATGAATTAAAAGATGTTTTTTTTGTAAATTCTCCCTGGTGTCAGAATTCTTTTGAATGAAACTATAAGCAATAGGTTCTGCATATCATTTTAGATATAGCAAGTATGTGTATTGTCTTGTTATTGTCTCGTTGTCGTGTTATATGTCCAGGCATGGAAGGCAGAAGGCCTCTCACTGTCCACCAGCAGTAATGATGCCTGCAAACTGTATGACGCCATACTCACACAGGTAGCGTGTGTACGAGTACTTCATTGATTAAAGTCGCATGTGACGCAAACACAAAAATGCTGAAATGATTGGATCAAATAAACAGATAAACCATTTCTTTGTCTTTGAAAACTTTATGTTCTATGCTTTAACCTACAGGACATATATAACGTTAGCTTCACATATTTACATTTAAAAATAATGGCATTTGGCAGACGCCTTTAGCCACAACTAAGTATTTGAGGGTTAAGGGCCTTGCTCAAGGGCCCACTGGCAGTAGCTTGGTGGAAGTGGGATTTGTACCTGTGATCTTTCAGTCCAGAAGCCAATGCCTTTACCATTGAGCTCCCACCTCCCCCAGCATCACTCTGCAGGGAAATCTTTTACTTTATTACTCATATAAAATAATAGGCCTCAAATGTAAAGCTTAAAGGGTGTTGAGAAAGAAATGGCTGGAGGAATTCAGAGAATTAGAGGATGCGTATTATATTTAAAACGGAAATGTGAGTCTGCCTACTACTATTACTAAAAAAATGCTTCGAAAAGCATTTAATTTTTAGGTAAAGAGGGCTCTACTTCTCTATGTTTTTGTACTATAACCAGCTAAAAACATTTGGAAAGCTGCAATGTCTAGGATTTGTTTTAAGAAAATCATACACGTATGCATTCTCAAAAGCTATCCGATGTCATTTCCTGTGCTCAGTATGTAAAATGGCGTAACGATGAGACCCTTGGAGGAATCGAGGGCTGTATGGCAGCGGTCCAAGCAGCTGACCCGGACTTTGGTATGTGAAATGGTAGACTGTAGTATGTGCTGGGAGATCAGTGTGCGTATCGTGTGTGCATATACTGACATAAACCTTTATCTGTTCAACAGAGGAGATGTGTGAATATTACGTTTCACCTGTTTACAATTTACATTGCTGGGCTCGTGCTATTTGTATGTTTACGATAGCTTTGCCGCTTTACTCTCACTGCAGTGATGGGGCATGTGATCAGCACCGGACTGCAGTTGGTGGGGACGGGCAGTTCAGTACTGCGGGATGAAACGCTGGCCAATGCCGTGAGGAAGACCGTGGATCTGGCCAGCTGCCAGGAGCTCACAGCCAGAGAACGACAACATGTCAAAGCGATCGAGCTCTTTTCGAAGGGGTGATTAAAGATCGTTCACATGCGGATTAAATTCTGCTGAGCTTGGATATTATGTATAATATATAATATTCCATCCTCAGCTGGAAGGTTACGCCTCCACCAGTCATATAGGAATAGTGAGGTGGAGAGTTCACACTCAGTTTATCATATTTACAAGTGCAATAGGCTTCCCCTATATCTTAAACCTATATATCTGTTTGCGGGCCCGGAAATCAATATAATGGTACATAGTTCTCTGTCTGTGTACAACAGAAGCTGTAAAATACTATTCTATGCTAATTGGGCAGTCATTGGGTATAGAAAGGAAGACAATAAACATAATAATAAACATATCTGATGAAATGCAGCTGCTGAACATGCATTTCAATAATCTTCTGCACTATATTTTTAAATGTACATACCACTCATGTGGTATAAGCAGTACAGACTGGAGATGAGATTGTCTGTTTCAGAGCCTTGGGCAGGGCCTGCGGTGTGTGGGAGGATATTCTGGTGGAGCACCCCACAGACATGCTAGCGCTGAAGTTTTCCCATGACGGCTTTTTCTATCTGGGTGAGCAGACTCAGATGAGAGACTCGGTGGCTAGAGTTCTTCCCCACTGGAAACCACACATGCCTCTCTACAGGTAGTGTACTTGCTACATACACTGTAATGCACTGATAAATGCCACTTAGATGTGAAAGTTCTACATCCCACTATAGATTTAGTTTCCACATTTACTTTTCCAGTAAAGACGTTCCATTAGGTTTTGGAGCATAGCGGTAGGGATTTGGTCAGACACTGTTATTGGTTGAGAAGGTACACTGTCGTTATAGACCATGCGTTGTGCAGTGGGCCGTTGTTATACTGGGATGTATGTGGAGAAACTTCTTAGTGTTTAATATTCTTAGTAGTCATACAAAGACCTTCAAGAGAATTATGCTCTTAAAATACCGTGGTAAGAAGAGCACAGTGTGAACTGACATCCATGTGCATTTTTTTTTTCAATGCCATGTGTTGTGTTTTTCAGTGTAAAAGCCTAATGAATGACCTTGTGTGTTTGTCCCTAGCTATCTAAAAGGCCTGTATTCATTTGGACTTCTTGAAACTCATTTCTATGACCAGGCTGAGAGAGTAGCAAAGGAGGTAATCGTTTATTTCTTGAAACAACCAGTGAAAATCATTGTAACGCATTTTTATAGATCTTATGACTGTTAGACGTAGTTGCCGTGTGACAGGTTGATTGTTTATTTATTCTTCATTACAGCTGTATGATTTATTTTAGTAATTACATTTTCAAAAAATATTTTGTGTGTGTGTCAGGGAAAAGAAAAATCCTGTGTTATTTGATATTCCTGAGTGGCTGCAAGTCTCTCGATAATCATGTAATAAACTCATAAACCCATAGTCAGCATTGTGTCAGGGCGGGGGATCATAACTTATGGCACCTTTGGACCAAATGTAATACACCAGGTTTGGTACATTAAATGTCAGACACAAAAGAAGTACGAATAGACGTTGGGGTGGACGGTGGGGGAGGCGTGGTCTGGTGGACAGACGAGGGGAGTTCGGTGGAATAGAAAAAGTAAGGATGAGAGTGTACACGTTCGCCTCACACCTCCAGGGTCTGGGTTCAATTCCCGTTTCGGCCATGTGTGTGTGGAGTTTGCATGTTCTAAGGGGGTTTATCTCCGGTCCCCCCCATCCCGGTCCAAAAACATGCATGGTAGGTTGAATGGCACCTTGGAAAATTGTCCCTAGTGTATGATTGTGAGTGTGTGTGCCCTGCAATGGGTTGGCATTACATCCAGGGTGTATCCTGCTGTAATGCCCATGGACTTATGAGATAGGCACAGACTCCCGTGACCCGAGGGATTGTCGTATAAAGCGGTAGAAGATGAATAAAACATGAATAATTATCCACTGGAGTTTAATCATTTTAATGGAATATATACTGTATATGTAATATGTCTGACAAAGGATCTGGGTATCTGGAGTAAACAATCTGTTATAGTGATCTTATTTCCTCTAATGGTGTTCATATCTTGGGAGAGAAATATGTATAAATATGAATATAAATATATATTTCACACTTGTATTCCACACAATAGGTGTGAGTTTAGGGAGGTGATAGCCCAGTGGTTAAGGTGTTGGACTCTGGACCAAAAGATCATGGGTTCAAACCCCACCACCACTAAGCTGTCACTAGTGGGTCCTTGAGCAAGGCCCTTAACCCTGAATTGCTCAATTGTAAGTCGCTCTGGATAAGAGCGTCTGCCAAATGCTGCAAATGTAAATGTAAATGTACATTATAAGAGGAAAATCTAATCAGGAAAGATGATGTATTACTTTGCTGGTTTGTTTATGCTCCAGTTTGATTAATAAAAGATATCCAATTTACTCTTGTGAACTTTGTATCATTATCCAGTTGAGAAGTCATGATAGTCAGTAGTGACTAATGGGATGTGTTATTGAATTTGCATATTTTTCTATTTCTGTTACATTAAGCAAGAGTGGTTTGAGGCTTCAGCATGTGTGTTTTTCTTATATTAAAAAAGTATATAGTTTCCTTATTTTTTTTCAAGCTGGAAAAGTAAAATGGACGGATCAATAAGCTAAATGTCTGTGGTGCCTTGAGTGTAGTTGAGGTAGCACATAATGATCTTCTAAAATCGTACATCCTGTAGCTTTAAATGAGGGATTATTTACAAGGATATGTGTTATATAATGGGATTGCCTTAATTTCTTCTTTTTATATCATTTAAGCCAATGTTTTTAACTTAATTCTGTTGTTCTGGAACATCCTTAGGGTCTTGCTTTAACTCGTGAGGATGCCTGGTGTGTCCACTCTGTAGCTCATGTCTATGAGATGAAGGCAGAAATAGAGAAAGGGCTGAAGTTCATGGCCTCCACTGAGAACGACTGGATGGTCTGTATTAAACTTAAATGATGTACTTGAATCAATAAATGTCAAATCGTTTCCACCTACCATTAATCTCTTGTATCTTTCATTCCAAAGGTATGCGATATGCTGGCATGTCACAACTACTGGCACTGGGCACTTTATCACATTGAGAAGGTAAGCTCTGACCGCGGCTAGCCAGCTATTGCTGCATTTGCCTGAAATGTATGTAATGTAACACAGCCAGGAGGTCCCTGTAGCAGATTAAATGTGTTATTAAACACGCTGCATATACATGAATTAGTCTTTTATGAGTGGAGGAAATTACATCCAAATCTCCACTTTGCAGATGCCAGAAATATCTTTAATTCAATTAGTCTGTTTAAATAACGAGCCACCTACACAAATCTGTTTGAACACATGGATAATTAATGCAGTAAAAATATGTTTAAAAATTAATTTTCTGCTTCATAAATGGTTTTTACACAGAATGAATGCTATATTATTTCTTTTGAATGTTGGTACGAGTGGGACCGATTTAAAAAGAAAAAGCTAAAGCGATCACTATTGGCAATGAACAGAAAAAAAAATATTAAACAGAATGTCAAAATAGTTAGATATTACCAAAATAGTTTATGTAAGCTGTGCTCGTATGTAAAAAAAAAAGAAAGTATTTAAATGTATTTTGTAAAATAGACAGTATATATGATCTATTTATTGTCCTGTTGTATAGATTGACAGAAACAAATTCAAATGGACACATGCAGATATTTATGTAGATATTTTATGGTGTAGATAATTTAAAGTGTTTTGTGCCCATCAGGGAGAATATGAAGCAGCCTTGAAGATCTTCGATGAACAGGTTAGTGGTCGACAGATTGCTTGTGGTTGTGAATATAATGGCATTTTTAATGATTAACACTTTGATAGATGTTACGAGAAAGAGCAACCATATGTTTTGGATTATAGCCTGATAAGATTTAACTACACACATTTACATTCGCCTTCAGATGAAGCACCAGTGTTGTTCCTGTTTTCACACATTTAATAGTGACTTCAACATGGTGATCATTTACTTAAATGCAGTTGTGGCTTTCAAGGAATCAATGCACTATAATTCACTTTTAAAAGAAACACTGTAAATCAAAGTAAATCATTCTCTTATTAGAACAGTTAATCTTTCATAGTATTTCTACTGTATAACTGCTTTAGAAAATGCAGTCTTTGAAGTATAATTTATGAGTCTTGTAAATGTCTCAGTTGTACCGTCGCTGTAGAAACTCAGGAGCCATGCTGGACACAGTGGATGTCTGTTCACTGCTCTACAGGTTGGAAATGGAAGGTAAGGCACCATCTGAATGCAAAATATACTATGGTACTTTTTTATCTCTGATGTGAATGTAGCATGTCTATGCATAGTCAGCTTGTTCACATCAGAGATAAAAAGTACTATAGTATATTTGAGTGTGTGTGTGTGTGTGTGTGTGTGTGTGTGTGTGTGTGTGTACAGCATTTTTTTATAGCATTGACTTCAGCATTTTTTCACACCTGCCAAAAACTTTTGCACAGTATATACGTGTGTGTGTGTATATTCTTTTGTTCTAGATGTAGTTTCTAGGTATATTTTTCAAGTTTGTAATACTCATAAACGTTGGAAGTGAACGAATATGCTTGATTAACGCAAATATGTTTATCATAACAATTATCATGTACAGCAGGCTCAGTAAATATGCTGAAAGCATAACATTGCAATCTCAAGCAAAAACAAATGGGTGTAATGCACCTGAATGTAATAGTAATTAGTATTACTGATACAATGTTATTGTCCAACTTGACATTTGTAAGGATTAACTAAACATCCTTTGTATTATAAAGCAGCTCAACAAAACAAATGATGAATTATAGAACACATTGGCTTTTCCCATTAATTATGTGCCTATGCAGTGAGTCAGTTGCTCAAGCAGACAAGCATGTTTACATTGTGGGATGACGGGGCAGCTTACTTTTTCTGAACAACATGCCAGATAACCTCTGACATGGCATGGATGTGGCAGAAAGACTCCTTTCATTGCTATCCACTTAATGTTGCCTCTGCATCGCGTCCTAAATTGACTTCCTAAACTACGAGGCGGTCCGAGGATCAAATCTCACGAATCTATCACATGAATAATGCATGCAGTGAGTCATAGATTATGCGTGTATATGTATATCATCAGAAGAGGTCCTGCCCCATGAGCCAGAAAGACATCAAAGTATCAGTGCTGCACCAGCATACTTTAAAGTGGCTGTCAGACTTAATTTTTTTCTTGGAATATGATGTGAATGGTCAAAATGTTTGTCCTTAAGGAGTTAGTCTGATATATCTATAAGCTACCAAAAAAATTATGGAAAAAATTAAGAAGAGATTTTGTATCTATCATTTTGAGAAACCCAAAATAAAAAAAAAAAAATCTTGTATTTAATTAAAAATTACACTATTTATTTTGTATATTGTTTCTTAAAGTGGTACATTTCCACTGTTTAAACAGTTATGTTATGTTATGAATTACATCCAAAAGAATTCTAAGTTCCTTTTGCCCAATCAAATGATATTCTTGTGTATATGCTTTATCTGGTTTTCTGTCTTCTGTACATACTGTTGGAAAAAAATGATTTTTAATTTCAGGTCTGATGCCTACAAAAGCCACGTGATTATCAAGTTTTAATTTGTGAAAATGTGTTGCGATGCGATCACATGGTGATTTGCTGAACCGAGTTGAAATGTGACCACATGGTCATGTGTGTACTCCCACTGCAGGCGTGAGTGTGAAAGAACGTCAGCGGGAGCTGTTGCAGATCACCGAGCCCCACTCCGAGGACCATACTCTTCTCTTTAATGACCTGCACTTCCTTATGGTGTCTTTGGGCTGTAAGGAAACACGAGTCACACAGCGGCTTCTGGAGAGCCTGAGAGAGCTGGCAAAGTGAGCTGTTTTACACTTACACTCCAACTAATAAAGTGTGGAGGTGTGTGGGATTTCTGAGTGTCTCTGTAGGCTGAGTAACAGCTTTCATATCCGGTGTCGTGATCCCAATTTTCCCGGATAGTGCTTTTGTGTTCTGTATGGTGAATGAGTTTGATGAAGTGGATCAAAAATAAGAGAGCCATCAAGGCTAAGGACTGAATATTAAGACTAGAATACTTTATAATTTGAGGTGAAAGTGTCCTTACAGTGTGCAGCATCTGTTCAACACTGATATTATTTCTTCAGGGAGAAAAAGATTGATGTTCCTGTCCTCTGTAATAACTTTTGGATTGTTGCACCATTTTTGAAGGGCAATCTGGCAAGCTCGTTGGAGTCTTGCTAGGTTTCAGTGTAATTTTTTAATTGTTTATGAATGTGCTTTGTAATTATTGTTTAGTCTGATCTCTTCACAGGGAGCCTGAGGAAAATCATCAGCACCAGCTTGCTAGCACTATTGGATTACCCATGTGTCAGGCTATGGTGGAATACGATGAAGGAAACTACAATAAGACAGTGGAGCTGCTTAAACCCTTAAGATATCGCTTCACGCAGATAGGGGGCAGTGATGCGCAGGTCAGGGTCTCTACAAGCTGTGGTGTCCACAATTTCACTCACCATCACAAACACAATGGTTTATTGTATTCCAATTGCACAGGATCTAACTTTTGCTATTTTCTTTTTAAAGAGGGATATTTTCAACCAGCTACTGATACATGCTGCAATAAAGTCACAAGACAAACAACATCAAAGATTTGCCAGGTTATGATTGGCTCCTAACACAATTATCTATAGAGCAACAGTTTTATGTATAATGAGCTGTATGTTTTATTTTTTTATCCGATTCCAATTTTTCCAGGTGCCTTCTGATTGAAAGAGATGCAGTGAGACAGAACTCCCCTCTGACCAACCGTCTCATTCAGAGAGCTCACTCTTTACACGTTTAAACCCAGAGCACATCTATACCTTAATTATTACTGCTTCTTTAACTACACCTTCTAAATTACTCAGTCAACAGCAGCATTCATGCTTCGATTTATTTTCTATAAGAGCGGCTCAATAAGTTCTGTCTGCAAGGCAAATCACAGGTCTGTATGAGTGTTCTAAAACAATAGCATTTAAACAGTAATAGATTACATCTGGAAAGTGAAGTTTTCTGAGAGTATTTTTGAAAGAGTTAGTGTCAGTGTTACAGGAACTTGTTTGATGGACATTCCATAATATTTCATGTAATTTTAGCAAATATAAATTTTGACATACGATTCCATAATTATATAATATAATTAAAAATATTAACTGGAAAATAATAAGGAAAAAAAAGACTGGTGTGATTACCTCCATGAAGTTTATTTTCCAATAACAACGGAATTGTTATAGAAGTCAGTCAATGCTCACCTTCAGATTCGAATCGAAATTAAAATAAGCGCTTAAAGTGCATTCTGAGAAAATCCCAATAAGCGTATAGATGAAAGACTAACTGCTATTAATTAGCAGTGAAACATAAATGTATGGTTTACTCAAGTTAGATGGAGGTCATAAAATGTTTTTTTAATACAGTTTTTATCATTTAAAATGAGGATATGTATACAAAATGGCAAACGACATAATGCTAAACAAAAATGTATATAAAATTTGAAATGATCTAAAACGACCTTGTAGTGTTGCTCAAGTACCGTTTAATGTCCTTTAATCCTTTAATGTTCAAGTGGTGGTGATGTGATCATCGAATTGGTCATGATGTGCATTTTTATAATACAGATAAAATACAATGTTGGTTTAAACAGCATCGGTTTTGGGTTTATTCTTGTAAGTTGTCAGCAGATAAAAATGCCACATGAAACCTTATATGCAGTAAGTATATATAAATGCAAATAATAGGCTTATTTCTGAACTGTAAAAAGGCAGCCAGGTAAAGAGTGCTCACTTCTGAGGTCTCTACAGCAGTGAGTTAATCTCATTCTGGATCTGCGAGACCAGCATGTGCGACAGCACAATACCTCCAATCTGCCAAGCAGAAGCACAAGAGCCAGGTCAGAGGATTGTTTGTCGATAATATATAAGCTTATTGTACTTGAATACATATTATATGATGAATATGATGAACAATATGTGTATTAGAGGTAATTAGACACCTGACCTTGATACTTGTGTGCCATTGCTAAAACTGAAGACATTGACATGGAGATGGTGCTTTTTTGGCTGTTATAGAATAGAACAGCCCTTATTTGTCACATATACATTACAGCACAGCGCAATTGTTTCTTCTCATATCTCATATCTCATATTCTCATGGCTCTGAAGATTCAAACATTCGAATTCATTCAAAGGTGTTCAGTGGGATAGTATGTTTATTGTATTGTGGGAATGACTGCATGGGTTTGGTTCACTCAAGTTCCTAATCAACCTTGACAAACCATGGATGTTTGTGCTGGTTCGATATTCAAATATTGTCTATCTTTGTGCCAGCTGCTTGAAGACACAATGAGCTTAAGTCTATTAAAGAATATTCTCATGAAGATGCATATATGCTGGTATACAATATACATATAAGCTCAAACTTTTGATTCCGTTTTATTTCTATAGATCTTTTAACAACTTTTTCCTAAAACAGCTTTACAGAGAAAAATTTAAATTTATATTTAAATGCCTAAAAAAACAGATACAAAATCTGTTTATCCAGGAATATCTGGTTACCCACAATGTTTGTTACCCACACAATTTGTCCAGTAGCCATGCATTTTTCCTGTACTTGAGCTAAAAGAGACAAATCTGTTCCAGCATGAGATGGTTTCTGTGCCAGGTTCATGAAGATGTGCTTTACACGGATTGGAGAGGCAATAGTTTGTGGCAAGCTTTAGAGCTGTTGACCTAAACCCTGTTGAGCAGCTTTAGTATGAATTTTAACTCTTCACCCTACATCAGTCCCAACATTTGATCACAAAGTTGAGAATAGCATGAACCTATAATGAAGTATAAAGAGTATAATAGATCTGTGCATGTACTGTATGGATAATGGGATCACTGTTTAATACATTTTACTTGATTTTTATCTTTCTTTTTTACTGTATTTTACTTTCTGTAGTGTTTCCCTGCATAATTAGGACAAACCATCAATTCATCAGCATTTGTGTATTTTTCAAGGTCAAGGCACGGCCCTCTTTCCAGTCAGTGGAGCAATTTGTCTGTAACAAATTGTCGAGATAAACAACAGAGGCGAGGATGTGAAAAACTGGGGCTCATTACAATGCAGTTGAGCGAGAGCCAACCATTTAGATTTATTTTTCACCATAAACCTTAAATGAAACAGCAAATGTTTACTGCAATGCAAATTATTTGAAGGAATGCTTTATTGATTTAGGTCTATTTTATTCTAATAGGTGAAGTGAGACCTGCACAAATCAATATGACCTCCTGTTTTCCTCTGTTGCAAATGCCCTCTGTTCAGCTCTTTTCCTCTTTATCCTTATAAGAGGTTTCTAAGTGCATAGTTTTTCTTTCACTTGGTTGTAAGAACACAATTATAGAGGAGCACCATTAAAGCAAATAAATGACCTTAATCTAACAAAAATATTTCTATTTCCTAACAGTGTTTTCTTGCATTAGCATATTCCTACTACTTAAAATTATTATTATTATTGCTGTTGTTATTATATGGAGTGCAAGTATTATCACTTCCTGGAATGATACCTGTGGTAGAGCAAGCCCCAAAGCCATGGTCCCGACAAAAAGCAGATGAGATTCGATCCACGTCACAGCTCTGTCTGCACATCCCTCTGTGAAAATGGACTCTGCAGCCTCCAAGTACTTTTGGGTTTGAGCCCCAAAACCACACATGGTATTGATCACTGTCTAAAATGTATGTGAAATACATTTGCATTAGGAGATTGTGCTTTTCCCCCCTAGATGCTATATAATTGTTCACCCTACTGCTATATAAGGACAGCAGGTGGCAGTAATGCCTCAAATTCAGATGCTGCAGATTGCTCTTTGACTTTTTAGTCATACATAATCCCCACCGCTGACATTAGGTTTTGGCATTTTCTCGAAATAGCCCGCCGTGATTATAGGGGAGGCTGCATTATTATTGGTTAGATTTATCATTGTCTAAATGTTACTAGGGCAAGTTATATGTTATGACAGGTCCATTACAGAGCAGAATAACAACGCTCATCTGTCTACACTGCAGATGGTAATTGGTTGCACCCAGCACATCTTTTCTACATTTCCATAATTGCTGACAAAGGTGTGAATCAGGGACACCTCACTCTCACCTGTGTAGGTACAGGGGTACAGCAGGAGAAAGGTACTGCACATCTCTCCATGCTTGGGTTTCCCTCACTGCAATTAAAGTAGATGTTCCAGGACCAGTCGGTGTAGTTGTTCCAACCGCAGCATCTGAACTGGAATGTTGGACAGAAAGTAATTTAAAAAAAATATATAATTATTAAATATTTACTATAGCATTGACTCTAACATTAAGGGATTGTGATTGTGTGACGTCAATGTGAGTCCAAAGCATTAGTGATGTGTGTGTGTAAGCAATAACCTGAACTGAAACATCAACACTGATCAACATTGTATTTATTGCGACAACTCTACATTCTACAACTCCGCTGTCGGCTACAATTAGTAAATCACTAGCCACCATTCCTAATACAAACTTACATTATTAAATACTTAATATTTAAACACGTATACTTGTTATAAAAAAGGTAAAAACTGCCTGTTATATCAATTCTGTGTGGCATATTTGGTCTCCATCAAGACACGCGCACACACACACACACACACACACACACAGTAGTTTCAGCTGTTGTTTTTCTCTCAGTCAAAAGAAACATCCAGTTTCCTTCCCACTGCTGTAAAACACACAATTCCATCCAGTAACTCTATTTACACCCTACACTACCTTCTGCTGCCTGTTGCTGATTACATCTGCCTTATGTGCATTTTCAACCGTGTAGTGCACTGTAAAAATCTGCTATACTGTACTATATACATTCATTCATTCATTCATTCATTCATCTTCTACCGCTTTATCCGATCTTCCTTGGGTCATGGGGAGCCTGTGCCTATCTCAGGCGTCTATGGGCATTAAGGCAGGATACACCCTGGATGGAATGCCAACCCATCGCAGGGCACACACACTCACAATCACACACGCATTCATACACTAGGGACAATTTTCCAAGGTGCCAATCAACCTACCGTTCATGTTTTTGGACCGGGGGAAACCGGAGAACCCGGAGAAAAACCCCCTGAGGCACGGGGAGAACATGCAAACTCCACACACACATTCCCGACCCGGATCCTGGCGGTGTGAGGCGAACGTGCTAACCACTACGCCACCGTGCCCCCACTGTACTATATACAGCTACTTTATACTACTTTATTTTGTATCATGATTCTATATTTCCTGTAGGAGAGTGCTAAAACAGAACCCAAAACAAACTGTCATTCTCTTCCAAATCTGGTATTTGCAGACGTGCCTCTCGCTGAATGTAATCCATGAGATTCTGAAGGTCCAGGTCGTCCCGGTAATGCACAATGGCTTTCTTCACAAACGTCCCCAGAGCATCTTGTGTCTGAAAGGACAGGGATGTACAATGTCAGCAGATTTGCCTGCATCTATCTAGGTTAGTATTCAAATGTCCACGGGGAAGCATGTGGGTCCTTGCGGCATGCCCACGTCAGCTAGCAGGAGATCTAATATGGTATGACGGCTGTGCTAATGCGCTTTAGCATTGTAATGAACTCTCGCCTCCCCCAGACTGCTCCACTTTCTCTTAATATTGCTCCCTTCACACTAAAATTCCCTGCAAGTCCTCTGACGGAGTGTAAAACCGATCCACATTCATGAGGTTCAGTGGTGCAAAACCTCGGAGAGTTGTAGTTTAAGTGGCAGAGTGGAAAATGATATGGTTACTTTGGGATCAGCTTTTGTTATAGCGGATTGTATAAACTGCATCAGGCCATTTAAAATTGCCCATAGTCAAAGATTTGTATTGTTTTATGATGGCAGTTTAGTAGTGATGGATGAACTGGTGTTCACATTAAAACTTTTTATTTTTACAGAATAATGATCAAAAATTGGATTTTTTTTTGCAAGTCATACAAAGATAAAAGCTTTTTCTCACCTGGTCAGAGTAAAAGAAGCCCATGATTGCTATGATCAGTTGGATAAGGAAGACCAGAGTGAGGCTGAAAGAGAACTGAAGAGAGAAAGAAGAAAGAAGAAAAAAACACGTCTTAAACACAATCAAGGACACAGAGGCCTCGTGCAGTAATTTGAAATGATTCTCACTGCTTTAAGGAGGGGAATGTTTTCTCGCAGTGCCCCGATGCATCCACAGTAGGTGATGAAAAACATGACAACACCCACCACTATTAATATGATTGCTGGATCGATGAGGAATGTGTCTCGAACCGGGTCTGTAGATGATAAAAAAAAAAACAAAAAAAAACCCCACAAAACCAGATGAAATGGCTTTGCTTTTAACGTACTTTATGCAGTCAGATGAGAAATGCAGTGCTTGGATTTATAGATTTCTGTCGTACCTGTTGCTTTCTGAACTCTTGCATATACTCCTATTGCAACAATACATAAAGAAAACATCTGAAAGAAATGATAGATCAGTTATTTATAGACTATATCATGTGTTTTGGAGAGTAAGGCATGCAATTAGTGGACGTGAACGTATATTGCGTTCATTTGGCCACACTACCCTTGTGTAGTAGATTTACAAGATTTTCATAACAGAGGTATTTAAGCGGTATAACAGGAAGCAAGTAGTAAAGGAAGAGTGATAGCAGATGTTATAGCGATAATAAAGGTAATTTTCCAGTAGTTAAATGTTAGTAGTAATTGATAAAGGAATACAATACAAGTAAATGTTAATTTTGAGCAAAATGTCACTAGAAACAAGTGACATTTATAGTGTAAAAATAAAGTGGATGTTCAAATGGAATGGTTTTAAGACTGCGCTGACAAATTCTTACAAGAATCATAAGGATGGTTCCCATTAGTGCTTATAAAAACTAAAAGGTAAAAAAAGGTATTGGCCTCTGGACCAGATGATTGCAGGTTCAAATCTCACCACCATGTTACCACGAGAGGTTAAAAACCAATTAAAACTGGGCTTTTTTTTCGAATCTGGTTATAGGATCTAGTAGTATCAACGAGATATTAATGCTAGTTGCAAGAATTCATTTTGCTTGATTTTATTAAATCTTAATGGTTTCACCAATATAGTTATACTGGAACCTTTTATATTGTTTTTAATAGTCTTTTTTACTAGTTTCAGTAGTAACAATTCAATTAATTTTTATTCATATAGCGCTTTTAACAAAGGACATTGTCTCGTAGCAGCTTTACACACACAATACGCTAATACGTGAATGAAAAAACATTGCTCTTTATAGTTCGTTTTTCCCGAGTGAACAAGCCAGCCACACTGCATAAGAAAGAAACCTTAGAGGAACCAGATGCAAGAGGGAACCCATCCTTATTTGGATGCCACTATATATTCATTTATTACAGTTAAACAATGTTGAGGTGTTCATTGCTGGTGATCGAATATAAACCATAGGCCATATTCAGAGTAGAAGAGTAAGAGTCATTGTTTTAGTGTTTACTATTAGCATTAGTATAAATACTATTTAGTAGAAGTATAGCAGGATAATGTTACAGTAGGAATAATATGAATAATGATCCTAGTAGTATTTGCAGTTATAGCAATAACAGAAGTATTACTATTGCAGTAGCAGGAATAGTAATAGTACTGTAGTTGTATTGTATTGTATTGTAAGTTTAGTAATAAAAGTTGCTTTTTAGCCAGTATTTACATTAGAAGTAGTAGTAAAAGGCATATTTTTTGTATTAATACAAGTGGAAACAGTTTAGTAGTGCTATTATTAGTAGCAGTAGAATGTAGGTCAGTTTTACAATGGAAATGAAAACAGTTTATTTGGCATCAGCACTGTGACCTATATTCCTACACAGATATCATTTGAATTGTGGAGAATTCTGAGTAAAACATTTATGCTGACGTGGTTCTGCTACGAGTGTGGCAGAGTTTAAGGCATCCAGTACTTATGGGGTCCTGTGGTGGCCTACTTTACCTGGATGGATGAAAGGCTAGAATTATGTATAGTCAGTGATGTGGCAGAAAGTCATAGAGTTACGATTCCAGCGCTTCATGGTTATATTACACATTAAAAAGTGGTGAAAAAAGATTTCTGTGACTTTAATTGTGCCATGGATGTTGGCTGGTTTGAGTATTTGCTGATCTGCCTGGAATTTTCACGTACAACAAACTAGTGTATATATAGAGTAGTGAAAAAAAGTGCTGATCTGATTCTTTTTTTCTTTTTTGTGATCTATAAATGGTTCTTTTTCGAGGAGCATCAGAGCCTCAGAATATAGTTTTTAACCACACAGGACTAAAACCCAGTGTGCTCTTCTCAGGTTGCAGCTTATCTAGGTTCATAGCTTTGCGATGCTTTTCTCTTTACCATGGTTTTCAAGAGTATTTGGGGTTATTATTCCGTTCCTGGAAGCTCAGTGATCAGTGAAGGGTTTACAGAACTTTTGCCTTTTGAAAGTTAAAATTGTTGAAGATTCTGAAAATGCTCAAACCAGTCTATGTAGTACATTTATAGCATTTGGCAGACACCCCTTTTCCAGAGCAACTTACAACTGAGGGTTAAGGGCCTTGCTCAAGGGCCCACTGATGGAAGCTTGGTGGTGGTATTTGAACCCATGGTCTTCTGGTCCAGAGGCCAATGCCTTTACCACTAAGCTACCACCTCAGGCTGATGAGGGCCAAATCGACTAGATGGCTACAGCATCTCCAGAACGGCAGCTCTTGTGTAGTGTTTCCAGTCTGCAGTGGTCATTATCTATCGGAAGTGGTTCAAGAACAGAAGGACGAGCACTGAAACAGCGACAGGGTTATGAGTGGTTATGATTTGTAGATGTGGGGAGTGAAGGGTGGCCGGGGTGATCAGATCCATAGCTCAAATTGCTTAATGCTGTTAATGCTTGAAGGGTCTGGATTGTTTTGGCAACAATATATATATATATATATATATATATATATATATATATATATATATATATATATATATATATATATATACAGAGAGAGAGAGAGAGAGAGAGAGAGAGGGTGGGGATCACATAACCTTAAATTCACACAGAGCTCAGTGACTGTTTAAATGATTGAATGATAAATGGTTGTTATATAGTCTGAAATATATGAGAAAGAGCTGACATTATATAGGTCGAAATTCCGAGGTTGAAACCCCGAAGACTCGTTCCCTCCACACATCCTAGCTTTAAAATGTATTATTATGTCAGTGGTGATGCTTCAGTCCTTTGCAGTGTTGGATGTGGTTTCATCTCTCCTGGGCAAAGCAACCATTAATCTCTTCTTTGAGCATAACAGAAGCTGTGCTTTAGATCTCTTTCTTATATGGTTTCATAGCAGCACTGTACAGAGTTTCGATTCTGCCGAAAAAGGGGGGAAAAAAAGCCAGGAAAAGACTTCACTCTTGATCCGTGCGCTTTATCAACTCCTTTCCCACACTGATGGTCAAACTGATGGACTGGGATACAGAGAACAGTGTTGAATTCTTCCGAAACGTTCAAAAAGAAAACCTATTGCAATACAAAATGCACTGCAGTTATTTGAATGAATAGAGACTGAGCTAATTGTTCACAATTAGGTAGGAATCAAAGACAAAACCGTATTTTATTACCGCGCAATCACAAGCCCGTGTTGGGACTTATTCTAATGGAAGAGAAAATAGATTCGTTCAAACTGATTTTGTAATGCAATTTTTATATGATGTGCTCAATATGCACCATTTATTCTAAACTATAAAATGGAGATTATCTCAGAGAGCTAGTGATGGAGACAGATGGCTCACGAGTGGTGAATAAACCACCAGCAGTGCTGTTTTGCTTTTAGAAAAAGAGTTTATTCCCCTTTGTGTCCTAAAGCAATGTTTGTGGCTGAATAAGCTGGTAAGCCGGTGTGTCTGGGACAAAGGGCTGATGGATTATGTTGTAGAATTGTGTCCTGGGGCCTGGCCGCAGTAAACAAACAGATCGTGGGTGATTTGGTGGTGGCAGACCAGGCTAGCTCAGTGACTGGGGCTCTGCAGTGTGCCATGCTGTTATTCCTCCCATCTAATACTAAAGCACATGGTCACTCAGTTGCTCATGAAATGAGCATTGATCACAGCGTTGGTAGAAGTCATTTGCACTCAGTTAGCCGGCATGCTTAACCAACTGTCTGCTAATCAGCTGTCTGTATGCTGTCGAGTTGGGTGGATTTGGAATGACAGATCTGTCTGTAATAACAAATAAGCAGCAGCTCGATACTGCTAATGCACCCGATTCAGATCAAGTATGAAAAATAACGCAGTTTGGCTTGTTTAGGAGTTTTGTGTCTTTTCTTTGCCATGTACAGAATGAATGTTCTGTAATATATGCCTTTGATATGCAGACAATCTTCTGCTATTGTATGCAAATTCTAAGCTCAGGAATGTAAAAAAACAAACAAAAAAAAACCTGAATATTATAAACAAATGCACGCACAAAATCGTTGTTGTCTTATGTGCATGAAGTTTATTGCTGGTTCAGTTTGCACATTCATGGCTGGAATTCACTGCAAAAACTGAAGAATGGAATAAAAGCATATTTCTAGAAAATGCGTCCTGTTTGTTGCCATGAAAGATAAAAAGTCTTAAAAACCGCATTGCATATTAGACCATGACTCTTAAAGTAAGTCTAGGCATGTAAATGTTAATCCCTTTTGAGCAAATATCCCTAGAAATAAGAGACAAGATTAAAGTGAATATTAAAATACAATCATTTTAAGAGTAATTATTCCCTGAATGGTTCCTACATGTGTTCCTAAAACCTAAAAGAGAGGTGGTAGCTCAGAGGTTAAAGTATTGGCCTCTGGACTGGAAGGTCGGAGGTTCAAATCCCACCACCAAGATATCACTAGGTTATTTTGTCTGGTTATAGAATCTAGTAGAATTTCTTATCGACTAGATATTATTGTTAGTTTCAAGAATTCTTTCCCAGTGAATTTTGCTTACCCCGTTGATTTTTCATGCTTGATTTTAGTACATTTTAACTAGATATAAGGGAATCTTACTAGTTTCAAGTAGGGCATATTTTTTTCTCTTTTTTTTGCAGTGAATTGCTTTACTTACCCAAAATAAGAAGCTGAAAAGGAACATAAAATAACGAATCCATGGATTGATGAACGAAAACGTTTCTGTCCTGTCGAGATTCAGGTCCCTGTCCATTTCGGAATGCGAGAGGCAATTTCTACAACGCGACCACAAAAACAAGCCACCCAGATGGAGAGGCGGCGGTTATTTTGGTTACCATGCAACGAGCTAGGCGAATAGTAGGCAAAGGATTCGATGCCGTTACCCCGTCGGTGCATGCCAGAGAATTACTTTTACACAGCGTGCCTCTGGTCTGGATGGCTAGTGAATAATCCTGAAGCTTTGCTACCATTGTTATAGTGTCACGAGGACTGAGGAACGTGTGCAGAATGATGCAGACGGACAAATTTGGCATGCAGAACATTTGATGGCCGCTTCTAATGTTTCACAAACACTGTCCAGAAATGAACTTTAAATTGAACTGCCACTGACAAAGTACCTTATAAAGTTTTATGACGATCTTTTTTTTTTAACAACACATAATGGTAAAGGCCATTGACAGATTATGACATCTTATAAAAATGTCATAATCTGTCACTGGCCCTTACCATTATGTGTTGTTAAAAAAAAAGATCGTCATAAAACTTTCATTCTTTCATGGAAAGGACCCTGAATCAGGCCCGGAGATAAAAGACCTTGTTCAACTCATACACAGTATTAGTATTATATTAAATTGCACACGGTATAATTGAGTTTTGAGCGTCAAAGATTATTAAATTACAAGGACAGAATTATTACATCGGCTGTCATAACTTATGACAGAATGAGATGTGATACAGAAATTTTTAAATCCCTCTTTAGAAATGAGTATTTACTTCCCGAACGGCGTTTCCCGCAGATCATTAAAAATTAATCCAATAGTTTCTGATATTAATTTGGCTGGGACTTGGTTAAAATTCATTTGGGCATTTATATCCACAGCACCATCAAATAATGATGTGATAATCTTGACTTGACAGAAAAATGTGCACTATTCATTTTAAAAATGCAACACGATGTAATGGAACTGTGAAAAAATGGTAATTCAAAGCCGTAAGTCAATTGTGAATAAGGAAACTAGACAACATGGGGGAAAAAAACAACGACAACCAACAGGAGACCTGAAAACTATTGCAGTCATTCTCCTGTTCCTAATATACATTAAACACAATACATTCTTAAGGGGAAACTTTTTGAACTGTGTTATTATTCACATCTTTAATAAGGCGTAGTATAGCTTTTCATTTTAAATGTGTAATGTCTCATGTGAATGAACCATCCAAATCCACACAACGGTTTATGTTTTGATGAATTTTTAACCCCTTTTCTGGTTGAACCGCTTTGAATACTACATCTTTGTTAGCGTTTTTTTTTTGACAGAAGGGTTTTTATCCTATCCATTAAAAATGATGCGTGCTTTAAAGACACTGAGATAAATGTGTACTGACACCTCACTATGTTTGTTGTGCAGTGTAAAACGTGCATAATCACATACAACATGCACATGAAAAAAATGCACCACATGTTGGGTTTTCCGAATGTTATTATTATTATTATTATTTTGCGAACGAGTGTCTGCTATGGTTCTGCACTTCATTTGCAACAGGTCTCTCGAGAGCAGGTTGGAATTTAATTTGCAGACATCTTGTAAATAGCAGCACAATAGTAAACAAATATCTGGTGCTGGTGTGCACAGGTAGGGAGAATTTGTTTTTATTTATTAGTACATTATATTTTTTTACTCGATTTTCTTGAGTAATAGCACTCAGAGAACTTTATCTAATGCATCATTTCCCAAACTAGTATCTATACTACTCCAGAAATCACCGTCCACTCTTTTCAGATGCTCCACTTTGGAATCAGTAAGCACCTTATATTACAATCTTTTCCTGGAAGTTGCTCTCCAGATCGATCTTGGGTACTAAAATGACAGATAATTGTAATAGATGTGGCATTTCTTCAACTGCCTGTGTCTTGACCATCGCCTGATTATGTGTTCCAAAAATGTCCTGAGGATCAGGAATCACAAGGCGATCGAATAGATAGCTGATCAATGAAACCTCACACATTACTGGGAGAGGTGATGTTAACCTTATGGAATCTGGAAATCATACAGTACACGATAACAAGGTCGCCGCAACATAAACATGGTGAAAGGGCAATCTTCACAGAATGGTATGATAAGCATTTCCAGTCCATCTTTCACGCAGTGTCATGATACACTACTACTCATAAAAATATGACATCCATCCTGATGATAAATATCATAAATGCACTGTGAGTGGTATTTGAGATGGAGGAGAAGGAAAGATTGAGGAGTGAATGGAGTATACACCCACGAATGAAAGACTGGTGACTTCAGTGGGCATGTTGGTGAAGGGGACAGAGGCGATGAGGAGTTGATGGGTCAGTGGAAGGGCAGATGGTGGTAGATTTTGCTAAAAGGACAGAAATGGCAGTGGTGAATACATATTTTAAGAACAATATTTTAAGAGTATAAGATGACAACTGAAAGAGATTGGAGACTGTAATTGGGTAATTGGCGGAATTGGCGGAATTGGGTAGCTAGACCCCATCGGTCTGTAGGAAGGCATTGGAGGAAGAGTGAGGACTGTAAAAAGAATAAGATGGAGGAAACTGAACGATGGAGACTGTGGTGTGAGATTTCGGGAAGAGGTCAGACAGGAGTTTGGCGGTCGTGAAGAGATGCTGCATGATTAGGCTTAATAGTGAAGAGTGGAAAGTCGGTTGGACCAGATGGAAATGTGGAGATGTTTAGGAGAGATGGCAGAGGAGTTTGTACCTAGAATATTTAACAGGATTCTGGAAGGTGAGTGGATGCCGGAGGAATAGAGCAGGAGTGTGCTGGTAGTGATTTATAAAATTAAAGACGATGTGCAGACCTGCAGGAACTACAGAGGAATAAAGTGGATCAGTCACACCATGAAGATATGGGAAAGAGTAGCGGAAGCTGGGCTGAGAGATGAGGTGACCATATGTGAGCAACAGTGTGGTTTCATGCCAAAGAAGAGCACTACGGATGCAATATTTGCTTTGAGGATGTTGATGGAGAAGTATAGAGAAGGTCAGGAGGAGGTGCACTGTGTGTTTGTGGATTTAGAGAAAGCATACGACAGGGTGCTAAGAGAGGAGTTGTGGTATTATAAGAGAGATTCAGGTGTAGCAGAGACGTGTGTAAGTGTGGCGCTCTACATGTATGAGGACAGTGCAATGGGAACGACAGAATGGTTCAAGGTGAAGGTGGGATTGCATCAAGGATCGGCTCCGAACCCTTTTCCTGTTTGCAGGTCAGAAAATCTCCAGGAGTCTCCATGGACTGTGACGTTTGTGTATGATATTGTGATTTGTATTGAGAGTAGAGATCAGATTTAGAAGAGTGTGAAGAGGAGGATGTGGAGAGAAGGGGAATGAAAGTCAGTAGGAGTAAGAGTGTGTAAATGAGAGAGAAGGCAGTGATGTGGTGAAGGTGGATGAGTTTAAGTACCTGGGGGCAACAGTGCAAAGTATGTGAGTGAAGTGAAGAAAAGAGTGCAGGCAGGATGGAGTGGGTAGAGAAGAATTTGCAGGAGTGATTTGTGATAGAAGGGTATCTGTAAGAGTGACGGGAACGTTTATAGGACTGTGGTGAGACCTGCTATGTAGAGACAGTGGCGTTGTCTAAAAGACAGCTGGAGGTAGAAGAGTTGGAGATGGACGAGGATGCACAGAATTAGAAACGAGTTATTAGATGGACAGCGCATATAGAATATTTTGAAGACAAGATTTTGGAAAAAATAAACGAATGCTTCCTGTGCCACTTCACTGCTTAGTCTTAAGATCAACAAAGTTACTAATGGACATTCGCTGCCACTCAGATAAGGTTCCTCTCAAGGTTTCTCACTCATACCATTTCAGGATGGTTTTCCTGGCCACAGTCACCACTGACTCACTCATCAAGGATAAACCTCTATATAGGCAGTCAACTTCAAACTTTATAAGCCTTGTATGGCTGTAAAGCTGATTTCAGGCAATGTCCACTTTTAAATTCAAGTTAAAAGATACTATAAAAGGTAATAGCCTGTGGTCTTGTGGTTGAAAATGTACAATTCTATAGACACCAGTCTATTAATAGAATGATATTAAAGACTCAAACACTGATTGCGGGGTACGGTGGCGTAGTGGTTAGCAAGTTCACATCCGCCATGTGTGTGTGGAGTTTGCATGTTCTCCCCGTGCCTCAGGGGGTTTTTCTCCGGGTTCTCCGGTTTCCCCCGGTACAAAAACATGCACGGTAGGTTGATTGGCACCTTGGAAAATCGTCCCTAGTGTGTGAATGTGTGTATGAATGTGAGTGTGTTGGCATTCCATCCAGGGTGTATCCTGCCTTAATGCCCATTGATGCCTGAGATAGGCACAGGCTCCCCGTGACCCGAGGAAAGATTGGATAAAGCGGTAGAAAATGAATGAATGAACACTAATTGGTATCTTTTAAAATGATCCTGAACCCAAAACCTTCTTTTCAGCTACTTAAAAAAATAAGCGTATATAAGGCCACAGGTGTTGAGGCAAGTTAGAATCAGGATCGTCTCTCAAAATGTTCCGCTTGCTGTTGAACTGATATTGAACTGTTTGTTCATACTAAGTAGACACCACCGCTTAATGCCTGCTTGACTAGTTATGTTTTGATCCACTCACAAATAAAAAGGACTGGTTTTGCAAATGTAGTTGAGTAAATAGTAAGATGTTTGACGTGTGAATATAGTGTAAAAGTAGTTTATAAAATGAGTGTAAACACTGGCAATACTTCAGTAAAGTACAGATACGTGTAAAAGCTATTTATTATTATGTCTATTTATTGTCCATCACTGATGGACTTGTGTTCTGATATTAAACAGAGTAAAATTGTCCTGTCCAGAAGTTGAAGTAAATTTGGCCATTGTCATTAAGACCCAGTAAGCTGATGTTTATGGCTGTAAAGCATCCTTTCTCCAGGATTGGTATTCCGGAGCATCCGGCTCTTGAAAGGAAATGCACTATTTCGGCGAGTCTGAGGGGAAAAGCCTTCCTACTAAAATTTATGGGTCTTGGACCATGGGACCAGGGCACTGTGACCTAAATGTGCCACTCTGCCATTTGTTTTGTTGTGTTTTTTTTGAGTGAAGGCAAATAAACATGGAGTTGGTTTGCACATGTCTGGCAGAGCGCCTTATCCACACCTGGTGAATGGCAGGTGCTAACGGCAAGTTAGCCATGGCAGGTGAATGGCTAACAAAGGTAACGCTGGAAAAGTGAATCGAAGCTAAACTCGAAGTAGGCAAGCACGGGGTGGTGTAGCGTTCTACCAAACTCATTGTACTTATAAAAGCAGATGAGACTTTCCTCAGCGTTGGAACGAAGGAAACCTGTAACACTTACCCTCAGTAACAAGCTGTCATGCGGATATGTCCATATGGCATATGTGTGGTCTGACATGTACGAGGCGAAAAGAAGGAAAGGAAAGATGCTAGAAGGACAAATTGGAAAGACCACATGGTGAATGACTTAGTTGGCATGCGTCCAGTAAGGACCCAATCACGTTTAAAGGATTAGTGACTCAAAATACACGACTCCAGGATTTTGCGACCCACTCTCCTTTATTTAAAAAATACTAGGATTTAAAGAATGACATTTAGTGCACCACCTAACATAGATATTTATAGTGCTTTACATGTAGCAAAAAAAAACTCCACAGGACAAAAATTTGGGTTGGCATGAAATTAGATGTGCCAAGACAGCATGACATTAAACACCTCACTCAGGAGCTTCAACTCTGAAACACAGGCTAGCACTGGGTCAGGACATTAATAGAAAAATATAGATATGGCAGAAATGAGTTGTCCAAATCCCTTATTTCTAACCAAGTTAGTCATTTACTGGCAGTGGCTTCAAAGAAAGACTGGAACATGTAGATAAGTTATATATACTGATTATTTAGAACTGTTACATATATAATGCTCCTTTGCACATAAGAATACAATCCGCAACATGGACAAAAAAAAAAAGGAAAAAAAAAATCCAATCGAAATAAAACGACAGGGAACTGAATATAAAAGGAGTTAAATGGTATTTGAGAAAACGATTTCCTAAAATGTACAATCAGAAAAGCCAAACTTAGTATGTCTAGTGTAGAGCGCCTATCATACGTCATAAAAATGTTGTCTTTTATGGTTTTGAGACACATGCAGGTATCTTTTGTTTATATGCAGTAAACATGATAAAAGGTCAAATCACATGTGAACTGGACAGTGAATAACTGGGAGACGGTTCTGTAGAGTCCAACTTTGTCATTTTTGGCTTGTAAACAAACTTGATGAGATTTATTTGAAGTGGAAAGAATATTGAACTAACACGGCTACTATTCTATACTTCAGCTCCGTACAATTCCGTATGGACTGGAACCAAGTTCACCCGTCAACAAGACAATAAGGTGAAGCAAACATAGCCTTCCCAGTCACCACACCTAAATCCTACTGTACTCCTCTGGGATGAATTGGATCGGAAGGTCGGAATGAATGAGGCATGGCATAAACTGTCTGTATGCCAATCTTGTGTAAAGCTGTTATTCATTATAATTCATTTTTTAATGAAAATTTAAAAGAGATTTGTTTGGTCAAATTGTTGTTAAATATCCTATTTGTTGCATATAAACAGAAGGAACATGCATGTGTATATCTCAGAAAGATCCAGGTGTTTCCCGACTTTTTACAGGCACTGTACTGTATATCTCAGTATTAATCCGGTTTTAGTGGCCCAAGATGAACTAATGCTATACAGAGCTCAGCACGGTGTGAAGAACAGCGCAGTAAACAGACATCATTTCGAAATGATTACGCTCTATTGGCTTCAAATCATATTGTACACTCAGAAATGCCAAATGTTCAAATAGAATCACTTTTTAAAAGTTCAGCAAAGAAAATATCAGTCCATCATAAACATGGCGGAATCTTAAAAACGTGACCGAAATTCATTCAAAAGGATTTTAATCGGAAGAAAATGATTTTTTAATTTTTCTTCCGGTAGTGTCGGGTTTAGATTGAAAAAGAAAACTCGTACGGTATATGACAGAATGCAAAAATGAAAACAGCATATGGAATAAAAACCAAAAAAATGGCAACCAATAGCCAAAAAAAAAAGCAAGAATGCAAAAATGAGAGAACCCCCGTTTTGTTTCCCCTTGTGCAGTTCGATATTACAAAAAGCTTTTCGGATACATTAAAGCAAACCAAAGATAAAATAAACACATGCATCAGTTTCCATAGTTGTATGTGAGATGTTGTGCAGGAAAAACACTGAGTCTGAGGCGGCAGTACGGGATAAACTGAATTACTGAAAATGCATGGCTTTTGAAAATTCAAACCTCTTTGGGACGCTGTGTAGCGAGGTATGACACGCGAAAACAAAATCAACTATCGCTTTCATTACCTAAATGCAGGACTGAAGTCTACTATGTTTTTATGTTTATAAGTCTATATAAGTGGCGTGAATATTACACAGCGATGATATCTGTCCCGACTCCTTTCTTTAAACCAATATCAGGGGGACAAGCATGGAAAAAGACGAAACATGAAAATAGTTCCATTTGTATTACAAGCCATACAATTTCCACATGACTTAATGGAGGAACCTCGTGACACACTGCTGTTTCTCCGTACCTCTCCCACTGCAGCTTTTAGTCGGCTGTGATTTCAGCTCGATGCCAATCCCAATCAGCCCCGATATCCACCAGGTGTTATCAAGCTGGACTTATTGTGTTCCGAGTCAGAGCCGTTTCTTAGCCATAGTTAATCTTCCTCCTCACGTCCTTATCCTCTTAAGAACCTCAAACAACATCTCACATAGCAGCAATGCATAGTGACAGCGGTTCTATACTCATCCCAAGCAGAATACAAATTTTCTCCATTCGTCTGCATATCTAGGATGGAAATCTGAACTGCTGACCACCTCTGGTCCCTGGGTTGGACTAAACCAATTTCATCCCCAAACTACACTTAACAGCAGTTCTGTGTCTAGAAACTGATGGGCAATTAAATTAGTCCCCCCCCCCACCACCACCAACTCCTCAACTGTAGAGAAGGGCACGTCCTGGGCTGGATAAGAGATGGCTGATGACCCACACAACAATTGTAGTGTGGACACAATAAATGATGGTCTGCTGGATGGCAATTAAGCCCCTAAAAAAACCCTTTAAGTTAAAAGCATTGTCGTTGATCTTGTACTCTCTTCTGAGTAGAAGCAGGTAGAGATGACAGAACGGATTTATTACAAGAATTGTATCTGAACTAAAGGTACGAACACAAAACCAGCTCATCTAAGAGGAATGTCAGCTGTAATAGAAACTACTATAAACTCTGCGGCATA
Organism: Kryptopterus vitreolus; assembly: GCA_030449085.1. Taxonomy (NCBI): domain Eukaryota; kingdom Metazoa; phylum Chordata; class Actinopteri; order Siluriformes; family Siluridae; genus Kryptopterus; species Kryptopterus vitreolus. Next base: position 15,838,097 of record JACRUU010000019.1, on the reverse strand, counting down.
TCCTAGCCTTGAAAATGCTTGAATCAAAATATAAACAGATGACGGGCATAAGGGGGGGGAAACCCGCGAAGAGCTCGGCTATAGACAAACAGAAAAAAAAAACAAACAAGTCATAACCCTTTTCCTCTGTTGATCGGTGGTGCGTGAAGGATTTTACACATTCATGCATAAAATGCCTATATGCACATTTTGCACGCATGTAACACGTGAAAGATGACTTCGGTTTGTGTGTGATTTCTGATTATTATCACGACTAGAAAAAAAACCCATTGTACAGCACTGGCTCGCAAGGGTGAAAAGAGCCGCATTAAACAGACGTGAATGTGAATTTAGGCACGGCATTATGGCGGTGTATTCATGTGCTTCGACGTCTGGGAAAAGCAGAAACAGCCGCACGTTGTCAGACCTCCCAATGTGACGTTCAAGCCACACTTTTTCCAACTTACTTGCATCCGCTATGAATTCGTTCGGTATAAATCTGTGCTTGTGAGTAATTGGAGCACACCAAGTCCTTCGCTGACCATTCAAGCAACCCATAATCCTACTCAGCTAACTCAGGAAACACTTCACTTCACTCCTCTGATGCATAAAGATGACAGTTAAAGGACATGGGGTAGAAAAAAAAGAAAAGAAAAACCCCAGCAAAAAGAAATCGTCCACTGAAATAACGACAGCGGTTTTCGTCGACCGGAAAGCTGCGGAGGCCGGGATGGAGCCCTCGTTCATTTTCGTCGCCGAGGGAATTTGAACACGTGAATACCGTTTAAAAAGCACGCCACCCAAAGGACGGACATGGTTAGTCTTGTATAATATCCTCTGCTTTCCCTTGCAGGGTGACAATTATACATTAGTTAGGGCAATGCAGTTTATTGTCATGATTCCTGCAAGTGTTAGTTAGTCCAAGCATACAAATAAAACCAGTTCTATAGGCGTAGGGAAAGGGGGAAACCGCCAGTACGGGACTTCCTGGCCAAAGAGTTTGAACGCCTTCCTCTCTGACTCGCATTCTCTTTCGCAGGTGAATGGTGTCACAAGAGAGAGAAGAGAAAGAAGAAGAAAAGGGACGCATGGCTGATGTCTGTACAGAGTGGTTCGGGGGGGGGAGAGCAGGAGATAAAGGTTAGGAGATGGAGGAGATCTAAAGGAGTGTTTCTTCCAGTATCAGTCCCATAAACCTCTTGTCTGTACTGGAGCGCGGCTAGGCGTTGTACTTCTTCCCTGTTCTGTGGATCTGATGAAACAACGTCATGGAAAAGGCCATACCCAGGAGCTGCAAAATAAAAAGGTGCAACGTCAGGTACAGTGAGAAACACACATGTACACACACATTTCAAACAAGGTCACACACACAATGCAAACAAACACATGCTGCTGAACACGGCATTTTACTGCGACGTTTGCAAAATGTGGAATTATAGTGTATGAGAGAACTGACATGAGACTTGGCTCAAACACACACACACATACACACACACACACATACACACACACACATACACAGACACACAGCTCAAACAGAGCGAATGCTGCTGAACACGGCACTTTGAATATGAGGTTTGTAAAATGTGGGATAAAACACAGCACCGATTGAAGACTTTGTAAACCCGCCTCATCGAATTCACAGGGGAGGAAACCGGTGTTCCCTCACATTAGTGTTTTGCATTCGTGCTGTTTTTCCTGCCCTCCCGATGAAGTAATGCGTAATGTAGGGAAGCATTATGCCAATCGGGGGGGGGGGCGGGCGGACGAGGTGTGCCACGGATATGCGGCCGCTTTGAAGTTTCCATTTCGAACCGTCCTGAATTCACACATCAAACAAAGTCTACAGTCGTCTAGCCGCCATTATCTTAAAGTAGCAGCGCGCGTCCTTTATTATACATCACTCATTTTAGGTTTCCTTCTGCATCGTATATGCAAGCATTTCCTGTGGAAGTCCACAATTCTAGATAATTACCATATATGACCCATTATAGACTGGCATCTCAGGACAACAGACCTAGCAGCAGAGATATAATGATCGGGCATAACATTATGACCAATATTGTGTTGGTCCCCCCTTTTACTGCCAAAGCAGACCCGATCCCATTGAGGACTAACAGAATTCACATCTTCAGCAATTTGTGCTACAGTAGCTCGTCTGATGGATTGGACCACACGCCCCAGCCTTCGCTCCCCCAGGTGAATCACTGATCATGTCCTTCCTTGGACCACATTGTGATAAATACTGACCAGTGCAGTCGAGGAACAATCCATAAGAGCTGCAGTTTTTGTAAATGCAATGTGTCGCTCAAATTCTTACACTTGCCTGATTTTCCCGATTGTAACACATCAGCTTTGAGCACAAAATAATCATTTGCTGCCTAATATATCCCGATGCCATGGAGCCACCGTTATTCAATCAGTGGTCATAATGTTATGCGCGATCGGTGTAGATTAAGGTTTCCTTTAATACATCTAACCTACTGTATAATTCTTGGTACGATCATATTAATGCAAGAAAGCAAGATGTCAGGCGATGCAATTGACAAGTAAGTCGAGATCCCCCTGTGCCCTGATTGGTTGGATGTTCCTGGCGCATGTCATTTATTTCTCCTGTGATTTACAGCACGTTGGCTGCCCTGTTGACCCCTGAAAAAGAGGTTTTTATTGACAGCTGCCATCCTACGGGCAAACAGACCCAAGCATCCAAAGTTCCCAGAACAAAACTTCATCTTCACCAGGCGTTTACATGTATGGTGCTTTAAAAGGTTGCACTACAACAGGCCAGCGCTTATCACAGATGAGAATACGGAGTGTATAATATGTGACTACTGAGAATCCGATAATTCGTCCGATTCGTGAGTGTATGAGATGCAATTACTGAGTGCGTGTCATCATGGAGCATATAAAATCTAAATTCCTGCGTGTACACTCACAGTGTGTGGAAACAAATTCTCATGAGATCAGCAGTTTATGCAATACTCAAACCAGCCATCTGGCACTGAGAGCCACGCCACGCTCGAAAAATCACTTTTTTTATTTTCCCAATTCTGATGTCTGGTGTGAACGTTAACTGAAGCTCTAGAGCTCTACCATTTTATGCATCGTGCTTCTGTCACTTGATTGGCTTTATGGATACTGTATTAATGAACAGGTGCAGATGCACAGGTGTTCGTATTAAAGGCCACAGGGACCCGTATAAGCTTAGACAAATGTGTGTATATGAAAAAATAAATAAATCATGTCCATCAGGTTTAAAAAAAATAAATAAAAAAATCACTGTACAGTATAAATGTGAAAGTGCATATTTTACTAATGTTCAAAGTGAGGCTGAGTGTTAACAGCTATATTATATCTATAACTATAATATGATTTTATCTCTGACACTAAAAGATATGAAACGATAGGAAAAATGTGCATGGCTACCAATGATCCGAATGCACACACACACACACACACACACACACACACACACACACACACACACACACACACACACACACTCTCACTGACTACACAGCTGCTTCTCAAACATCACTATTTGTGCACAGAATGTACTGACCGCACTCTTTACTCCTAACCCGGCAGTCAGACAGAAGCACACACATGCGGACAAATACACAGAAACAATCCCCCCCCCCCCCGAAACGACATAAACACAAATATAAACAAATTACAAACAGACCCACATGTTTAATGCTACAAATAATATTACCTGAATGACCAAGATACACATAGCAATAGTGCCGAGCAAGTGCTTGTTATCATCCAGCCATTCCTCCACCTTCTCAAAGCAACCCTGCAACAACACAAAAACACATAATATTGACTTGTAGAATAAACTCATAAATACATTTTAAAACATAGTATACCACCGCTCGCATTATCCACGTATCGATCTGCCAGGGTGAGCAGTCTGTAGCTCGTTCGAGCAGCAGTATGAATTTACAGCCCGATAAGATCACGTGAGTGAATGGTGCTCATTTAATCAACAAGACTGCCTTAACATACAGCATCATCACGCTTTTTGTGTCGACTCATTTTATTATTCATGGTTCAAACACACCTCGACACAATGTTTTTTCTTTGTTTTCATCAGTATTTCCAGTGTAGATTCTCAATGAAGGCATCAGATCTATGAATGAACACGTATGGAATTATGTAGTAAACAGTAAACAGGAGTCCTGTGCCTTCATAGTCACCCGATCTAAACCTAATCGAGATGGTTTAGGATGAGACGGAGAGCAGAGTGAAGGAAAAATGTCCAACAAGTGCTTCAAGACTGTTGGAAAACCATTTCAGGTGACAAAGCTCACTGAGAGAACACCAAGAGTGTGCGGCGCAGTAATCAAAACAAAGGGGGGTTATTTTGAAGAATCTATGATGAAATATATGAAATATTTTGAGTTATTTCCCAGTTTTTTGCTTACTACATTATTCCATACATGTTCACTCATATCGTTGATGCACTCAGTGAGAATCTATAACGTAAATAGTCATGAACAATAAAGAATTAAACATTAAATGGGGAGGTGTGAATAAACTTTTGACTGGTAATGTATGTCATGGATGAAGGTTCTAAGTGCTTTTATTGAACTGAAAGATTTCAAGACCGCAAATACCTGTGGTGACAGATCACCACCGTCAAAGTAAAATACCAACGTAGAACAAAAAAAGAATTCTCACACAGTCCTGTACTCTTTATTACATAAATAAATAAATAAATATCAACAAATTCCCCAAGGTAATCCTAAAGGTGCTATCCGGAAATGTTTAAAACACTTCGACACTCTTCAACATACTTTCTTCTATCTATATAATTTTTTAAATAGAAGGGATTAAAATGCCCGCGTTTAGAGCTGCTCCGACATAAAAGGAAGCTTTCATCAATCTCCACATTTAATTTCCCATCATTTACTGATAAAAAAAAACGTTCCGAGCCCCAAAAAGTTTGAAACAATGCAAATCAAATTTCATCTGAGTGACTGAATAAATTCCCGATTCGCAAACCAAAAAGCTTCATAACCGCCTGTTCGTATTTTTCCCGATTGCGTCGCATGAGCGTTAATTCCACCCCACATATCTTAATGCACTCTCTTTATGTTAATACACTCCCGAGTGTGCTCTTTTCAGACGAAGTGAAAACTCAAATGTTGATTCCCCTCAGAAAAAGCTCAGAATATATATATATATAGAATATATATATATATATATATATATATATATATATATATATATATATATATATATATATATATATATCTTCTGAATCTATCTGAACTATTGTCGGAGCACAGAATCGCCGGCAGTTTCACACGAGATACAGTGCGCAATTAATATTCCGGGAACAAGCTGACTTAACAGGGGGTCGGAAACCATCTTTTTAACCACTCTGCCCTCCAAATCCCTCCCAACATACTAAATGCAAATAAGCCGAGCGGCAAACGGCGAAGCAGCTCCTTTATGTTTGTAGAACAGTCTGTGGCACAAGAGTACAAGTTTGAATAAGTAACCAGAGAGCCTTGTTTATGCACTCTGAATGGCATTTTAAAGTTTATAGCACTCCAAATGAATCTAGTGTGAAATTATTTACAAGCTCACCCACACACTCCCTTACTGGCTCCTGATATTCATGAGCAATACCCAAACAAATAAATTAAATCCATCTGTCAATCTTTTTCATATATGTGTGTTTATCCTTGTCTAGCATGTTAAATTAGTTTCAGTGCATTTTTTTTAACTCTCTCTCTGCTTTTGTAATGAGTGAATTTCCCACTAGATTAATAATAAAATGATCTGGATCTCTTTTCCCTGCCTGTCTGTCTGTAAAACACCCAGTAACTCTTCATGCTTGAAGATTCTTCAAATAGTCCCTGTGGTGAAACGTTTTGCCCGTTAATCAAACTATGGTTCTAAATGTGAATAGATTCCTTGTGACGGGAAAATCTGTAATTTAATAAGCGTACCCCAATGATAGTCAAGAAATGCATTTTCCAAAACTAACATTTAATGATAAAAATCTACAAAAACCTCCATTTTTTCCCATTATAAATTTCTCCGTGACAACATAAACTCGTGAGCTGTGGCTGTGATAAAATGCATTGTAGAAATGAGAGAGCCGAGCTTCCACAAAGCTTTGTTCTTCCACACGCTGCAAGATATGACTGGTGTATTAGAGTACAATGTACAAGAGGCAGGTAATTATAAAAAAAAAAATGAATTGGGTGATTTCTGTGAATTTGAATGCTTATTTCCTGATGCACTGTATTCCCAGATTTCCTGATGTACACTTTCCCAGATTTCCTGATGTACACTTTCCCAGATTTCCTGTTGTACACTTTCCCAGATTTCCTGATGTACACTTTCCCAGATTTCCTGATGTACACTTTCCCAGATTTCCTGATGCACTGCATTCCCAGATTTCCTGTTGTACACTTTCCCAGATTTCCTGATGTACACTTTCCCAGATTTCCTGATGCACTGCATTCCCAGATTTCCTGCACTGTTGACTTTCCCAGATTCCTACACTTTCCCAGATTTCCTGATGTACACTTTCCCAGATTTCCTGATGCACTGCATTCCCAGATTTCCTGTTGTACACTTTCCCAGATTCCTGATGCACTGCATTCCCAGATTTCCTGATGTACACTTTCCCAGATTTCCTGCTGCATTTCTTTCCTAGATTTCCTGATGCACTACTTTCCCAGATGCACGCTTAATTCAAATGGTTTTAAATGACGTTGAAATGAAGTTATTAACCAGCTCGGCAAGAGTACAAGCAAGAGTAAGAGTCATAACTGGTCAGATGCTAATCATGAAGATTAACCATAAAAAGAACCCATGAAGTTATTGAACAAGCGTTACAGTGGTACCTAACAGGTTTAATTCTCACTCGTATGCTGGAACGAATTTCCACATAAGAAATAATATGAATTTGGATAATCCGTTCCAAACGAGCAAAATATTACTTTTAAAATGATAATAATATGCACTAATATCACTTAATATTAATACTAGCGTTTAATAATTGTGCTATAATATCTAAAAGAGGAAAACAATATTGGATTTTTGAGAAAAGTGGATAAGAGCGGACTAAAAGTTCAGTATTTCTGCTGCAATAATAAGTAATAATACAGCACTGTAAGAATGTCATGCACAAGATAAAGACACTACGATAAAGTTTGTACAGCACTGTGTATGTGACACTGCTCAGTAATGAATATTAACCAAACAAAGACAGTGTTAGAGACTGTCAACCCGAGATTTTGCTCGTAAATCAATACAATTTTTTTAACGAATCCCGTAAACAGAATTAGCCGTATACTGATACACTTGTTTCCACTGTATTATAATATCTTTTTTCTTTATATTTTCACTGTGAGAACGTCTTAATTTTTTCACCATAACAAAAGTTTTTTTTTTTTATCATGTCGATATAAACATTGTTTCCTTCTGATCAGAATTACATTTTGCAATGTTGTCGGCAAAAGAGTGTGTTGTAGAGGCAGCATGTTGCAGCATCATGGATGCACACGTTTGCGTTTACTTTGATCACGGATCACTCAGACTGAAATAGCTCTGCGTCTGTAGGTGACTGGCAACTTACACGTACCTGTCGGGCACTGGATTTACTTGCGATACGATTGCGTCGCGAAAAACAGGTTTTTACGTTGAGACCAGTCATAATGAGAATGTTAAACTCGTGAGAAAACAAGGAAGGGAAAACAGTATATTGTTTGTTCTTTTAGGACTTATGCACAATAACCAAAAAAAAAACCCCAAAGCAAAACCATATTTGTCAGCATAATAAATTAAAGCTAAAAATTGTATTTATTTACATTGATTTGAATTAATTGAGAGAGTGCTGACGAATCATTATCACTAAAATGAGCCAACATTAAATAATTCTTACTATATAATTCTTACCATGCTGATGCTCATGCACCAAACATTTTATACACAAGATTATTATCATCATTATTATTATTATATTATCATATTATCATTATTACTATTATTGCTTGCATATATATTGTGGAAGAATTCCGTATTCTGGCGATGTATACAACTGTATTTGTTTTATTATTATTATTATTCTGTGCAATTACCTTTGTCTATCCCTTAGTGCAATTATTATCTTTTTGTCTATTCTTCTTCTTATATTTTTTTTACTGCTGCTCATATCGTAGACACCAAACAAATTTAATTTTACAATGACAATAAATGACTTACATTAATCCCAAACATTCCTGAGTTCACAATTTTCACCACTTACCCGCTTCCAGAACTCGTTAGTGACATTGCGGCCACAGTCCTGATAGTGTTCCTGGCAGCAGCGGTCAGGCACCACCTTCTCTTTTAGTGCCTCGTGCCAGTCTGTAAATCCAGTCACACCACAGCACTTCCACTGTGCAACGCAGAGAAAAACATACAAGTTGATATCACACAGGAAAGGGCCAGAAATCCTGCCTACAGTCCTTCCATATTCCTTTTGTCTTCCCCAGCAATTTCTCACTTCAGCTTAGTCTCTTTTATTTCCTTGCTAAAAAAATAATAATATCATGATTCATCTGTTGTCACATGCTGCCAGTGGCTTGTTGTTGGTCTTTTGAAATTCAAATGTACAGATCCCTTTACTGCGTTTTGGTGCCTTTTCTGAAATCTCTAATCCTAAGTCTAAAAAAAAACACACAATATAAAAACAAACACACAATATGACAAATCTCTGCTTGGAGACGATGTGCTGATGCTACAGATCAGAAAAGTAATGTGTATATGTACCTCAGCTTGGATGATATTCCAGGCGTTCTTCAAACCGACATTGTTTTCTGAGTAGTACAGAGACAGGCCGTCTTTCAGATCCTGCTTTGCATTCTCGCTGACCTAAAACAGCAACAAAGCCAGAAATAAACATCCATCTTATATCTATTCATCTAACAGGGGGAAAAAAAAAACACAGTTAGCAGACGGATACAGAATACAATTGGATCGAGATCCATAGCATATTTATACAATCTCTGGCTCCGAGTGGTGCTTTTGTAGCCCACTACTGTATAAAATGATCAGCTGACGCTTTGGTCCAGTGAGCATGTAACTATGAAATGAGCCATAAAAGCGGTACAATTTGGTATCATTCTCCTTACTGGCTGCTGTGCCTGGACTGTGTTAGATAAATTTCCCATCAGTGGGTTTTAATGGCCATACCGTATATTATGCGTTCAATCTTCACAACTATCAAAGTGCCACTGGGTATCAAATGCACACGTCTATTTTTCATATTAAATATCATCATCATTAATCAGAGACATTACTAATGAGTTCTACTACAAAAACCCAGCTACAAAAGCACCTGGAAACATCGCAAAACCAATCACGATGCAAAAACGAGTTATTGATGACTCACGGCGCTGCTGGCGTGAAGCTAAAGCCAACAATAATAGTCAAGAGTAATGGTAAAAGAAAAGGAGGGCTCTCGAAAGAGGAGCAATGCTGTTTATGAGACGATATTTTTGGTGTTCGTTTGCTGCGTGTCGGCTCCACATGAAGCCTGCAGGCTCTATCAAACCAGATTCTGCTGAGAGGTGAAAGAAAAATGAGAGGAGGAGACACAGCGACGCATCTCACCCACTGAAAAGACCTCAAACCTCTGACAATTCTTATTCTCATTACACAGAGACAATGTTCGAACACAGCGGAATACACAGTCTCCCTCTCTCTCTCTCTCTCTCTCTCTCTCTCTCTCTCTCTCTCTCCCACTCTCGCTCATATTTGTCAGAGGACACTGTAACTGCACTCACAGCAGATCTGAATAGTGCTACTGGCCTAAAATACATGATAATGACTTCTGCTACACAACTGAACAGAGGCTCCCCAATTACCCCCGTGTTCACTGCGCCATCACTCTGCTCTAATATGGCCTGTTTAAAATTAGCCTGGGGCCATGAAGATTATACTTAAAGTATCGTATCTGTGAAAAACACACTGCAACTGAGCTGTGTATCGTAAACCCAAAGCGAAGGGAGAGATGTGCATTTGTACCACGGTGCTGCTCAGTTCTCGCTGCGACTTCATTTTCTACATCAGCTTGTCTCAGACAGCAGTTCTACATGTCAGTTAATAATATCACTTAATTGTGTGTTTGTCGGGTCTTACACAGGATTTTGTATGTGTAGCAAAAATGCCCTCCTAAAAACTTGACTGTCGACAAAGAGTATTAGTTGCTTTTACTATCATTTTGGGAATGTCATGGGATTCCACTGCACTGTTGGCATGAATGTCCACTTCTGTGTTAATATGGTGTTTCACTGCACTGTTGGGAGGGAGAAAACTTCTGTGTTGGCATGGGGGTACATTGTTGTGTTAGTATGGTGTTTCACTGCACTTTTGGGAGGGAATACCTCTGTAGCGTTGAGAGGAACGTTCGGAGGGAAGTCATATGTACTGTTAGGAAGGAAATCCTCTGTACTGGGAGGGAAGTCATCTGTATTGGGAGGGAAGTCCTCTGTACTGTTGGGAGGGAAGTCCTCTGTACTGTTGGGAAGAAAGTCCTCTGTACTGTTGGGAAGGAAGTCCTCTGTACTGTTGGGAAGAAAGTCCTCTGTACTGTTGGGAAAGAAGTCCTCTGTACTGGTGGGACATAAGTCATCTGTACTGTTGGGAGAGAAGTCCTTTGCACTGTTGGGAAGGAAGTCCTCTGTACTGTTGGGAAGGAAAGTCCTCTGTACTGTTGGGAAGGAAGTCCTCTGTACTGGTGGGACATAAGTCATCTGTACTGTTGGGAGAGAAGTCCTTTGCACTGTTGGGAAGGAAGTCCTCTGTACTGTTGGGAAGGAAGTCCTCTGTACTGTTGGGATGGAAGTCCTCTGTACTGTTGGGATGGAAGTCCTCTGTACTGTTGGGATGGAAGTCCTCTGTACTGTTGGGAGGGAAGTCCTCTGTACTGTTGGGAGGGAAGTCCTCTGTAGTCCTCTGTACTGTTGGGATGGAAGTCCTCTGTACTGTTGGGAGGGAAGTCATCTGTATTGTTGGGAGGGAAGTCATCTGTATTGTTGGGAGGGAAGTCCCCTGTACTGTTGGGAGGGAAGTCATCTGTATTGTTGGGAGGGAAGTCCTCTGTACTGTTGGGAGGGAAGTCCTCTGTATTGTTGGGAGGGAAGTCCTCTGTATTGATGGGAGGTAAGTCCTCTGTACTGTTGGGAAGGAAGTCCTCTGTACTGTTGGGATGGAAGTCCTCTGTACTGTTGGGAGAAAAGTCCTCTGTACTCTTGTCATTGTGGTCCACTGCACTAGGGATGGCAGGAAGCCTATTTCTCTAGTTCCTCTATCAGAAGGAATAATGCATCTCCTTCAGTGAGAGTTCAGTTTATTGATGAAGAAATGCATTGACCATTACGGGTTTATTTGTATGACTTCTGGTATTGTTTAAACAAAGTCTGTCCATTTGGAACTAAACGCGATCGCACGCTCCAAATAAAGTCCAGACAAGTGTGTGTGCTGGAGGAGACACCTGCTTGTGATTGTTGCATGTTTGCTTTGTGTTCATTTCTCATGGTACAGTTTGGACACGGACGTGCAGATGTTGGAGTTTGCTGAGTGGTGTTTGGACACTGGAGCTGCTTTTATTGCCCGCCACTAGGGCTTGGCCTGATAAATCTCTATCTGATGCTAATCAAAGATAATGTAAAGTTTGCCACACCTGCCACCGCTGGCTAATTTGAAATACAAATAGTCACTAATGGGAGCATTGATCTAGATCTTGATATGACAGGAGGGAAAATGGGGTGTGGTTGAATAAGAGAGTTTTTCCTCTAAATACTCAGTAAATGTGTTACTGAGAAGGATTAACGTAAAATAGACAAAAAAAAATCTTACATACAATTAGTGTTGGAAAAGTCACACACATTCATACACTAGGGACAATTTTCCAAGGTGCCAATCAACCTACCGTGCATGTTTTTGGACCAGGGGGAAACCGGAGAACCCAGAGAAAAACCCCCCTGAGGCACGGGGAGAACATGCAAACTCCACACACTACATGGCCGAGACGGGAATCGAACCCGGACCTTGGCGGTGTGAGGCGAACGTGCTAACCACTAAGCCACCGTGCCCCCCTTTGTAAATATATCTTACTTGTGTAACAAACTTATGGCTCAATGCACACTCAAAATCTAATTGAACATCTTCCCAGAAGAGTGGACGGTATTATAAAGGAAAACTGGAACTAATTGTTGAACGAAAAGATTAAAAAGTACCTGCGAATCTTTTGTATAGTGTACAGTGTATTACCTACAGTATGTACCATATCATAGTACTTAAAAACCAGTATGTCATATTATGCTACTTATGTGATAACTTACCAAAATGGGAGTAAACAATGGAATCTGCACAGTTTAATGTGGAAACATCCAATTTGTCTACCTTCTTTTGCTCAAATAGGAAGAAATGTTACTGAACCTCAGCATGGTCCAAACCTGAACACTATTACTTAGGTTTCATTTGTGCCTGAAAGCAATTTATATTCAATGCTGGGACTCGAATAATGAGATTGGTTCAACTTGTTACATTACCGAGCTACTATGTGAAATTTCTCGATGGTGCAAGATCTGTATGTTGCAGGTAGAGAGAGAATGGCATCAAAAAGGCACACGTTTTTGAGGGATCTGTAACTTGATTTGATTTTTTTGCCTTTGAAAAGCGTCACTTTAAACAGTTCGGGGCAAAGAAAAAGAAATAGCAAATCCATGAATAATGTACATGAATGAATAATTAAAAATTAGAACAATAGGGCGATGCACTAGTTTCCAATTAGCTACAAAATCCCGCACAGTCAAAGTGATGCACAAAACTGTACAAGCAATTAGCGGTTCGGAACGAATCTATATGTGTGAAACCTAAAAAGGAACCAAGAATAGACTTAAGCATTCAGACCAAATGAGACAATACAGTGGGTTTTGAAAACAACTTTGAGTGAAATTCCTCTACTTTCCACATACTTTCCCCCCAAAAGTAGCTCTTCCAAAAATATATACTCGTCTTGCTTCTTTCCTCATTGCTAGACTCTAATTTCCAGACTAGCATTGCAATACCAGCAATGCTTTCCTACTGAGACACTGTATGGGGCTCAAAGGCTCAGACACTTCTCGCCTTATCTGACTGCAGGCTACATAATGCATAATCAGCAATACCTTATTCTAATTGCATGACTTTGCAGATATTTGGCCTGCATCAGGCGTATCATTTAATTGGCCGAGGACCATGTCGCCGAGCTTTTCCAGGATTTATTTTCAGTCTGTCCTGACAAACACGAGCACACGGGAAATATGAGATTCCCAGGAGGGCATATCTGAATTAGAAATACGTGAAATCGGCACAGATCGCTGACCGACGCCACGGTGCACGGAATCCACAAAAGCTGCGCGCTAAAATAAAATATGGTGCTTAGGACTCTGCTCTTATTAATGATATGATTTCTATTACCGAGGTACCACATATTATGTGCGCATGGACTGTACACGAGCTGGCCGCATGCTATGAAATTAAATTCCTTTTTTTAAATTAAAGGCACACCATTAGCGTCTAAACAGGGTTGCCAACCCACGCATTACCCCAAAGCCCTAACAGCCGAACGGGAACTGCACAGGTAATACCACTCATCTGTCTGTGCGATAGTGGCAGAAAGCGCTACCTGAGCATGTTTCCCCTAAAACCCGCTAATATGGCTTCATTTGGCCGTGTTGCAGTGCCACGCATGCTGGAACGAGGTCAGAGGCGTGGAGATGGATGCTCTAATCTGGTGCCTGGCCTCCACCATCTGTTGCAATCAGATGGCAGGTCACCACAGGGTCACGTTTGAATGTGGGTGTGTGTGCGGGGGTGTAATATCACACTGTATTCCGCAGAGAGTGTGTTTAGGAAGTGTCAGGGCCAACTGTACCTGTGACTTCACCTTGCTACTAAAACCCCGCCATGACACCGTAAACAGATGGGACTCTAATTGTCAGTCATCTTGTTGTCTCCAGCTCTTTTTAACAGTCGTGATAGGTGGTAATTGCCAAAGCAAAGCAGCCCTAATTAAACAATCAGCACTTTAGTCTGAAAGTGTGAGGCATGGCATCAATTGTTCCTATTAATGGCTTTTTATTATGCTGCCGGTTAGGTTTCATCTCAGCCCGTGGTTATAAATGGCTTGACGTCAAATGGTGGGACAAACGAAAATTACGGCTTGTGAAGAGATACAAATGCATTCACAAAACCTTCCAGCACGTCTTATCTTCTCTAATATGACCTTCTCTGGTCATCATATGTATATCTTCCTAGCCCGATCGGGTAGGCGCCATATCAGAGACCGACATCAGCGATAATGCACGAAAGGGGTTTGCGACGTTTTAAAGCTAAAAAAAACAGAAAGACACATGGCTGTAATGCTAACTTTCATTATTCTGCGAGCAAGATAAGGACATAATTTGCACCGAGGCATACTGAACTGCTATTCATTTACTCAGTTTTAATATTATGCTATATGGCTATTGCTGAACACACACACACACACACACACACACAGATTCAAATAAATAAACTCACTAAACACTTTAAGAACACTATATTAATACTGGATGAGCTAAAAAAAAAAACAGTCCCCACACCATAACACCCTGCCTGGACTGTTTACACTTTTGCCACCGACACCGACTTGGCACAACATTATGACTACTTGCCTAAGATTGTATTATGCTTAATATTTGCTACCAAAACAGTCCTGACCTTTCAAGGATTAACAGCTTTAACGTCTGCAGCAGGGGGCACATTGGCTTAGTGGTTAGCACGTTCACCTTGCACCTCCAGGGTTGGGAGTTCGTGTCCCGCTTCTGCCATGTGTGTGTGTGTGGAGTTTACATGTTCTCCCCGTGCCTCCGTTTTTTTTCTCCTGGTTCTCCGGTTTACCCCCCGATCCATAAACATGCAGGTTGATTGGCATCTTGGAAAATTGTCTCTAGTGTGTGAATGTAAGTGTGTGTGCGCCCTGCGATGGGTTGGCATTCCATACAGGGTCTATCTTGCGTTGAGAAGTCGGATAAAGTGGTCGAAAATGGATGAATGAATAAATGAATGAATGAACTGCATCAATTAGAGCTACAGGAGCTCATCTGTTGGATCGGACCACACAGGCCAGCCTTCTCTCCCCACAACATGCATCATTAAGCCTGGGCTGTTCATCACCCTGTCACCGGTTAGTACTGCTAATTCTTTGGGCTGATTTGAATTGTTGTATTTATTTCTTTTTAATATATACTGACCACTGCAGACTGGAAACAACCAAGAAGAGGTACGGTTTTAGAGACATTCTGACCCAATCATCTGTCAATCGCAATTTGGTCCTTGTTAAACTCAAATCCTTACTCTTGTCTATTGTTCTTTTCTATTGTCTATTGTGCTTATAACATTTCAACTTTGAGAACAAAATGTTCACTTTCTGCCTAATATATTCAACCCACAAACAAGTGATGAAGATAATCAGTGTTATTCGGTGTTTTGCTTGGTCTATGTGAATACCATATATATATATATATATATATATATATATATATATATATAGATATATCATATATATATATATATATATATATATATATATATATATATATATATATATATATATATATGGTCCAGAGCAAAAAACTAAGATTCATCGGCCACGTGTCTTTAACGTTCCAGATTTTGGCGAGTATGTGTTTTCTGTTATTGGCTAACACAGAAGCGGATCCAGACATATTCTTTTGTTATTGTAGCACATGCGCTTTTGTGCGATTCATTTCGTGATCCTTTTTTGCTCGCTGTAAACTGTATTGAGTCGTTATCTGAGTTACTGTAGTCTTGTTGTCAGATTGGACAAGACTGGCCATGCTCCGTTGACCTCTCTCATCATCAAGGTATTTCTGTTCACCAGAATGTGTTTTTTTTTTTCTTTATCGTGCCATTCAGAGTAAACTCTAGAGACTGCTGTCTGTGAAAATCCCCAAGAGATCAGCAGTTAAACACACACACACACACACCACCCACATACACACACACACACACAGTCAAAACCAGCCCATCTGGCACCAACAAACACGCCATCACTGAGATCAGATTCATCCTCGTTCCTGATAGATGATATGAACAGAACTAATCAGAACATACAAAACCTCTTTTATTTGTATGTATTTGTATTTGCAAACCGTGTAGTATAAGAATATATATAATATAATAATAATTTATAGAATTATATTTTTATATAATATAATAATATAACTTTTAGCTGAAATGGCCCGATATCAGGAACATCATCTTATTGATGGAGGAAACACATCTGTGTTTTGTGTCACTGTGCATCTGTATGGTATTATACATCGAACTGCTGACACATGATTGGTTGATTTTTGTATCAGTAAGTAAAAAAAAATGTCTGTGAATGTAGTTAAAGAAACAACTTTAAAGCGCCACAAAGAGACAAAAGATCTACGTGCAATATGCAATAGATAAGAGGCAGAGGTGAGGAAAACACAGTTGTGTTTCAGCTAGACTTATCTTCCTTATACTACAAGGCTTGTGAATACATACAAATAACAGAGGTTATATATGTTCTGATTGTCTATCTTAGAAAACATATTTGAACATAGATCCTATCTTATTTGCTTTCATGGAGCGAATCAGAACGCTAAAAAAGAAAATTCCCTTCCACGTTTACACGGTGGCGTGATCGCTATACACTGCAGTCTTTTTGATGCACTGTTCCCACCCAATCCCGATCAAATAGCCACGCTGTAAGATCTTTTATCTGACTGCTGATGAAAAAAGAAAAGTGTCTGCTGAAGACGAGCAGCAAAACTATAAAGTTCCTCGTGACCTATAAGTAGAGATAAGGCTACGGGGAATACAGTATTTCCCACTGACAGCGCAATGCCTCTGGGACAAACACATCCCGGTCTCTAAATGGATTGTGGGGAAGTGAATTACTTTAGCCCAGGCCAGTGGGGTGACTGAACAATAACCTCCCAGAAGGTCTTTAGCAGATCCAACACTTTCCTCGAGTCTCGAAGCACGTGAGGGAAAATAAAACGACAATATGGTCTTTAAAAAAAAAAAAAACAGCCTGAGGGAGGCTGGTCCACTTCAGAGGACTGCATTTTGAGCATATGTTGTGTGACACTTGAGGCTTCATCCAGACACTAATCCGCCAGCGATCCTAATGTCAAGAGGTTAGTAAGTGCTGCCCTGTAAATTCCAGCTCATCTGAGACCAATGTCATTAAGGCCTTAAGAAAAAAAAAAATTCACAGCAAGCTGCACCTGTAGGCTCTAAGAGAGAATTTCGATCCAATTCCCCAGCAACCAACTGGCCTGGATTAGGTCGCAATGCGCAGGTGATCTTCGACCTTTGTAAATAATTTCCGGCATGAAAGTTTCTCAAGATTTCCGAGCTGGGAAACGCAGAACAGTTGACACTGGAAATCTTGATGGACAACTGGTGCAACAGACGGAGTGCCACAAATCTCAACACACTCAGACAGATTGGGAGTGTTTTTGTTTTTTTTTTATGTATAAGAGCTTACCTTATCGGAGAATGTGAAGAAAAGGATGAGTAGAATCAGCTC
Organism: Kryptopterus vitreolus; assembly: GCA_030449085.1. Classification (NCBI taxonomy): domain Eukaryota; kingdom Metazoa; phylum Chordata; class Actinopteri; order Siluriformes; family Siluridae; genus Kryptopterus; species Kryptopterus vitreolus. The sequence continues at coordinate 15,820,489 of JACRUU010000019.1, read as the reverse complement.
GGACAGCAAAATAATCAGCAATACGATGAAGAACTGCGAGTAGGAGGGAAAAAAAAACAAAGATGAATTATTTATTTGGAGAGAGAAAAAAAAAAAGACACTTCAAAAAGTTCCATTCAAATGAATCATCCGTTAAACACACACACTGACTGGCCCGCACTTCTCTTGCTGCTAAATATTTACAAAGTGATGACTCGGGCAGCTTGATTGGCTTCTTATTCATCATTCTGCTGATTATAAATGGTCGAATGCATGCGACCAGCAGCTTTAGCGCAGCTGGATGCCTCGAAAAATGCTTGTTTATTGGGTTTTTGCACTGACAGGTTAACTTGATTGCTTTACCCCTATTCCATAGACACTACTGAAAAAATGCTCATTTGCCGGGGTGTTTCCTAAGTAATGAAGGAAACAAACAGCATTCTTGTGTCACTTTTATGTTTCCATTTCTGTCGAAGAAAAAAAAAAAAAAAGGTGCTGGAACGAATCTAAAGATGTGATTTCATTTTATTCCAAGAGAGGAAGCATAGTAATGCATTCGACTCATCTCCAGCTCTAGGTCTAATCTTTTATGTCGGAATCTATCTATTGAATCCTACCTGACTGCACAGTGACACGCTAGTTTAATTTATTATTTTTTTTCCACTCATTGTTCATTTCATCACTGTCCAATTTCCCAGGGTCCCACTACGAATATCGCAAAGTAAATGATGTTTTCATAAAGAGCGTCACAGAAACTACAGTTTGGACAGGAAATATACATTTCAAATACATTTCAAATGCATATTCACACTTCTTGAAACAAGCGAGGTTCACTTCATTCATTTAAGCCAAGCAAAAAAGAAATCTATCAATGGGGTACGCAAAATGGACTTCTTGAAAACAGCATTAATATCTAGTCAATCATAAATTCTACTAGATTCCTTAACTAGACAAAAAAGCCCAGTTTCAAGCTAATTTTTAACCCTTTTTAGACTTTCACGTACTGATATTTACATTTACGGCTCTTGGCAGACGCTCTGATCCAGAGCGACTTACAACTGAGCAGTTGAGGGTTAAGGGTTTTGGTCACGGGCCAACTAGTGGCAGCTTGGTGGTACTGGGATTTGAAACTTGGTCCAGAACCCAAATCTGTAACCACTGAGGTCCATTATAGACACAAATACTTATTGACCCAAAAAGTAACCTTTTTAAGATTCTTGCAATGAGAAATTTTCGTGTCAATATTTTCCTCAGGGATGAATAAAATAAGTATGTAAGCATCTATCTATCTATCTATCTATCTATCTATCTATCTATCTATCTATCTATCTATCTATCTGTCTATTTGTCTTTCTATCTATCTATCTATCGATCGATCGATCGATCGATCTATCTATCTATCTATCTATCTATCTATCTATCTATCTATCTATCTATCTATCTATCTATCTATCTATCTATCTATCTATCTATCTATCTATCTATCTATCTCTATCTATCTATCTATCTATCTATCTCTATCTATCTATCTATCTATCTATCTATCTATCTATCTATCTATCTATCTATATCGTCCTATATCTATCTATCTATCTATCTATCTATCTATCTATCTATCTATCTATCTATCTATCTATCTATCTGTCTATCTGTCTTTCTATCTGTCTTTCTATCTGTCTGTCTATTTGTGTTTCTGTCTATCTATCTATCTATCTATCTATCTATCTATCTATCTATCTATCTATCTATCTATCTATCTATCTATCTCTCTCTCTCTCTCTCTCTCTCTCTCTCTCTCTCTCTCTCTCTCTCTCTCTCTCTCTGTGTCTGTCTGTCTCTATCTAGGCTTAAAATTAACACAACATTCTATCTAAACACATTTTATATCTGTCACTTAAATTGAAAAATGTGAAAAGAACTGTCACTGAAATTTTGCTCAAAAGGAGTTAACATTGTCTATACTTTCTTTAAGATCTCTAGTCTAATGTGCCGTGTGATTTTTAACACTTGTTATCGAAAAAAAACAAGACATATGTCCTAGAAATAAGCGTTTATTTCCTTTCCTAGATTTCTGTTTGTGCACTGACACATTGGCATGGGTGACATGTAACTGTTGTTCGCAATTACAGCTTTCTTTACATCCCGGCTTTTTCCTTCCACTTACATTTAGACCACAGGAAAGGTACTGAATACATTATTTGGTAGTGACACTGTCTCGGTGCATTATGGGTTGTAAACGTGTCACTGCTGGGTTGAGAAATGATCCACCACCCATAAAAAAATCCCACCAGCAGCAATCCTATGATCACACAAATACTGTAATGTCTACTCTACTGTTAATATACAGTGTATAGCATATAGACAGACACGTACTGTCAGTGGTGGAAAGTAACAACGTAAATGTAATTCATGTAACTAACTTCACTACATTTCATAGCCAAATATCTACAACATTTTGCAAAAATCAGTCCTTTTTATTTGTGAGCGATTAAAAACACACCAATCAGAACTTGGTGCTTGATTTGGCATTCGGTCGTGTCTACTTATCACCAGTTCAGCATCAGTTCAACAGCAAGTTGGAGATTTTGAGAGGGAAAAAAAATGATGGAAGGAACTTCTGACTTGAACGCCAGCAGCCTCATTTACTCCAAGTAGTTAAAAAAGTTTTGAGCTCATGATAATTTGACTAGATACCAATCAGTGTTTGACTCATTAAAATCATTCTATTAATGAGTGCTAAGAGATAAAGGGTCTTTTCACATGAACTGATTTGATTAAGCAAGAAAAAATATATAATAGTACAATTATAGCCATAGGAAATCCTAGTACTGGATACTGGTTTGAAGGCAAATACGTTATATTTTACAAAGTGAGATTTTAAAGCAAGCACTTTTATGCTTACTGGAGTAATACATTATCTACTGTATATCTACTTTAACTCAACTCCATGGGGTTTTGCACCACGTCTACCACTGGATACTGTATGTGATCTTGTACAGGGTTGTCCAAAAAGATGTTACCACTCATATGGCACTACATAATTATATAAAAATGTACAAAAAAAGACTTGTGCATTGTGCATTGAGAAACTGGGTTGAAGGAGTGCACTAGATTCATTTGGACTTGTTTGCATAGTGTGTGTTATCACGTTATTAAAGTAAAAGTCAATCATATGTAATTGGCAACATCGTTTTGGACAGCCCTGTATGTCATATATGTGATGAATAAGAAGTGTATGTACAAGATAATACATAATAAACAGACTGCTCAAAAGGTCAGCTCATTCAAATTTACATCAGCTGCCCTGGGTAAGTAAGTGTAATCCTACTGGCTGCACTGCTGAGAAAATGGTACTCTAATAATATATATATATATATATATATATATATATATATATATATATATATATATATATATATAGTTAGAGTGGAGTCTTTCACTTTACTTCATACAGCAATGCCCTAGAATGCTCTTTCTGTTCAATTTACAGTATTTACAATTAGTATTTATATGTAATCAGGTCTGAGTGCACTCCTCATTTAAAAAAATATATTATTATTAAAAAACTACCCAGACATGATTGAAGGGTTGTTTTGTAATACAAAATTAGCTTGATCAATTTATTATTCAGCCTTGTAAATCATGTAGCAGGCCCCTGTGTGTGACAAGCTCTCCATATTAAACAGTAACCAGGCCTATTAAAAAGAGATAATAGTACTTGTACTCTATAAAATGTAAGAAAGGACAAAAGAGAAAAGAAGATCAATATTTAAAAAAGTTCTCCCACAGGCCTCCAGAGTTTCAGGACAGTTTCTGTTTTGCCATCAAGGAAATAAACACTGAATCATATCTGACCTGGAGCAAATATTCCTCAAAAATGTGTTGATGCACCACAGAAAAACTTGAGGGTGTAACACAATGGCGATATCTGTTCAATGTCAGTATCTTTTCAGCTTCCTTAAAATGCATTCTGAATTTTGAATTATTTATTGATACATTTTTAATTCTAACACTAGGGAAAAGGGACTGTGGTAAAAATGTCATTCAAATGAATATCAATTTGAATATCAATACATGCCTCAACACGTGCAGCATACACAGCATATATATGTGTGTGTGTGTGTGTGTGTGTGTGTGTGTGTACAATACTAATACATCCTGCTCAATATGCTCCCTGTTGCACAGTAAATGTTTTTCGGGGTTGGGGATCTACTTACACTCAGGAGCAGGCACTTGTTTTCCTTGATCGCACCAAGGCAACCAAGGAAGCCGGTCACCATGACGATGGCACCTATAGCGATGACAAGGTTGGCAGCGGAGAGGGAGGGGAAGGAGGGCGAGAAGGTGGCAAAGCTGCCCTGAGACACTGCCAACCAGATCCCTACACCCAGCAGGCCACAGCCACACAACTATATACAGAGAGAGAGAGAGAGAGAGAGAGAGAAAGAGAGAAAAAAGAAAACAAGGGGATTAGCATAGAAAAATTAATGCTACATTTTCAAATTATCATATCACGGATTCTGAAACGACAGGAATTTGCTTCGGGTCTGTTTCTTGCATTAACAAAAAAAAATGTAGTCTATCAAAAGACATATTCTTTCACTCAATTGCACCTGCACAACAGTCCCAGACGGGTAATGAAAATGATTTCAGGTCTGCCAAAAGCATTCGACAACCGAGGATTCAGTACAGAATGTGTCTCTGTTGCATTTGAGCGCCTTTGGATACTTTTTCACCTCCGACACACGTAATAAAATGTACATTGGGTGCTAATGTATTTATTGCGAGGGGGAGGGGGGGGGGGGGATGGGGTTGGAATCACCGTTCCATATGTGCACATGGACAGGCCCGCTCAAGCGCTTAAAAAAAAACCCAAAAAACAGATTTGGTGTTTTTAAGTGTTTCACTGAGTGATAGATATGAAGGGATTGAGCAAATACATCCGAGTCTAGTGACAGAACATGTATGTGTGAGGAAAAAAGAAAGTCTGAGTTTTGTTTACAGGAACAGGTGACTGACAGCTTGAGTCGATGCTGGCCTTGTTTTCTCCGTGGATCACATCTAGCGCAGACAGAGAGAGAGACAGAGAGAGAGAGAGAGAGAGAGAGAGGATATGGAGTCGAACAAACCAGTCATGCAGGCAGGAGACGGTTGGCATTTCTCTGGTTGCTAATAGACTGATATTCTTCACAAATGCCTGGTGTAGAGGAAATCACACGTTGCACCGGTACATGATCACACAACACGGAGTAAATCACAGCGCTGCCGTTTCTACGCGGAGCATTACAGTGCATTAGCGCGAAATCCTAACAAACTCTCAGCGTGCTGATGCTAATCGGCGAGCTCCTCGTGCTAATTTCCAACTCTTTCAGATGCGATGAATAAGTAATAGCACCCACATCCCGGCTTCCCGAGCACTGTAATAGAGCAGGCACGCGCTGCCCTTTTCCATAGCTGTGACCATTGCACTTAAGCCTAAATAGATCTCGTCATTCGTAGCACGGTGCAATGAGCACGTTGAGTCTTTATGGATTGGGTAGTGTGTCAGTCTTTCTGCTGAGTTTGCCACAGCATTAAAGATGAAAACCTGCGATTTTCATCAGCTACGTTTGGAAATGGAGAAGTTTGCTTGGAATTCAATTTGCTTGGACGACAGGGCCGGAGACAATTCCACAAGACCTCCAGCTCAACCCTTTAGGTTTACATTGGCAACATTCATCAGTTCTCAGACTGTTTGACATGCCGAGCACATGCGCACGCACTCGAATCTGATTGCTTTTCTCGTCAAATTCATCCCGAAATGACTGATTGCGTAATGTTTGCTTTGTCTCTACCTCTTCTGAACCCCCGTACTCCTTATAGTGTGCAATCATACAAGATTTAAAATTAATTACAAAATCTGGCATCCCTTAGTTTCCTTTTAACAGTCAGAACACATCCGTCAACATCAGCCAGCTCTTTCGCTATTTCCTCAGATCTGAGACCCAGGGCGATATGCCACATTCGACTTCCAAAAGTCTCCTGTCTGATTGAAATGTCTCTGAAGCGTTATGAAAGACCGGGGGTAGAGGAGGACATGACAGAAAGAGAGACTGCATTAGAAAGTGCGTGGCAGTGGAGGCGAGAATGGAGAAACACCGGATGAGGAAGACGGACGCGGTAAAGAAAGCACCGTGGGACGGGACGATGTAGGCAATGAAAAGAGTAAATAAGGGGAGAGAAATTGGGCAAATGCTCGATGACACTCGTCCGAGAAGCGGCGCGACGGCGCGGTGCATTAGCCGTATGTTGTGATGGAAACTTTTACGGGTGCTTTGTTCTCTTCCGATGAGTATTGCAGGTGTGAGAGTGAACACGGGGAGGGAAAAAAAAAAGGTGGGGAATTAAAATAATCTTCAAAGTGCTGTGTGCTCAGCTTTTTCAAAACAAGCTTAATGCCCTAGTACAACACGCTTTTCTTCCTGTTTATGGTCATTTAAGTAACTGTTTTTTCCCCCCTTTCTTAATTGGGTTCTACACAAACAGCTGAGTAAACTGGGTCACTGGAAGTAACTGGAAGCAAATAAAACGCAAGCTCAAGTTTTTCCCCAAAAAACAAACAAACAAACAAAAAAAAAAGACATGAACATAACAAGAAGTGAACTAATAATCCTCAAACTTATGTTTTTGCACATACAATAAGCCTGATCTCAGGCTATAATACATTATTCAGCTACGTGAGCCTGTCTGAAGCCGAATACATAGAAACCCTTCTACATATGAATGTATGAGTGAATGTGAGTGCATGAAAATATGATTGCACCACTTATGCTACGTCGTACTGTTTACTTCAGGCATAAACCTGATTCATTGAGACAGCTTCATAGTGTCTCTCATCTTTGTTTGTTTTTTCTCTATAGTGGAATATGAGATATTTTGGACAATATATGGAAAGCAAAAGTTTATGGGCATTCATATTTATGAATTTATGGGGATTAGAGTTGGACTGGCCCGGTGAACATCCTAGTCCAAGATTTGTCCTAGTCCTTATTTTCATTCATTCATTCATCTTCTACCGCTTTATCCGATCTTCCCTCGGGTCACAGGGAGTCTGTTCCTATCTCAGGCGTCTATGGGCATTAAGGCAGGATACACCCTGGATGGAATGCCAACCCATCGCAGGGCACACACACACACACACACACACACACACACACACATTCATACACTAGGGATAATTTTCCAAGGTGCCAATCAACCTACCGTGCATGTTTTTGGTACAGGGGGAAACCGGAAAACCCGGAGAAAAACCCCCTGAGGCACGGGGAGAACATGCAAACTCCACACACACACATGGCCGAGACGGGAATCGAACCCTGGCGGTGTGAGGCGAACGTGCTGACCACTAAGCCACCGTGCCCCTGGTCCTTATTTGTATCCCATATATATTGGATATATTTTCCAAAGAGACAGTTGCAGTGGGGATTTGTAGCCATGCACACAAGAACATTAATGCGGCCAGGCACTGATGGCAGGTGAGAAGATTTGGTATGTTGAGATCAGGACTCTTGAGTTCTTATAAAGCAACGTGCTGGAATATCACGGATAATCTTAATAATATGGTATACGTGAACATTTCTGTGCTTCAGATTACGGTTTACCAAATACTGGTCTCATGGATAGCATATTGTCTATGTGGAGTAATGCATGTTCTTTAAATACAACGATCACTCCCAACATGTATCAATGAGTCTTAGTCGCCCATGACCGTGTCGCCGGTTCACCTAATGTTCCTTACTCGGAAAGCACGTTTGATAGATAGTGACCACTGCAGACTGGAACACACCCAACAAGAGTTACTGTTTTGGTCTAGCCATCACAATTTTACGCTTATCAAACTCGCTCAAATTCTTGTTCGTTTTTCCTGGTTCTAACACATCAAGTAACAACAACAACTTGTTTATTTTCTGAGTGATGTATTCCCACTAGCTGACATGTGACATGATGAACAGATAATCAGTTTTATTCACTTCACTGCTCATATTGTTATAATGTCAAAGTGTTATGGCTGATCGGTTTACATCTACTGTATCCTCTGGGTGTTCTAGTTTCCCATTTCTCTCCCACCAAAAAACATGAAGGTAAATGAACTGATATTTGCCTATAAGTATGAATGAATACGCATCCAGGGTACAACTTTATAAAAAAAAAAAAAAATTTTTTTTATTTATTCATTCATTCATCTTCTACCCCTTTTATCCGATCTTCCCTCGGGTCACGGGGAGCCTGTGTCTATCTCAGGCGTCTATGGGCATTAAGGCAGGATACACCCTGTATGGAATCCCAACCCATCACAGGGCACACACACTCACACACACATTCATACACTAGGGACAATTTTCCAAGGTGCCGATCAAACTACAGTGCATGTACAGAGAACCCGGAAAAAAAAAACCCTGAGGCACGGGGAGAACATGCAAACTCCACACACGCACATGGCAGAGATGGGAATGGAACACCGACCCTGGAGGTGTGAGGCGAACGTGCTAACCACTAAGCCACCGTGTCCCTTTATGACAATTTAAATAAACCAAAATATTAACAGCAAAACATATCCACAAGCTCCATTAATAAACTATATCAAAAACTCCTCTTTCTCTTTCTGTCTTTCTTTCCATACTGGGCTGTTATGACACATGACAGTCATGTGTTATGTCAGAGCAAACACAAAAGAAAAGCTGTTTGGGGAACAAATAAGACATATGCACAGAGAGGTGGGTATGAGAGAGGAGAGGTACAGGTACGGAAAAAAAAGATGGGTAAATCTTACCGGGTAAATGGAGCATGTGTTGCTTTCCACTCAAGGTCAGTTTAATTGAAGGTAAAGACTTTAGTAAAGCACAGGAGACAGATAAAAAGGTTTCATTTCCTCTATACTCACTGCCTTATCAACTGCTTCAGTAGCCTGTGCTGTCACAATGCAGCCACCTGAAAAGAAATGCCACTTTAACCTTCCTGTAAGTGTGTGTATTTGAGAGAGACAAAATGTCGGCAGGAAGAAAGTGGAGAAGCTTTCCATTTCCCGACTTGAAAATAGGTCAGATGTGGGCGGGGGAGTCCTGCATACACCTGTATTGACTTTTAATTTTCTTTTGACTTCTGGATAAAGATTTTTTTCTCTTTCTCTCGCATTTGTTCCTCCGAAGGTCTATGTGTGTAAACACACAAATTAACAACTGACCCCTGAGTTCAAACTTAGGTAGAAAACAGACTATAGCCTCACTATAAAAACACAAATGTTCCACTGAAAATTCAGCAAAAACAAACTCAACTTTTGCTAAACCCCCAGAAGGCACAAAACATATCCTGCAGCCTTCATTTAATTTGTTATGGCTGTTGTTGTAAAAATGGAAACTTTTGGTTTACTGCGATTTAGCATTGTTTCACACTACACATCAGTAAACGAACCAAAAATCACTGTTAGAGTGGTGTGAAGAGCTTAATATACAAAAAAGATGTTACCATTTACATAGGATTGACTCTTATTTGAATAACATAATAACACACACTATGTACACAAGTACAAATGAAGCTAGTGCACTCCTTCGACCTGTAAATCCAAAGTACATTGGGTGGCCGTATCTAGTCTGCAATAAAAGAACATTTTAAATTATGTAGTGTTATTATTCTTTTTGGACAACCCTGTCTATATATTCATTGATATACATATATGTGTAGGGATCAGAAAATGTGTTTTTTTTTATTGCACGACAAAGCTGTACAATGCTACAGGTCTCAAGCTCAGATTGTTCCTTTTCAACTCAATTTAACAGCTTGCATCAACCCAATGGCATGTTCAGTTCACTTCCTACACGGGTCGATTCGGGGTCGAATCACTTTCTCGCAGCAATTGAACCGCCCTATGGTTCCGTTCACAACCAAAGAGGAGGAAAAAAAAAAAGCACTGCAGCTTGATTTAAATCGACTGAACACTACATAAACACCTCATGAATGATTAAAGCCTGGAAATAGTTTTTTTTTCCCCGTAATATTCCATCCTTTTGTTTTCTATCAATCCAGGCAGGAGAATTTGCAGTTCTTCATCACAATTGTCCAAGCTACCAGGAAAATGAAAATTCCATTAGCAGGTAAAATTTCAAATACTACCAAGCCTTCATTACTGATGGCCTGAGGAGGCGGTGGCACCTTGGAAGGACTAAAGTGCTGCTTTCCATTAGCAGACAGGTTTTAAAATAATATTTGTGGTGAAAAATACCTTTATATTTCCAAATTACATGAAAATTAAAATGTCTCTTTGATAAAGTGGCTGAGGGAAAAGGTTTAGATCAAGCAGATCAAACTTTCCTTTTAGCTAGCTGTCTAACTCAATAAAATGCTGATGATTTCTCAGCTCTGCCTCAGAATAGGACTGTCACTCAAAAAACAATTTAGAAAAAAAAAAAAAACGAAGTACTCTAGAAAAAAAAAGCAATTGAGAAAAGGATCATTAAAGTCATATTTCTGGTGTTTGGCAGATAATCCAAACGATTCAAATGAGGTAAAGGGCCTTGCTCAAGGGCCCAGCATTTGTACCCTGGCAGTGCTGAGATTATTATTATAAATGAATGGGTATCTAATAACCACCAGTGATATCATTCTGTACTCATTTCGGGTGCCTGATAAAGTTTTAATGATCTTGGAAAAGGAATAAAATTTGACTTGACAAGTGTGTCATAAAACACATTTTTCCCAAACGCAGAAAATCATCTTACAAATGGAAGAACATTTATTTAATGTATTCGACAAAGAAATATTACAACTGGATAGCTGTAAATGTAACAATAACCTTGTTACGGTGCAGGTTTTGTTCTTAATACACAAACGAAATATAGTAATTCTATAATGAAAAATCAGCACGTAAACTTTAGAAACTTTATAAGCCTAAGGATATTATTAGAACACTCAGGGCTATCTGGTATATCACCTGCAGTCATTCAAAAAATGCTCTGCTACATGTATAGAGGGAATAAACAGATTTTTCAATGTGGGGTTGGAAATACTGTTATCGACGTTTACGTCACTCAGTGTTGTTGTGCTGAGAGATCGAGTGATGACTCGTTACATTCTTTACTGATCCAGGAGGGAAACGGTGCGAGAGAAAAGGATATTGGTCAGCTCATTATCTTCTGGGCAGCCACTGTAACGCTTGCATAAGCGGTGATATTAGTAACTAAATACTGCTTTTTTTTTAGGGTGATTACCGGTATTAATATTACATAAAATATCTGAAATCTAATATCCATAAATAGCCTGGGAATAAAACGTTACAGGTTGCTGTAACTCTGATGGCGTATAAGGCATAAGGCATTTTGCACAGTGAGCTTCTGTAGCTTTCCACTTCCTGCCCTGCATTTCACTTGCGAAATAAGAAATACAATATGGCGGAACCCAAAGATCTTGCTGATCTTGATCTTGACATATTACTCAGCTCAGTATATGTTGATAACAACCCATGATGCGTGGTCAGCATACAGTACTGTGCAAAAGTTTATTTCCATTCCAAAAATGGAATTTACTTTCATCAGTGAACAAAATGCAGTGAGCAAAAGAGAAATGGAAATCAAAACAATATTTGGTGTGGACACACTTTGCCTTCAAAACAGCAGGAATACTTCTAGGTACACTCGCACACAGTGTTTTGAAGGAACTCGGCTGGTAGGTTGTTCCATCTTGGAGAAGTAAACACAGATCTTCTGTTGATGTAGACGTTCTCACATCCTTCTGTCTCTTCATGGAATCCCACACACACTCCATGATGTTGAGATCAGGGCTCTGTGGGGGTCGTGCCATCACTTCCACTACTTCTAGTTCTTCTAAAGGTAGTGACAATAAATACTGATTTGATTTAGATTTTTCTTTTGTTCGCTCACTTTGCATTTTGTACATTGACAAAAATGAAAAAAAAACATTCTCTGTTCACAGCATTTTTTTCACACCTGCCTAAAACTTTTGCACAGTACTGAATACACCAGCATGACATCACATGTCTTGTAAAACAACATAAGCACCTTGAGTTATGCCGCCGTCCCATTACCAAACACAAAACAACCATGTAACATGATAATAAATGTATCTTGTCTCAGCTCTCAAGTGAAGCCATCCTACCCCAAGGCCGCCTCTCAGTGTGTGTCTGGCACGTGCCGTGGTGCAATTTTCCAGGTCTGACACTGCACTGCTTCAGAAAGCAAGCTGTCCTTGAATTATTCAACATGTCTCTGGGAAATGGAGAGCGGCAGGCACTTATTGAAAATCAACACCGAAATCCTTCGACTTCAGACAGATGTGCGATGAAAGATTAAAAAGCAACGCGCTAATGTTTAAACCTCGAAATGGGACAGCTGATCCCTGCGGCGACCTGGCGAATAAAGCCAGATTACAACCGGGGCCGCGCCGAAGAGAGGAAAGTCTCTTAGCGGGAGATCGGCTGTAAACGAAATCCTGACACAGTGGCAGAAAAAAACAAATCCGCAGACAGTGTAAACATTCGCCGGAGCCAGAATTATAGGCAACAATAGGCAAGTTACCGTAATCAGCTGTATTTTTAAAAAAGATTTTTTTTTTTTTTTGGTCACATCCAGGCACGAGCTTATTTCTCCGTAGCACAAGAGATCTTCATTATTAAAGAAAGCATTCAATCACTTAAAGAAAATCTTAATCCAGCATGCTATATAGTGAGCTGTTGTGCTGAGGCCAGAGATGCACAACCTCCTCACACAGTAGCTGCTCTCAGGGGCTTTCTGCTTTTCTGTGGGTATCAGAGCAACACTCTGAGGTGATGAAAAGGCTGTTTAGTGATTCTGAATCAATCAGAGCATCTGTGCTAAGAGGCAGCTGTCTCAGCTGTCACCTGACCAGGGGGGGAGGAGGTGGAAAGAAAGGGGCCAGTGTATATATATATATATATATATATATATATATATATATACACTGTGTGTGTGTGTGCATGCATGGAAGGGCAATGGGGGAAAAAAATCCATCACTAACTATTCAGCACTGTTGGCTCATTTTTGCAGCTCTGAGGATCTTTTGGCAGCCCAGCAGGACTCTTTTGTCACTGGATGCCACAGGCACCTTAATTACAGGCTGAAAATAATGAAAGTCAGGCAGACGGTAATGAGTGCTGCTCCGGCTTGTGACATTTCATAAACTGCAGGTACAAACTGCGGTGTTTTTTTTTTTTTTTCTTTTTTTTCTTTTTCTTTTTTCTTTAAGCTTGTAGTATATCTACAGATATTACAGATGAAATGAAGAGAAAACAGACAACTAAAAATAGTGGTCATGGGAGCCAGAGGATGGAGAAAAAAAAACAGATTACAGGACTAGAACAAACATAAATCATAAGCGTAGTACTATAAGACGCCAGAGTCATTCCGCTTTCACTCGATCACGATGTTGAGTGTCTCTGTTGCTTCTCAAGAGATTTTCAGTGAAGGTCACTTGCCAGAGGAAAAACACACGGATCGCTCTGTTTATCATTACTTTTATGAATGTAGTCTTCTTTTCAAATAGCACATTCAATACAGGTTATTACAAACGTGAGGTATTATATTTAAATCATTTCTATAATTAAGACTTCTTGTCCAGTAGAACCCATCATGAGAGTCTGGAGCAAGAAATGAAGCTCCTCTTTAAGGATTACTCTCCGTCATAGGATTAGGATTTTGACAAACTGCTGCAGAGATGATATCTTTTGGCATTTGTTTTTTTTTTTTTTTTTTTTTTTTTTTTTTGGGAATGTCTAGGCAAACCCCAAGAGTTGCTGTGGCTGGAGATAGAGGAGTCTGTGCTGACCTTCTCAGTACTAAATAAATCAATGAATGAACTATAACAGCTTTCAGAGTGACTAATCGAGGTATCTATCACTGTAATGTCACTGAACTTCTCTCATGAGCACTCTACTGTAAAAATCATGACGTGGGTAGAAATAAAGCATCGATTAGCATTAGGCTGCCAACACATTGTAAGTAAGTGTTTGGACAGAAGTTTCAAACCCATTACATAAGCTAAAGTAAGTGTAAGTGGGCTTTACTCTGCAGAAAGTATTCTTACACCAGAAGTGATCCCTAGTGAATTTCAGTGATGCTCTCTGAAAAAAAGTGGATTTGTAGGTGTCATAGCTTCGGTGTTCTGCCTTATTAGGTGGTCTTACCCATAGTTGACTGGCTTACCCTGTTGGTGCTGCCCCTCTGTAGGCCTTCTTCAAGCGCTCCTTGTCTACATGTTTGAGTGTTCACGATATTAACAATGACCGAACAGAAATAACCTTGCAAATGTGAACAAAATAAAACCCGGCGTATTAATCTGTCTATAAATTTATTTGTTTATTTTTATTTATTTATTTATTACTGCTGTGATTTCTTTGCAAAGCTTGTTGAAAGTTGCTCATATTTGAGAGATTGTTCAAAAGTTCTGAGTCAACTCAGGTATACGGTAATGTATAATTGAAGCCGAGGCATTAACATTTAATGTAATGCATTAAAATGGTTATAATAATACGCCTTCTACTTGCATTAGTGACCAGTGACTGATTTAACATTGAAAACATCTTACAGTGTGTTCAAAAAGTCCCTCCGCAGAGGATGCATAAAAGACGCATAGAGTAGCTTATGGGAAAATATTTGTTTAATGAAGCTCGTCATTATTCTCACTCATGTATGTATTTATTTAACCGCGCACAGTATTTCAAGTTGGTATTCTTCTCTTGAAATTTCCAACGAATTAAATCTGTATATTTATTGCCAGCTTTAAAGACGTGCTCTGCTAGCTACTCCGCGTGGCTACTATGGAGGGGTTTTTCGAATCATTATATTAGACCTGTTTTACCGTAGTAACAGGAATAGGGAATCTATACACTACACAGCAAAATGTTTGCAGAAACACAAACACTGCCATAGCCATAGTCTGTAGCATTTTTCGTAATTTAGAATAAGAACCCCAAAAAAGTTTCAGCATGACAATTCACAAAAATGAGGTTTATGAGTACATAGTTTGCTGAAGTTGGAATGGAAGAACTCAAATGGCCTGCAGAGAACTCTGACCTTAACCCTACTGGACACCTTTGGGATGAACTGGTGCACCGAATGCACCCCAGAACGTCTCACCTGACATCAATATTTAATTTAATATTGATGCTCTTGTTGGCGAACAGGCGATTTCTCCACAGCCAAGCTCCAGAAAGCATTCTCTGGAAAAGCAGAGGTTATTATAACAGCAAAGATCAGGCCCTGATTTATGACTACTATTTGCATATTGTATATTACCGTATGCAACCTTACATACTGCATTCCCAAATCCATATTACAGAAGCACATTTTTCCATATAACCTAAACGGATCACCAGTTTATATGGAAAGAAACCGGAACAGAATTCTTAAAGGAGCCTCGTCCCATATTTTACAATTCAAACAAGCACTAAAAAAGTAACATTGAAATGAACAAGAAATGAATATTATAATAAAAAAAAAATATCCAGAGTAAAATATATATTAAATAATCAATAATTTTATTAAAGGGAGAGATTGTGAGAGACATGTATATAATTATAACATCTGTTACAGTTAGTTAGATTAATAGAAACATGAAAAGTATTTATGGTACATTGAAATATCACACTGAAAACGTGTGATTATTATGCGATTAATCACGAGTTAACTCATGGTAATTGTGCGGTATAATCTCAATTAAATATTTTAATCGATTGACAGCCCTAATATGTGTGTGTGTGTGTGTGTGTGTGTGTGGTATACTTCATCCATTCAAGTCTAGCCTGGTTAGCTATATAGCTAGAGTATGAAAGGAGAAGGCAGTGCTCCATAGGATAGCTGTACTACAATACACTTTAGGCTACAAGTCATATTCTGTTCCAGCTACCCAAATTCAGAGTCTTAAGGCAGTCTTTCCTTTAGTCCAAGCTTCTTGTTCTGCTCCAGCACACATGAGATCAGGTGAGTGTTCACTTTCACACACCGCTATTTAGCATGCTGCACCACATCCTCTGTGTTCACAGCTTCTCTGTTTCTCTCCCCCTGTCTGTGCTGCTGATCAGTGGACTTTCAGGCTGGCTTCATAAGTACACACAGGAGTTATTTGTCAGCTTCTTCACAAGTCCACTGTGGAGTTTTGTGCGCGCATTACGTGTGTGTGTTTTCATACTAGTTCTATTCAGGATTTTTGCTCCGTGGCTCGGCTTTTTCTGAAGGCTTGAACAGAATGCAGTGCTAAAATACCATTATGGCACAATATTCTGCTGTCTGGACGCGAAGCATTTAACAACACTGTTCCAATTCTTACTAGTTGTTTGAGCCACTTCAACATACACAGAGCTCTTCATCCATAAGTAAACACAATGACAATTATACAAAAGTCTGACTAAAGAGTCATTCAGCGTACTGCGACCCATTGATAAGGAATGATCGAATGCAGACACCATATGCTGGACGCTGCCACCAAAACAAGTCAGAAAGGCGCTTTTCTCTGTTTATTCTGCACTATTCAATCAGCCAGTCATTTCTACCATTACAGCAGGCGTGTGAAATCTCTAAATACGAGAAAAAGAAAGTGAATCATTTGTTCCCGGTGCGCACTCCGCTTCGAGAAGTACTGATGTAATTGGACATCACGTCTCGCTAATGTCCTTACTCTCACCCTGTTTTATAATTACACCATACGTCACCAAGTAACAGTCAAACATGACGCCCCCTGACGCACAGAGAATGGATCGATCTAATGGTCTATCCGCTTTGATTTGTGCTTGTCTTCTAAACAGATAAAATAAACTCCTTTAAAATCTAAAAAAAAAAAATAAAGAATGTCTGAGAGTCTCTTCTATTTATCATCGAGATCTCAATTTTCACACGACATGCGCTCTCGCAGAAATAATTATAGCGAGCTGCGGTGCTTGTTTATGTATTATTTGGTATCAGGGACAGGAACTGCACTTATATGATAAAAAAGAGTGGAAGGAATAATTGTCGGAGAAGAGAAGGCCAGCGACGGTTGTTTTGCAAAGGGAACTAGAGATATCATGCAAAGACACTGTTTTATAGTACGTGATGACAGGAATAGTGTCTTAAAGCCATTTGGGGATGGCAGGCCAAATCATTTCTTATAAAAGCAATATTACTGTGCTTACAATAGTTTCATCGCAGACTCTCATTGGCCATTGCTCAGGGCTGTTTTTCTGTTGTTGTAATGAGACGCGCATTACAAAACATTTTTTTTTGTAATTATATGAGTGTCTGTAGCAGCTCTAGGTCCGAGAAAATTGCATCGCTTACCCACTCATACTACACGAATGGTCACCGTAGGGGTCCACAGGAATTCGGCGTCAAGCTGCAGGTCGTCGCGGATCCCCGAAATTAATGTGCGACTGGGAAATCAGGACTAAAATTGTGCGGCGTCTAGTACATGTTTTTCTCCAACATCACAACAAACAAACAACATGTTTTTCTACAAACAAACCAAACAAACACAAACAACAAACAAACAAACAAACAAACAAAAAACTTAACTTTCGACTTCATTCAAAAGATAAAATCCACCCGTATTGCTGCCTTCATTAATATTAAAGTCAGGACCGACCTCAATTGGTTATTAATATTTTGACCTCAATCTCCTATGCCTTTGAACACTTTCGTAAAGATGTATTCATTAGGTCCTTCGGGGTGCTTAGCTTGAACTCTTTCAGCAAAAATCCAGCTTTTGACCGAAAAATAAGCTATAAGCTCCAAACAATGCAGAGCGGAGTCAGACAGCGATTCCTTCTCTAACTATGTAGATAAAAATCTCTTCGGGAATTGGCTATAACAAAAAAAAAAGACATTTCCATTTCAAATGCCTTTTTTATTTAATCTGATAAGACTCAAATACGGAATATGAATAAGAAAGCCGTGAGTAATTCATATTACGGTGAAGATTATTTCTTAAATCACATTATTAAGGCCGCAGTCAGCGTGAACTGTTTATTGCTGATGCAAACATCCAATCTGTCTCTGTCCTTTTCTACTCCGGGCCAAATTATGGTGAAGATAATGCATCATAGCTGTGTGCCTCAGTGCGAGAGGCAATTGGAATTGCTATACATTAATGATTCAGATATGGTATGGCTTCACCAATAGCCTCTATATATATATATATATATATATATATATATATATATATATGGGTAATTAGAGCCATCTCTTTACCTCTCACATTGGACATTTCACCCCTGGTTGCTCCGTGCTAACCTTTGACCTGGATAAAACGCATGATTTGAAGTCTATGATATATTCAGTAACCATGACCCCTCATCAACAATTCCAGTTTATTACCCCGTCGGAATTATTTACTGCTCCAAAAACACCCTTCCAGGCCATTTCCCAGTGACAATGACATAAAGTGACCGCCGATGCAGTCTGGGAGGCATAAGGCCCACTAAGGTTTACGTACACGCTTAATAAGGGCGACAGCAAGGTCCTCAGGCAGGACATGTAGTGAGCTCGGCAGTGTCAAGCCTGACAGTTGTATCTAAAAAAAGATGTAGATTAGGAGCCACAAGGTAAAGAGCAAGCAGCTATTAAACTCCCTCGCCAGATGCTCACACACGTCTCATAGAGATGAATCAGTAGAGCGGAAGGAAAAGGAGTGAAAAGGAGGAAAAGCGATAAAGAATAGGCTTCATTCAGAACCATTTTTACGGCCGGTTGCTGAGGTCGATCGCCATGTCCGTTATACACTTCCATGAGAAATTCTATTCTATTTTTTATTATATTGCGGTGAACGGGAGAAAAAACCCGAAGAATAATATATATACTGACGCCGACTTCTGACCTAACCTAACGATCATATGTTCCAAATTTCAACAGAAGTGTCTTGCAAACTTTTGTTTAAATATTAAAACCTGCACCATTCTGAACCTATCTTTTATTATTAGAATAGGTGTTTTTTTTCTGGTCAAAGTGAGCTGCCTGCTTAACACTATAGGGAGACTTTCTCCGGCGTCGGTGTGGACTCGATAAACAGAAGTTCACGGAGAAAGGAGAAGGGCAAAAGATTTTATTAGCACAAAATCAATGCGCCTCTGACAACAGACGAAAGCTAACTGCTATCCGATATATTTTTCACCAATCTTTTTTTTCCCCCGCGCAGACACACAAGCCACGTGCCATCTCAAGTCAGCAAATACAGAACAGGTGATTAATCCCAGTATGGCACTGCATTTCTAGTGACCAGGTGCATGCGCTCTTCTTTACTTTCTTTGGTGGTGTGGTGACCCCGTCAGCAAACCAACCGTGACCGGTCTGTCAGGAGGCTTCCCCTTTTTTTTCCAGAAGGAATTACTGCAGTGTCACTGGACCTCCACCTCTCGTATCCCTCCGCCACATGCACATTACCGAAATGTCACTCTAATGAGCACAGACACAATGAACCAGCCTGGGGAAGTAAGACCAAAGGGTTCGGAGAACATTTCTCGAAAAATACTGCAAATGCAGCAAAAAATAATGCATAATACAAAATTAAATGGAATGAATATATTCAAGACATATTTTCGTGGATGTGCCTAAAGGAACTCACTTTTATTTATGCTTTATGTACATATATTAATTTTTTTATCAATACTGTATAAAAGTGTACAAAATGCAATTTTTCAGCTATAACATATAGGAACATATAATATAATATACAGTAATGTAATAGTACTAAAAAGTTCCATAGGCACACGAGTGTGTAAGTGATTTACGGTTCGCTCTTAAGCAGAGACGGGCAGATAAATCCTCTGTGCTGATGAGCTTAACATGTTAAGGGGTCTGAGCTATGTAATGTTTGTAAAGCAAGTAAACTTTAAAGCTCGCGAAGAGACAGGTCTTAAAAGTATATCCTAACTGGACGTATGCAACATTTGCTGTTAGTTGTTACTTCGCACACATTTCATTTAATCTTTTTGATCGACATTATTATACTCTTATACTCATAATATTATACTATTATATTGATGTTTTTGCGGGGTGTTGTATATATATATATATATATATATATATATATATATATATATATATATATATATATACAGTATATGCTTTACTGCTAGTGGGATAGCAATGTTAGACATATTTGCTTTGCTTGCCCCTGTTGGTCAACATCATTAGCTTGATCTAATACACTTACTATGACTGATAAGATACTTAATATTAGTGCATAATTAATTTTTTTCCTCTCCAGCTAATGTAGCACATATTTCATCATCGTGTCAGCCAGCTATATCAAAGAAATGTTGTCTGATTGGTTTGATTTGATCAGGTACACCAGTCCACCGTCAATGAATCTCTATAACTGGATGCTTAAAAAGCTTTGAGCAGAAGCACTGACAATCTACACCAGCCAAGCAGCAGGTTGAGTATATTTACTGCAAACTATGAGAAAGCTGTTCATGCTGGGACCAAACCCAATCATCCAATTCTGTCTGCATTTCAATATGCTCCAGCAGACCCAGTTTGCCAGTTGCTGCTCTGTGCCTGAGCTCATCGGCCAACACTAGGCTGAGAGATTGCTTGCTTTTGAAATTCAGGATGGAAAATCCTCCCGCCCCTCATGAAAACCCTCGGGGCCATCGAAGAGGCATCCAGCTAGTGGGGAAAGGCATGGTAATGGAATCACAAGCCTCTAGGCTCTTAGCTGTGTTGTGGGTTCTGATGCCATCCGCATGCCCAATGCCTGTTCATTCCGGCAGCGTTACCAGCCCATGCCACCACTGATTGCTGCACAGCATACTCATACCCAAACATGCAGAAGTCTTGTACATTCATTCTACGCAGAGCTGAGCAAAGATCCATCAGCCTCAGACAGTCTCCACTACGGATTTCAGGGGTATAATGTGCTGGCTTGGTTTCTAAAACTCTGAGGTGGGTGGGGTTAATATGAAACCCGGAGGGAACACGAGATGTGAAAAGCTCGAGACGGGATAGAGACATGGCGCTACATATGAAACCACTCTGCGCTCTATAAAACGGCTTCTGTATTGGTATTGATTGTATACATGTGTGTACAGTCCATGAGATTTAAACAATGCAAAATAAGGGCAAAAAGATTTTTTGGCTTTTAGCCCTCGTATCTTGCGTCTTTAAGATTTATTTATTTGTTGCTTCAGATCTTTTTTGCAGCATCTATAAACAAACCAGAAGATATCCCGTAGAAGAAACCAAACTGACACTAAAAGCTCGCGTGCATTTTTTTGCGAGCGTGCCAGGTCACGTTAGGTCATGCTCCTGCATTTATATTTGGAGAGCGGTACCACTGATGGCTGTGTCTCTGCAGAGCAAGAATGTGACGTGGTAAACAAATAACCTCAATAACTTTTATATCGTTACTAATGACCTAAACCTTTACAACAGTTGTATAATTGAATCGGCTCTTGCAACTCAATAAAAGTGTTTTTTTTTATCACTTTATAGCCTTTTTGTCAAACTGTTCACTTCAGAAAGGACACCTTGGTACATTTACTGCAAATGACTTACACATCGCAAAACCCCTCGCAGTCTTAATTACTGTTTGGTCTTCATATTTAATCCTTATTTTTTCCTATTAGATCCTGTTTCGGATGACCATCCAGGGTCATTGTGTACTTATATACTTGACTACTGTCCTTTCAGCGGAGACTTGGCTTGTATATGACAGAATACATATTCCAAATCACTTGGTCTAGGTCACAATTAATGAGGTCACACTCTTGTCAAATGGTCCCTGGAATCATTTGGAATACTTCATGGAGCAGTAGAGATGAAAAGCGCTGAAGCAGACATTCGGGTCCCTGGTGCTCATGTTTCACTACCTTGAATGCAGGTTATTCAATGCTACACGACGACTGAATTTTTATAACTACTTCTGCTATGGGATAAATACCCGGGATGATAAAAACAAATATGAAATGGTATCGGCATTAAAACGGTATCAACATGATAAGAAAACACTTTATTGATCTACGTATACACACTATCACCTTCAAAACAGTCCCCCTTGGCACGGACGCTCCCAGAGCTGCGGAATGTATCCTGGAGATCTTCATTTCAAAGTGTCTCAAGCACCTTCTGAGACTCGCGCTGGATCTCTGCAAAGGTGTCAAAACGGTGACCTTTAAGTTGGAACTTCATTTTCAGGAAGAGGGTGAAATCCACAGGAGCCAAATGTGGCGAGTAGGGTGTTGTTTTCGGCAGGAAGCTCGCGCGTGAGGAAAGCTCGGTGACGGGGGGCCAAATGCGGTCAGAATAGCACCATGTGCACGGCTCCCGGCGTACACAGGACTTTTGCCACAATGATTTATAAAGTCTGGTGCTCCCTGTGACTGTGAATGTGTGTGCTGCCATCTGCTGGTGTGTTGCAAAACTAGTTTTAATATCGTATACACTAGTGGAAAAAAAGCATTCTTCACTCCAGTAGAAGTACAGATACTTGTGTTTCGACTCTGGTAAAAGAGTAAAACACCTTTTCACTCACTAGTAAAGAAGTTCAGGATGCACTGAAGTAGCCATTAAAACGTCCCTCGTCATGCTGTTTACTGGATCGTACACCATATTAATATATTAATACAAAACTTTTGTTACCTAATGAAGGGAAGGAAATAGGGAAGTAGCTTGGCTAAAAATGGTGCAAGATGAAAAAAAAAAAAACAATTTCATAAAATTGTGGTCTGAAAATTTCTAAAGTTGAAAATACAGTTATCTGTGTGAAAAAAAATCCTTTGCTTTATTAATACTATTTCACTTCTGCTAGATTTTATGCATGACACTTTTTAAAGCTTCATATTTGAAGATTCTGCAATGCATTACAGTTATTAATCTGGTTGGAACTCTGCTTGAACAAATTAGCAAAAAAATAAATAAAAAACGCACCTGCATTGTTTAAACCTCAGAGTGCTGTACATTTTAATGAGTGGTCTGATGGGGGGGGGGAGTAATGCCGGTTGAATTCTTTCAACATTCCACAATTTTTTTTTTTACATGATATTGTTTGAAAGACACTCATGAACAAGATGTTATGACAAGAGTAGTCGAGTGCTACAGCTATTTCCCGAGGCTGGCTGCAGGGCCCGTATCTGTGCTTATAAAGCTCAAAGGGGGTCTCTAACCTACATCGCACTGTAAGGTCAGATGAAGTCCAGCCAGGCTCTCAGCTGATGGTGGGTATATTTAGAAGGCTGACTTGGCCTCTAAGAAAGGGGGGGGAGGGGTTGGTCAGGAGAGGCATTTTTTTATAGGGCATCTTTCCAAACAATACAGCACCAGTGCAAGACAACTGTTCTCATCATCAGTTTAAAAAGTGGAGCAGCTGAAGCACATGGCTTGCCAGGGAGCAATGCAGAGAGTGGTGGAGGAAAGAATCCATAGCAGGCAATGATGCCTTGTTAATATAAAAAGCAATCAATTCTCTGGTGCCTTATAATTAAGGGTAGAAGCAAAGCTGGTCCTGTAGCTGCAGTAGTGTATATATATATATATATATATATATATATATAGATATATATATATATATATATATATATATATATATATATAAACCCACATAGAAGATTCCCTTGTTAAATTCCATTAGTCTTCCAATTTTCTCTTAGAAACAGGAATTTACACTCATTTGCTATTTACCAGAAACTGCTTTATATTTGCTCATTCATGCGATTATTCAATCAGTCAATCATGTGGCAGAGGCTTCAGTTAATGTTCATAAACATCACATTTTGAATTTTTTCGTGGTCTGGATGTTTTGGAATTTTTACGGAAACAGCTGAGCTCCTGGGGTTTTCAGATCTTCCAGTCTCGTACAGAGGTTACACAGGAAAATGTGGTGCACAAAAACAAAAACAAAACAACAAAAATAATGGAAAGGCCTTGTTGATCCGGGAGATGAGAGGAGAATGGTATGAGCTGACAGGAAAGCTATGGTAAATTACAAGTGTTTACAATCACTTTGAGACCTGACAAAGTGGAAAACACTGGGGCAGATTTGCTGAACAAAAACCATATTTATTTCCAGTCCTCCGTCAAAAGAGCAGGACTTTCGAGTTTACATTGCTGACTCTGGACAGTTTCCCTGGCTTCCTGTCACAAAAAAAATACCAGTAGATGAACTGGCACTAGATGTGAATATATGTGTGAATTTGTGTGTACCTTGCATTGCCCATCCAGATTATATTCCAGTATTCTTGGAACAGTTTCTGGATGCACTACATGCCTTACAAGGCTTTACTAAAGACTGAAATGACTTCATAATGGCATCTAAATAGCTTCTGAAAGTTCTGTAAATAAAACTACTTTAAGGGGAATTTTAAAGATATGAAATAATATACATGATATCATGTTATGAAATATGATATATGATAAAGATATAACACCCCCCCAACATTCAAAGTGAATCGTAAATGAAAATAACTTTATCGGATCTCAGTTCCTGTAGGTTCGTACGTACGGTGACAAATGAGAAATAAATATACAGGGTAGACCAAGAAGAGCTTTTACAAAAGAAATTAAAGAGGCCTCAAGCAGGTGTCTGATCGAGACTGATTAAAGAACATTTAATCTGATGCTTCTGTATGGCTTTCGGATTAATGTTGTCTATCCGGACAAAGAAAAGCAACACTTTGATTCTATCTGTCTGATAACAAATGAAGCGATGAAATAACTATATATAACTATATATATATATATAATATATATATAATAATATATATATATATATATATATATATATATATATATATATATATATATATATATATATATATAGATATATATATATATATCTATATATATATTAGGGCACGGTGGCTTAGTGGTTAGCACGTTCGCCTCACACCTCCAGGATCCGGGTTCGATTCCCGTCCGGCCATGTGTGTGTGTGGAGTTTGCATGTTCTCCCCGTGCCTCAGGAGGTTTTTTCTCCGGGTTCTCCGGTTTCCTCCCCCGGTCCAAAAACATGCACGGTAGGTTGATTGGCACCTTGAAAAATTTCCCTAGTGTATGAATATGTGTGAATGTGTGTGTGTGTGCCCTGCGATGGGTTGGCATTCTATCCAGGGTGTATCCTGCCTGACTCCTGAGATAGGCACAGGCTCCCCGTGACCCGAGGGAAGATCGAATATAGCGGTAGAAGATGATATATATATATAGATATATATATATATATATATATATATATATATATGCTCCAAATAATAAATAATTTTTGCCAAAGGTTATTGTCAGTGTGGCAGTTTAATTATAGCACACAGCACACAGCAATAAATTAAACAGTTACTACTCTTATCGTGGCAATGTACAGTATGTCAGGATGCCTAAAATACATCACAATGTAAAAATGACATCCCATATTAACTATTTCCTTTTCATGAACCTTGTTTCTGGCGCTTTGAAGACAATAAGCAAAGGCAGCTCTTTTAGCCATGTCCTTGTTTGAAACACTATTCTGTTTCTATTGTGCATTAAAAAAAAAAAGTAAAAACAAAAAAGTGTTTAGAATGTTATAAGGCATACCCTGATCCCTGCATACTACATATTTCTTACGTCGTATGTGTTACTAAGTGCTTTTCATCCCCCAACTCACACAAATCTTATGTTAAAAACATTTCTGTTACTACATGAAGATGGTCATGTATATAATATTCATACAGTTATTTGTTTGATAGTGTAACTAATATTACTGTTGTTTTTGGTATTTGGGTATATATATCTGTACTATATATCTGTACTATATCTGCTTGATATTTGTACTTTTTTTGCTGCTGTGTTATATAAACCTCCCCACTGTGAGACGAATGGAGGTATTTTCAGAACTTTGTAAGCAAGAACTTTAAACTGAAATAGTTTATAAATGAACATCCTGCTTTTAAGAACTAAAAAAAATAAAACAATTAGTTTTGCCAAACGAAAATCTTTACTAAGGACATAATTACCGTATAGAGCAACGGAATAAATCCATATCAACCAGTCCTACACAGAATCTGTGAAATCTCTTGGAGCATGACTTTAGGGTGAACTGAATGAAGTGTTGTGTGCTGTCTCTAAAGGTTCTATATCCTTGAATGTTTCATGCAGAAACGCCATGAATAAAAGATGATTAACAAAAAAAAAGCACAACCTCAAAAATTCATCACCTCACATTGCCCTCAATTTCACCTTTATCCAGTGAGGACACAAGCCAGTGAATTTCAGGAGCTAATGGATATCTCAATTTGAACGAGCCAATTAGCACGATGTCGAAGAAACTCGCGCAAAGTGCGACTGTGTATTAAACGTGGCTCAGCAAACAAATGTTTTCTTTGTTAGACGGAGATGTTCTCTTTTATTAATCTGTTAAATATTTCCCTACTTTTTTTTTCCGAAAGCCCGTATAAACCATTTGTAAATTTTCCAAGCGTGCCGCCTGTAGCGCCCATCTGTCCTTCTTCTGAAACCTACAGATAACCATCACTCCATCCACAAACACTGTTTACCCAGTGGCCACATGTCCTCCTTTCCACCAGCATGACAAGTAGGAAATGTCTAGTTTTGTAGCAGGGAGCCCAATAATAATGGCATTTTTTTTAAAGGAAAAAAAGAAGAAAAAAAAAAGCCTTTAGAGAGGATGAGCACCTTTCATCTCTGCCAGGATGCCAATTAGGACACCATCTGACCTACAGGCAATGCACTGTCCCATGGAATGCCCTAACACAATCGAATGAACATATAATAATACGCTTAGCTATAGGGTAATGCTGTATAGGGTCATACTTATCTCACCAATAAATAAATATAATATCTACAAAACTCAAATTGATGAAGCTGTTTAGGATTGCATTATACCATGAGGAATAAGAGCGCTCTGGATATACAGTCTGGGTTAGAAAAAAATCAGTCCCAGCAAGGCATTTATTGTGAACAAATTGATGGTAAAAAATGATATCGATGTCATTTCGACACGGCAACACAACAAGGCGTAATTCTGCCCGCCGATTAATACCTGACAACAATCAATACTGCTTCTGAATACCGATTTGCTTCCCGAGACATGAAACCAGACATGGCCTTTTTTTTCTGTACAGCGCAAACAAGCCCAGATTTTTCTACAGATTATACTTGCTAAATTTTAAGTAAACATTCAGGGGGAAAAAAAAGCACGATCTAAACAAGTAAACATGCAACTTCTACGTTTCTTAAATACAAAAACAGAGGATGCTTTAGTTGGCCGTGACCAGTAAGAATAAGACCGGAGCAAATAATGAGCAATGTTACAGCTGGAACAAGACCTTGAAGCCCCTAAGCATTGTGCTCTTGACGAAAAAAGAGAATCATCACCTTCATCCTAGTATGTTTTGCACTACATCTGGCAGATAATTATAAATCGTTCTTTTGCGCGAGACGTGTCGCTCTGTGCCTGATTGTATTTTTTTTATTTATTTTTTTGGAAAAAGCTAAAATAAACTTTTCCGTAAAAAAAAAAAAAAACTTAAGGATCTGACAAATACCCATTATATAACATGTACCTTCAGGCAACTGTATTAGAGATAGGCGTTTTCAGTATCGCTCTAAACGACGTAGAATCTCTTCCTGCCAGGCACATTTGCATTTTTGTGGAGGTTTCGTGGCGCTTTAAGCACTGTGTATATAAATATCTACGTTATGTGGGAATAAGAACTCATTAGCATGATAGTATTGCGAGCGGCACCACAGGCAGTGGGCACTGTAATCACAATAGGGGGGGTGGGGCGAGAGCAAGAATTGAGCAAATATGTAACGTGCAATTTTGATTCCCAAATTTCCATAGCTGGCTGATCGACCATATGGCCAGTCACAGCAGGGCATTTTATTGGCATAGTACGAAGTGAAGTGTTTCTGCTTGGGTTCAAACCTCTGTGTCTGTGCGATATAGCCTGTTTCAGAGCGTATGATCCAAATGCAAATTCACGCCAACCCTTATCCAAGTGCTACATATGGCAGCTTAGGTTTGCTGACCCTGAGTCAGATATGTGAACACGCCAGAGTTCTTGCCTGGCATGATTGGAGAACAACTAAATCTTTTATTTATTACTCTCCCCTCTGGCACTGGTTGCTGCTCCGGGGAGAAGAGTCTGCCTGTGCAACATGTACATTCGGTGAGAGGGAAGGGGTTAACAGTTTGCAGCTCCGACACTGCTAGCCTTCTTGAACTTGCACCTTTAGCTTGAGGGCCTTTGGCAGCAAGCGAAAACGATGAATGTCGATCTATTATGAGAAATGGGAACACTTATGATTGATTGGTGTGCGCGCCTCATCCATCATGCCCCGGCGCACACGCTTTGACATGGACGTATCACTTCCAAGTGGACAGGCACATTTCGGAGCTATATTTGCAGACCGGTGCTTCACGCTTCCCACGCTTCAGACCGTGCCGCCACTCCTCTTAGACCCCCTGCGTGCTTGCGAATCACTTGGAGTTCTTAAAGTGCCTGGGCTTCCTGCTGAGAGTACATCAACCAATGCCCTGTGATGCCGGAGAGGAACAGAATGTGACCCTGGTGTGCAGGATAAAAGGCATTACAGTATAATTGAATAATTTTTACATCAATACACATTGTAAAGGCTTTGTGTACATCGTAAGGTACACGATACGGAATAAAAGACACCTGACCACCTTAAATGCATTTTGAACATTACACAGTACACATTTATGGCTGATTTATCGTGGAAGGTGTCCCACTAGATTATGGAGATTGGGATAGTGATGTTGAGGATGTTGAGGCCAAGGTTCCAGCCTGCATCCCAAAGCATCCCAGATGTGTTCAGAAGGACATTTAGGCATTTAGCCCTTATCCAGAGCGATGTACAAAAAGTGCGTTGCGTATCTATCAATGAATAAATTCACACTGGTATTTATAATACTGTATTGGTTGACACTATGCGATGGAAATAGTTCTTTAGAAATGATTCTCTACACATCTTTGTGTATTTAGAAGTACAGGCATTTGATGGAGTAGTACTGATCGAGTAGCCACAAAACCACTCGAGATTTTCCACTTCCAAACCGTGTAAATCAGATCTTATTCATTTTGTGCACAGGGGTATATTCATGCTTTTTCACCTTTTGAAGGTTTCAGCATTAAAAAAAATAACTATATAGGTTTTGTGCTTCCAACAGTTTGGGACAGAATTACACACTGCTTGAAAAGTCCAAATACTTATATCCATACAGTGCATTCTATTGGGAGCTATAATTTTTTTTTACTTCTTCTGAAGAAACCATGACTTCGGCGTTTGGCTGCACTATACTGCCTTTTAATTAGTTCAAGGATGTTGACTTTTGGGCTTCAAAAGCTCGGTCGGAAACTGTGTCAGAAAAATGTGGCAGGAAATGAAAAGTTTAATTAGTGACATTTCTTCTGCTAATTTGAAATGACTCACAGAGGCAGGAGGCTGGTCTGTGCTAACAGGTATGTTAGGACACATTGACACGTTCCACTCTTACATAGTCGCACAACCAGACGTGTAATGTCAGAATGTGAAAGCGCTTAATGGTGTGAATTTTTTTAGCATCTCTAAATGTTTTCTTTATTTTTGGTTCATTATGCAAATAGGTGTAAATGCGTGGCCGCTTTCAAAGACAATTATCCATTAAAAAAAACAAGAAAGAACTTTACTAGTATAAGAACGCTTGTCACTTCAGTTTTCTTTTACTGTATGCTTGAAAAAATATCAGTTAACTAGCTTGTAAACGCCAAGCAAAGAAACACACATTCAGATCAACACGTGTTGAATAGGATTTGAAGGCAGCAGCCTTTCAAAGATGAAAAGACCTCAATATACATTAGGATTCTTCTTGATATCCACTTCACGTGATCAGCTGCCAAACAAATATCTGAGTGAGCTCTGTAGAGACAGCATTAATAACAGCTGGAAGAAACATACACCCGGTAGTACAATAAAATTGTCACAGAGACGTATTTGGTCCTATCCCACACTGTAGATTGGCGCTCGCAGTCATGCCAGGCGATTACACAGCATAAACCACCCTTTAAAGCTGATATCTATCAGACAGATTTGCTGACGCATCCGAATCGGGTCATCAGCAGTGATTAAGAAGGTATGACCACCTGTCACTGCATATATTTATATTCTGGATATAGATGCTACGTCTAAAGTGAGAAATAAACCTCGTAGAGCGCGTTGATTACCATCTGCTGAGAGGGGGGGGGCAGTCACACAGATGGATAAAAAGGTGTAAGCCCCTTCGCATTACTAGTTACTACTGTAGTTCACATAATCCATATCCGTCAAGCTCTAACATACCACTTGGGTTCATTATGGCGTGCAGGTCCCTGAACTGTGCTGCAATTTTAATTAAAATCCGAGCGCAGAGAGGCGATGAAGGCATGTTCTGTTCCTTTTTTTCCCCCCTTCTTTTTTGCAATGATTTATTTAGACAAATTCACCTCCTGTCACTGCAATATACATCGCCCAACTACAAATAATGTACGTTCTATTCAATTCTACGTGTTATACATGGCAAGAATGATCTACTATATTATTTACACATAAATTGCTTATTGTTCTGAAGCCTAATCATATGAAGCACTTTTATTACAGACAATTTGGTCCTAATTAAAGGTGAGACAATTTGGTCCTCAACAGAAATTAAAGATCACCAAACCTTTTTGTGATGAGAGCTACTACATGCTACAAACCGTCATATAAAGGCAATGATCTGCAAATTTCCAGTTTGAAATAACCTCTGAAATAAAAATTTTTTATATACTATTATTATACTACATTTTACTATGATACTAATCAATAAGACCTCACAGAATTCATCTAGACATTGTCACTTTATAAGGCAATGGTGACCCCTTTTTTTTTATTTATTTGTAAATGTAAACATAGTGTGGGGGGGGGCACGGTGGCTTAGTGGTTAGCATGTTCACCTCACACCGCCAGGGTCCGTGTTCGATTCCTGTCTCGGCCATGTGTGTGTGGAGTTTGCATGTTCTCCCCGTCCCTCAGGGGGTTTTTCTCCGGTTTCTACGGTTTCCTCCTGGTCCAAAAACATGCACGGTAGGTTGATTGGCACCTTGGCAAATTGTCCCTAGTGCATGAATGTGTGTGTGTGTGTGCCCAGCGATGGGTTGGCATTCCATCCAGGGTGTGTCCTGCCTTAATGCCCATAGACGCCTGATATAGGCACAGGCTCCCCGTGACCCGAGGGAAGATTGGATATAGAAGATGAATGAATGAATGAATGAAAACATAGTTTAAAATGTTATTCCTAACAATCCTTAATATTCGGTCCTGCTCCGGATTCCTGCGAATTCGAAGATAATCCACAACTTGCTGTTAGCTAGGTCCCAAAATGAGAACCTGCGAATTATCTGGGGTTGACTGTATACTCGTAATAAACACCCTGTCAACGCCCTCGGTACTGTCTGGATTTAAAGTGTATAGCTTTAAAAGAGTAATGCTATGGAGTCATGAGGAAATAGCATACTTTTTCCTTAGAATAAAAAACTGTTAAAAAACCACTGTTCAAGAATTATCTTTATCGATCAGTTCCATTTGATTATATTCCTACTACTATATATACATTTAAACTGCTACTCTACTATCACTAGTGCATGAGCAATGTTCGTGTAGGTATGAAGTAAGACTCTTTTGCTGGATGAAATGGATACATGTGGCACATAAAACTACAGCACTTGTGCATATTTCTTCCAGTGTCCTTAAACAAAAGTCTTTCATTTAATTTCATATCCCCAAACAGCTATATCAGCTATCCCTTTACAAACCTGGCATTACATCAGGCACCCACACACACACATACAAACCTATGCACATGCAAATCTACCAATGGGAAAAGGACAGGCTACAAGACTCTCCTATAATTTGCAGTGCCCAATATTCCAAACCTCCTCATGTGCTTAAAGCGCTCTATATTGATTTTGCCCTACCTGAGAAAAAACACATTTGAATTATCCATCTTAGAACACTACATGCTGTTCCACGTCGTCTTTGCACCTGGATTGTCTCTTCTTCTCTTCCTGACAGACATCCCGCTGTGTTACAAAAGACAGACAAGTGATTCTCTCTACATTCGGCCAAATCCAATTTAGACCTTGGCTGCACTGTCACCCTTCTTTATTGTTTGTCAATTCGGCTCTCTAAACGCAGTAAATTAACACAATGCTCCAATCAAAATGGAGGTTTTCTGGCTTTTAGGATAAATATACGCTATCCTGAAAGTCCTATATACGCTAAAGCAACGACAGTTTCTGTTTGCAGATATACAGACGCTCCACATCCTACGTGTTACGTTCCAGGAGTTCGTTCGTAGTATGAATTTGTTCGTAAGTAACGACTACGCTACTTGCGAACTATGTTCGTAAGATATAAGCGATAAAAACGGTACTTTACTGCATTCCTGAATGCTGCACTTAACCAAAGGCATAAAAACAATAACAGTAATACATTGAAAATGAATAAACAGTATAAAATAATACAGTAATTTAAGTAGTAAAGTACTGCACTTACCATGGAATGTCGTTGTTAATACATGTGTGGATGGCGGAAGGAGGGCGAGGTAGGTATTACATCGGTATTACACTTGTTCACTTTACTTTGCGGATAGGTTTGTTGGTAAAGTGTTTGTTTGTAGGGTGGCAAGCGTCTAAATATGTATGAATGTATGTATGTGTGTGTGTGTGTGTGTGTGTGTGTGTGTGTGTGTGTCTGCTTTATATATATATATATATATATATTTATATATATATATATATATATATATATATATATATATATATATATATATATATATATATATATCTAAATAATATATATATATATATATATATATATATATATATATATATATATATATATATATATATATATATATGATATATATATAAAACACAATAACACACACACATTCAAGATGAACAATATCACTGATACAGATCAGCGATTATTATGAAATCATGTTGCACTTCAACTTCGGTTTTTGTCTAATCAAATGCTATTTAGAAACTAAACGAATCTAAATTCCCACAACCAACATTATAAAAATCAGCTATTGCTATTGTTTATTGAGGAAAAACCATCTAGTCAATAATGTGCCTTTTGCTACAGTATCTGAACACGTTTATTTATTATTCATTTGCGACAGGCTTATTAACCTGCGCTGTGATACTGGGATGCTCTCTTAACTATAGAACAGAGGGCTGAGCCACTTGTTCTACCCTGGTTTCCTGCTCGAGAGGAAATTACATCAGGCATTACGCATTTTAAAGCACTTTATGGCTAGTTTAATAGAAAATAAAATTGCGCGTGAGACACGTAAGTGGTGCTCCGGATGAATTTGCACTTCTCCCTGATTATACTTCTCGTTCGGACATTTAAAATAGAAAACAGTTAAAACAGAACACATAGCTGTGGTCACATCGGCGCGCAGTCTCGTTTTAAACAGGAAAGTGCAAAAAGTAAATGCTAATGAAAATGGAAAGATTTTGATTTTCACATTTGGAGCGCACTGAGCGCGTTTTTCTTTAATCGCCTTGAGATAAAGAGTGTGCGCTAAAGCAAATTGGTCTGAATGATTGCTGAGTTTCCCTTTCACAAATCATTTCATGGCTCATAGATTTAGAACTACAACACTTGCGCAAATTACCTGAATGGAGGTGTCCAGTGTCTAGTAATCACAGAAATGTGTGTGCTTATGTGTGTAAAATACACTCACAGAACATGCTGTGTCATTGCTTGTGTTTTCTATTTTTATTGTTTGCTTATTTGGTGCTTCCTTTGCTTTCTGTTCTAGAATCTTCCATGGACTGCACCTTGCTTGGGTGTACACACTGCTTTCCCTCAACATCACTGAAGTTTGCTGGTCTGCTCCTTCGGCTCTCAATTTGTGCTGATTGGTGCACTCGTTCTCCGGATCTCTGTACCATTAGGTGACTGTTATTGTTTTGTGTTGTGCTTATGCAGCTCTGCCATTCCTGGGCGCAATGTTCACAGCAGTGGCGTTAATGCGCTACTGCGACCAGACACTCCACTGTGGTTCGTCCTCAGCAACTTCCTTTTAAAGGTCTCTGCTGACCTTTCGCTTTTTTTTTGTGTATTTATTTTGGTTTGTGTTTTCTTCATAATTACTTCAGACTCGGCATGTTCTCTATGTTGCGTTCACATTTATAAAACAACTGAAACAGGAGCTATAATAAATGGAATGCCTGCATGTACCCTTTAACGATCATAGTATTACAAGTGATTATGTATTAGTATCGTGATTATTTTTTCTTATTTATTAATATAGTATTTTAAGCAAGAAACAAAACAACAACAAAACAACACAAAACAGAAAAACTCTACACAAAAAAAGTATAGCAACTATAAGCTGTGCACTACAAGGCATGGTGATGAAACACCTTATTGATCAATTAACCAAATGTAGACAATTATCACGAACCCGCTTCAAACTGCTTCCAGCCCAAACGGCCAATTTAATGTGCTTTCCTCCAATGCAAGTTAATGCATATTTGACACATCCCATCAATCATTTTGGAGGCACTATTATTGTATCTGCTTGAAGCAAAAACACACAATAATTTTTTTATATGACTATAAATAAATTCACGGGGTAACAAGGGGTTAACCTAAAATGATGAAAAGCTGCTACATCTCAAATTTAAATACTCAGAAGATGACACACTAAAACAATTTCTGATATATTTTCACAACATTAACTTACACTGGTTCGATACACGCTCCAAATAAATAGATAGGAATACAGTGTTGATATGGTAAAGCTTTCTGTGAGGAATTTAGTGTTTTATGCACTGTGAGTTCAACACATTCTATTTATGTATTTACTTTACTGTGATAGCAAATAAATAGAACAGTATGTGACCAAAAACATGCGGACAAACGTTTGTCAGTGTTATCAGTGTTTTGGTGTAAAATTGTACTGTTAATAACCTGTTTCAACAAGACAATATAGTGTTTGGTCTAGAGAAACTGTAGTGTGTGCGCAAAGCCCTAACACTAACCGTACTAAACACTTGAAGTAAGAACGCTTTGCATGCCATCGCTAGCTAATCTCACTAAAACCGAATGGCCACAAATCCCCTCAGACACTCTTCAGAATGTAATGTAAAGCCTCAGTTAAAGAGTTGAAGTAACACCAAAGAAGGACTAAACATGGGATATGGTCAACAAACACATATGATTTTGATAATTAGGTGTCCACAAACTTTTGTCCATAAAGTTTATCTGAGCAATGCAAGCTAACAAATGATCAAATTTAGCATTTGGAGGAAATCTTTCCACACTGTCTGACATGAATCATCTTCCAACCTTGAATTATCAAGTCTGTTCGCACCAAATGCTCTGATCCAATGCAATATATATATATATATATATATATATATATATATATATATATATATATATATATATATATGTGTGTGTGTGTGTGTGGGACACAGTGGCTTAGTGGTTAGCACGTTCGCCTCACACCGCCAGGGTCCGGGTTTGATTCCCGCCTTGGCCATGTGTGTGTGGAGTTTGCATGTTCTCCCCGTGCCTCAGGGGGTTTTTCTCCGGGTTCTCCGGTTTCCTCCCGGTCCAAAAACATGCACAGTAGGTTGATTGGCACCTTGGAAAATTTTCCATAGTGCATGTGTGTGTGTGTGTGTGTGTGTGCCCTGTGATGGGTTGGCATTCCATCCAAGGTGTGTATCCTGCCTTAATGCCCATAGACGCCTGAGATAGGCACAGGTTCCCCGTGACCCGAGGGAAGATCGGATATAAAGCGGTAGAAGATGAATGAATGATATATATATATATATATATATATATATATATATATATATACTTCTCCCATTTACTGGAGATGAGTAGTATATACTATATCTGTGCAGTATCATTTCTAATACAACAGGTAGAAATATAACTACATATAATATTTGACTGTGGATATTTCATTGTTTTACAGTACATGTCACTAAGGCCTAATCTCATTTATAAGAAATATCACAGCACTGTGTAGCACATTGTAAGGAGACAGTGTTCTGCACCACCAGTTACAACTAATGCGAGCTTCATAACAAGCAGCCAATGTGGGGGGGGAGACTTTTTTGTTAAACCCCACGTCAAAATACTGACAAGGCTTTTTCTTTATTACGGGCAGGTTTCAGGAGGTCGGATCTTTCCACCAATTACGGACAGCTGCACCACGGCCCGTTCTGTAGATGTTAATTATTACAAAGTGTGTGCAGAGATAATACTGGGACAGAGTGCATTAAAGAGTCATGAATTAAACATGAGATGTACCTATTGGGGACTGGATGGGGGAATTTAAGAGGGGGGGGGTTGTTGGGTGCCCAAGTTTCACAACCTGGGTTTATAGCAGGGACCAACGGTATCCTTATCCTATTTATACTCCTTTGTGTTTTTAGTTTTCTCTCTATCACACACACACACACAGAACATGACATAAAAGGAGGGACATAAGGAGGTTTAGTGATGAGGCACATGAGACACTTTCCAAAAGATTATCGTCCTTCTGAGCGCTACAGACGGAGCGAATGTTTGAGGTGGATGTGTTGCCCTGTTCATTTTTGGCTGAGAAGATACAAAGATGCTGCTTCATTCAAATTTGCTTTATCTATACCAAAGGTTTACTGCGTTTTGACTGCTGCAATAGAAAGCTCGAGGAGTTTTTGACAGTTGTGGCTTAAAAAAGAAAATAATGGAAAAGAGCACAAAAGCAAATGATCGGGCACAAACCCTACGTCTGGTAAAAGATATCGATGAGTTTACTGGATCCTCGTCTCGACAGCAAGGGTTTTGTTTATATGCTTGTTAACGAAAGTCTCTCAGGATGTCTGTTTTACCTCTTGCCCAGTGACAGAGCAAACCTTCTGTGAGCGTTATGCTTCTAGTTCCTACATCATAGATTGGACAAATGCTGAGGAAATGAATTCTA
This sequence comes from Kryptopterus vitreolus, assembly GCA_030449085.1. Taxonomy (NCBI): domain Eukaryota; kingdom Metazoa; phylum Chordata; class Actinopteri; order Siluriformes; family Siluridae; genus Kryptopterus; species Kryptopterus vitreolus. The sequence continues at coordinate 15,783,526 of JACRUU010000019.1, read as the reverse complement.
CGCCTACACGGCCAAGCGGAGCCTCAGCGTCATGAAGCCGTTCTTCGGGGAGGATGTGAGTGCAAACCGTGGCATTGGCAAGCTGCAAGAGTTGTAGCGTTGTGTAACCTTTTACCCGCAACTCTTCAAGTCATCTGTGAAGCTTTGCCACGGGCATAAATTCCGTCATTAATGCGTGTGTGTACAGTATACGAAGATATACAAAGAGAAACTAAACAGTCTATAGGATGAAGTCATAAACCGTGTCGCTGTGGACGGGCCTTATACATAAACATACACACACCCCTTTAATTATGGGGGATCATTAAACACTGCATGATCTGTACAAATCCCGTCGAGACAAATGCTTGTAATAACACGTCTACGCAAACACACAATGCACACCGCATACGTCAGGCCCTTACCCGTCTTGGATTGCGCTAAGTACATACTAATCACTGAATGCCAGTGTGTAAATGAAAGTAGAGCAGGATATACAGTCTGTTTGCATGCATGCAAATGAGGCAGTAATGAAGCCACTGGAGTCAGTGTGCTTAAGGAGTAACACACACATATATATAAGGGAATACACACTCCCTCACACACATGGGTTTACTTTGCTTAATGACTGCAGGTCATATAATACTCAGGAAGTGTGGAAGAAAAGTTTATGTATACAAAACGCATAAAAAATATGCACATAAATGGTAATTAATATGGTAAATTAATCTCACATGTGGCATGGTGTGGTGATGTGACCTCGCTGAAAGAACTGTAACCCCACTGACATCACTGCCCTACACTTACACTTAACGCAATACCTAACTTTCTATTTTTGACACTTGTTAGGGGTCATCACACCAGAGCATCGTTTAGTGATCCACAAATTTGGTTTACATCGGACGCCCTTCCTAACACAACCCTTCCCGTTTATCTGGGGCTTGGGACCGGCACCAAGAATGCACTGGCTTGAGCAACCCCTAATGGCTGTGGCATATTTTACATTATTCTTATAATTTTCAGGACACAACACAAAGATACACACACACACACACACACACACACCAATACTCATCAGAACAGAACTCTTCAGCGGTCACAGTTCATGTTAAATTCAAGCTTGCCGAGAGAAATAAACAGCATACATATATATATATATATATATATATATATATATATATATATATATATATATATATATATATATATATATGCAATATGTGTGGCATACCTACCGTGCATATGTTTTTGGCATACCTATAAAAAAAACAAACCGTGTGCATGTTTTTGGAAAAAAAACCCTGAGGCACGGGGAGAACATGCAAACTCCACACACACATGGCCGAGACGGGAATCGAACCCGGACCCTGGCGGTGTGAGGCGAACGTGCTAACCACTAAGCCACCGTGCCCCCTATATATCTATCTCTATCTATCTATATCTATCTATCTATCTATCTATCTATCTATCTATCTATCTATATATATATATATATATATATATATATATATATATATATATATATATATATATATATGTATATATATGTATATATACACATGTTGTATGCAACTTGTACTAGAATTTTCCACAATAAAAGATTATTCAGACTCAGATAATAAATAAAAACAAAAATACTTAGGGATGTCATGGACCGTGGGTTAGGGACCACTGCTCTATAGAATATTACTCAAGATCTTGCTCTTCAGCACTATCTGAATCACATTTTTATGGAGTTGGCTTTGTGCACAAGAGCATTGTCATGCTGGAACAGGGCTATCCTGGTCCTATTTCAATTGAAGGAACATTCAAGGCACTCTTTTCAATTGTGTGCTCCCAACTACCAGGTAACAATTTGGGAAAGGATCACATCCAGCTGAGACAGGCAAGTGTCCCAATATTTTTGCTAATATAACATCTACAGCTATATCCGATCTTCCCTCTGGTCACGTTGCCTATCTCAGGCGTCTGTGGACATTAAGGCAGGATGCACCCTGGATGGAATGGCCAACCCATCGCAGGGAACACACACACACACACTCACACTCACATTCACACACTAGGGACAATTTTCCAAGGTGCCAATCAACCTGCCGTGCATGTTTTTGGATCGGGGGGGGGGAAACTGGAGAAACCGGAGAAAAACCCCCTGAGGCACGGGGAGAATTTATAGTATAGTAGTCTAAAAGTGCTGATCTCTTTTACGATGTGCAACTTTTGACTGAGAGAGCACAATCAGTAGATAATAGTGTGAAAAAGTGTGACATCTGCCTTTAGCAACTTTGAACACAAAAACTGCACAGATGTTCAGGAGACGGCTGATTATGTGGGAAGTTTCACGCTTTTTTTTTTTTTTACAACCTAAACAAACAAGCATGGATAAGCAATTAATATTTTACAAATGAGCAATTCAATTCAGAACCTAATATACACAGCACTTTATGCTCTCTTACATTTTCATTTTTTATGAGACTATTAACCTTTAAAGACTCTCCTACAGGGGGAGGAGGTATAATTAGTATATTAGCCGGCGCTGTTATCAAGACTTACAGCACACACACAAACACACACACTGAGTATTGAATCGTAAATTCCCTATTTTAAGATTAAATTGCTTGCGCTTTACCGTGCCTCTCATCGTCCCCCACAATCTCCCACAAGCCAAGCTGAGTCTGAGCCGAACACCTAACACCTGAACATGCTGAGAGCTGCCAATCAGTTGCACAACACCCAATTATGTTGCTATTGTGTTTACTACAACATCTTCACAGCCAGAACGACTCTCATCTTTAGTCTATAAGAAATACGAATAAAACAAAAAAAACTGCCCTGAAAACACAAGTCTGCTTAGCCCTCCATAAACTGATGATGTGTGATGTGTTTCATGACGGAGACAAAAATCCACAGAATTTAAAGGTAGCTGAAGGAACTCTCCAGGGAAACAATTCACTGGCGCTTGTGATAGCGCCGCATGGCAGAAGGGGGGGTGACAGAACACATGTAGGCGTCCTACACAGCCAAAACACTGAAATGTAACACTGATTTAAAAAAAGAAAAAAAGAAAGAAAGGAAAATGACGGAGGATATTTGAAGCAGCGTGAGTGCCGAGTGGTCGGCGCCGGAATCCGCAAGCTGTGAAGTAACCTGAAATTTCTAATCAGAAGCTTAGGAAAAGCCTTCACTTGGTAAAATGGTGATGTAATATACTGTATATACCTTTTTTTTCCTGAGGACGGCAGAATATATATTATATATTATATAAGTATATATTACTTGTATCTCAATGCCAAGTTCTGACATACACTCACAAAGTGAACAAGAAGGAAACATTTGAGTTCAGTTAAATTTCATTCTGGTTCCGCATGAAAGACACATTGATTGCCTAAGAGGAACTGCATTACAAATGCAATGATTTAATTTGCATTTAATAATAATTTAAAAAATATATACTATAATAGATTCACAAAAAAGCAAACTAAAACTCTCTTGTATACGAGTCGGTAACATCCTACAGCCATTTTTGTAAAATTACTCATTGCAGAAAGCTTAGATTGATATATTAATAAGAAAAAATCTATGCCACTATACTAGGTACACTCAAGGGAGAAAGCTTGGTAGATTACTGACCATACTGTATTTTCACATTTGATCCCTATTCCATGTGAATAGCCACCTAGGAAGATATTACACTACATTTTGGAGTGTGGTAATGGAGATTAGTGCTCAGTCAGCAACAACGGGTGTTCCCATTGTGTCAAGGTGTAGGCAGAGTTCCAATTCATCCCCAAAGTGTATAAAAGGGTTGAGGTCAGAGCTGATGAGGGAAATGGCACTGGTTAAGGCATTGGACGAGAAGGTCACAGGTTCAAATCCCAGCATCACCAAGCTGCCACTAGTGGGCCCTGTCACGGTCACGCCTCCCCCCAGCTCTGAGCTTCCACGCTCGCAGTCGCCCAGCTACTGATGAGCTTCAGCTGCTGCTAGTTGGAGGCATCAGCAGCCTGGCCTTTATAAGCCCGGCGTGTCTTCCACTCTGCGTCCTGGCTCGTAACGCTACGGCTGAGACACGGACTTCCCGAATAATTCTAGCGATAACACTGACCTTCTGTTTCTCTGTGATTCCAATCAGGTTCCTTTCCAGATCTCCAGAGGTCCCCGGACTTCCAAGCCCGGTGGTCGTGATTGACCAGGCTCCTCTCCTAGCCTCCAGAGTTTCCCGGACTTCCACGCCCGGGACTTCCTGAGTCCAGCGATCAGCCATCTGCCGTGCAGGGCTGTACCCTCGCTTAGGCTGCTCGCGTTGAGCAGTGTCTTATAAGTTCTCCTTTTTCCAAAATAAACCCGTTAAGTTCATTCCGGTGTTTGTGTGTCTGCCTGGTTACAGGCCCCTTGATCAAGGCCCTTAACCTTGAACCGCTCAGTTGTAAGTTGCTCTGGATAAGTGTTTCTTGTCGTAAATGTAAATGTAAAAAGCTGTATTGCAGGCCACTCAAGATCTTCCATTCTAAACCATGTAAACATGGCACAGGTTAGGGTGTGCTAGTTCAACAAAGGGAAAAGTTTGGGAAAGAACGGAAAATTCCGAGTTAAATTAGTTTTATTTACAAACCCAGCCATTGTTCTGATAAAACATGAAAAAGAGCCCTGCAAATAATAATAATAATAATAATAAAAAAATAAACAACCTGCCAATAAATAATGGGATCTTTTCTAATAAAGAATGAAATTGCATGGCGGAAACCAGAATCGAAGACGCCAATCACTCCCCTATAGTTAAAGCTCAGCAGGAATACAGGATTCGAAATTGTTTTATTGGCACACAGCCGTGTTAGTGATAATAGGCGTCTCAACAATCAACAACAAACAGCGCACTAAACAAAGGACGAGAACAATCCGACGGAGTCGTGATGGATGAAATGCGCATTAATGCTAAGTCAGTGTAAATCTTGTGTACTGACGATAAAATGGGGACACAGGTTAATGGCAGGAATTGGAGATGAGATGGGATGTAACAGTAAAGGTTAAACAGTAAACTCGAGCAATGAAAGAAACTAAAACAATGGTAAAATTATTAAAGCAGCTCAGTTAATCGACGGATAGGAAAGGATCTACATACACGCTATTAGATTGTACATCTCCTTGCTAGAAATAAATTCAATGTAAAATCAAATTTTTCCTTGTTATCAATTATATGTGACCATATCCAATATCCAATATCCAGTAGTGTGTGTGTGTGTGTGTGTGTGTGTGTGTGTGTGTGCCCTGCGATGGGTTGGCATTCCATTCAGAGTGTATCCTGCCTTAAAGCCCATAGACGCCTGAGATAGGCACAGACTCCCCGTGACCCGAGGGAGGATCGGATAAAAGCGGTAGAAGATGAATGAATGAATATCCAACATCTCAGGATCATTCCTGATGCATAACGCCACATGATTATATATACAATATTCTACATCATTTTTTTTTATACCTTACATAACAGAGTCTTATATAAGCTACACAAAAATATGTATAATTGGCTGTAATTTGATTTTACATGGAATTTATTTCCAGCAGAGAGATGACAGCATCTGTACAATATACTGAGCTCCTTAAATATTTATGCCATTATGGTGCATAAATATTGGAACTCGTAAGTGCGGCATAAACATGTTTGGCGTATCATTAAGAGACAGCAAGTGTGAATCCTGATAAATCCCAATGGATGGAACAGCTCTCGCGTGTCGATCATTGCGGTTAGATAGCATGTTTATCTGCGTGTGTAAACTGCATGGTGAGAGAGAATGAGCAGCAGCTAAAAAGCTAGATTTGCATCTTTGCAAGAGCACATGATCCACTTTATCCGCCCTAGCGGCGTGCCGGTGTGTGATGAGGAGATCGAGCTAATGGATAGGAATTGGCAAATTAGGAAGGAAATGGGAACGGGGCATTTCTGACAAACACTTTAATGGCTTAATTAAACATGAGCATCTCCTGCAGTTCCTTATCTGATGCTTTTGGTTACTTCTTAACATGCACGCGGTCTACTTTCCTTCACAGCAAATTGACTTCTTATTAGAACTATCTAATCTTATTTCAAAGTAACTGATGTTATTTTCAGAGGAAGGGACACGGTGGCTTAGTGGTTAGCACGTTCGCCTCATACCTGCAGGGTATCCCGCCTCCGCCATGTGTGTGTGAAGTCTTAGGGTCCAATAAAATGCACAGAATGGTAGATTGGCACCTTGGAAAAATTGTCCCTAGTGTGTGAATGTAAGTGTATGAGCATACAGGGTGTATCCTGCCTTGATGCCTATAGACGCCCGAGATAGGCACAGGTTCCCCATGACCCGAGGGAAGATCGGATAAAGGGCGAGAAGATGAATGATTAAATGAATGAATGAATTTTCAGAGCAATAAAGGCATCCCAGAAACACATCGCCCCCTGGAGTTGTATGTGTGTGTAAATAAATAGACACCACGCGTGACATCATCGGTTTGGACGCTTCACCGCATAAGATAACCTGTATCCGGATTTCCATTTCCACTAATAGTGTCCACTTCCGCCGCTCCCTATAAACTTTCCACCAGCACGGATTTGTCCGTTCTATATTAGCTTCTCGTGTTAATATTTATATACCTCAACCCGAGACCCCAAAGGAGAAGGGTGCTGGCAATAACACCAGTCACATGGCTATTACTGGAAATGATTACTAGCAGTTAATTCAATTGTAGTCTGCACCATTTCTTCATAAAGCAATACTAAAGATGAGCAATAATCGCAGGAGAGCTGAAAGAGGGTGTAATTGATCGAAGAAAACTGGCGCTATATACGCGACAGTTCCCTCAAGGCAGAAGGAAGCTCATTCAACATCCAGGAGAGGAGGTGTTTGTCGTTATTTGAATGGGTCCAGTAGTCATGCAGATAAAAGATATCTCAACTCATATTAAGGCATGGAGCGAAATTTCTGTTTTGCAGGATAGGAAATGGAAGTTGCAGTTTCCTGCAATGTTGCAATGTGTCGTTGCATAGCAATAGCTTTATCATGAGGGAAGAACATAGATCATGTGTTAAATCATTTATACCGTGCACTTAAAAGTACAAAACGGTACAGTGCAATGCACTCTAAGTGCACTCATACAAATTACATTTGGTCATATAGTATTAGTGATGGCTGAATGGACTAATGCAGCATGCACACAAATGAGAAGTAATTGGGGAAGGATGAAAGTAAAATTAGAGTTGGTGCATGTAACACTAATGAGGGTTCATTAAAAACAATCCCTTTTCGGGTAGAAGGAAAAATACGGAATAAAAAAATTCTCACTCGCTTCTTGTTTGGGTATCGGACAGAGGGTTATGAGGATATCCAGACAAATAGAAGAATTCCCGCCATACACACACACACACACACACACACCCACACCACACACACAACACATATATATATATATATATATATATATATATATATATATATATATATATATAAGATATATATATATATATATATATATATATAATAAAAACACACAAACAAACACATGAACTAGACAAGAGTTCTGTAAGGTTACTAGATTTACAGTGTAGTTGAGTTACAGATAAAGTATTACTCGAGTTAAAAAGTAAAAGTGCTCCTGTTAAAATTTCACTTATGTAAATGTATGCAAATCTACATAAGTATTCACTGTATTATCATTATCACTGTAATGTTCCTATTATCATTGTTGCTTAATCAACTCAGTTTATGTGAAAAGAGAATAATGTTACTCTTAGCACAACAATCTATTAACAGCACGATATTAATGGCTCAGATTGATATCTATTACAATCATTATGAGCCAAAAAACTTCAAATATAGGACTTAAAAAAATAATATCACACAAATAAGGACAAATAAGTGTCAGTAGTTTGTTGATTTATTTATTCTTTTATTCAAAATATTCGACTTGCTGTTGAACTGATACTGAATTGTATATTTATATGAAAATCAGTTCAAAACAGAAACTCTACCCTGACTGAAAACACTTCAGTAAAGATAGGTGAAAATAAAACGCATGTACCGCGACAAATGACATTTACTTTGTTACTGACCAATATTGTATTTAATCACATGATTGTATTTAATAAGTACAGTATGTAATGGTTTACTGTAGTCAACTAAACAAAAGAGCAATATAAAATAGTAGTACAAACAGGTATTGTAGGACTTCTGTTTTTGTTGCCCTGTATTATTCACCAATGGGCAAAAAACAAACAAACAAACAAAAAAAAACTCACAAAGCAATAAACCGACCAAGATAAACTGACTTAGAAACTGAGTTAGAATGCAAAACCCATTAAGGTTTCATGGGGCATCCGGTTGAGATCAGAGATGAACTATAATTTCTTGAACAGGATGCACAAAAATAGTAATCGTTTTTTACTTTTAGGTGGTTGTTGGTCTATATATATATATATATATATATATATATATATATATATATATATATATATATATATATATATATATATTTATTTATTTTGTGATCTGCTAAGATCTACTGATCTGATCTACTAATATCCTGGTCAGTTTCCACTACTAGCTTTGGTTACACTTTATGAAATATAAGCATTTTGTAGAAAATGTAAAAAAAAGATAAATTCTTTAATATTAATTAAAGAATTTACTGTCTAGGAGCACATTAAATGAAGTCTTTTGTTTTCTTTTTGTTCGGGTACCGATAATTGGAGCGCTCAACAGATACAGATACATTCACCCATTTTTGTTTGATAAATTCATGTTTCTGTAAGGGAGCACGTAGCATGGCAAAAAGTGCCTAGGGTGCAGGAAATACCGGTTACCGAAGCCCTCCTGCTATTAATACATAACCACCGTGCTTCTGTGAATGACTTTTGAGTGTGTGAGAAATAGTCGGAGAGAAATGATTGACCGCAGACATGGCCAGCTCTACAAAACTCTTTTGCTTGGCTTTTATCCTGTAACTCTACACATTCGCATGCCTCATTGAACAAAATGACACGCACTCGAAACGCGAAAAGCCATTTATTTAGGACGATCTATCGGATCCAAAAGACAATATTGATTACATGCTCTTCACATGCCTTCAGCAGGACTTCTGACTAGGTCATTGCAGGTGATATGGTGGTATATGTTTTCTTCATTGTAAGTAAAGAAGAACTGGATGAGCTGATTAGTGTGTGTATGTGTGTGTGTGTGTGTGGGGGGGGGGGTTATAGACGACCAGGACACTGAATGTGAGAAAGAATCGGAATAAGAATAGATTTTTTTTGGTGTCTCGACGTTTACTCAAGAGGCAGAGGATAGATCTGTTAAAAAGGGGCAGAGTATTGGCAGCGTCTCCCAGCAGTGCTGGAATTAAGAATGGTCTCCCACTGCTGACACTACAGGTAAGCTCTCTCTTTATATGCAAATGCACATTACACCAGTGGGTTCCGGCAGAGGAATGATTCTAGAGGGTTATCTGTTTAGACAAGTGAAGTAGTTATTCTCAGAAAAAAGGCCATACTATGCCATCATGCAGCGAGAGAGAGATAGAGAGAGAGAGAGAGAAAGGCTTAAGCCTCGACGCTAAGTCATTACGTCTGTCATGCCGAGGAATATCCTGTTCATTTCGGTGCGTTTATCTGCCACTCTTTATAAGCGTTCGCTTATAGCATCTCGCGCTCCTAAGTGTTTGGACTTAACTCTCCGGCCGGAGTCTTTCATGTTGCCACACGTGACTGCTAAATGAAGCGAGCTTTGATGCGTGCTGCCGGGGGGTGGGGTTGAGGGGGGGGTGGATTTGTGTCACCCTGAGCCATGTTCTCGTAACTTATCATCAAGCGCCACTTCCTTGTCTCGTGATACGGAGATGAAACTTCCTGCTGAGCGTTCGCGCACCGTAATCCGAGTCCCCCCCCGGTTCCCGTTCCGCTGCCGAAAGCAGGAGCGCGTATTATTGCAGCTGCTGATGAGGACATATGCTCGGCGTTCGCTGATTGAGTTACGCTCTTGTGTGCCGGACGCCGGTACGGAATGTATGGCGTTTAAGGGATGAAGGGATTTGGCAGAGAGTAAGACTCGCTTCCAAATGCCAAACCTCAAACACTCTATTGTATAGCGCACAGCGAGAGATAGGAAGGAAAATATTATATTCCTATTAAAGCATATTCTATTATTAGGCAGGTCACCCTGACTTGGAACAACTTCATAGCCAGCGGTTATTACATTTCTGAGGAAGAATGGGTTGCCGGATTTTTCTCTTTTGTCTACACTTTAATTGATTACCTCTTCCACACACATCCAATTGCCGTGTACTGGAAAGGGCTTTATATAAGTAATGTCTTTGAGGTGTGAAGCGAAATGAAAAGGGTCGTTTTAGAAACTCGGTCTTCGCGCCAGGCCAGACCTTTATTACTATTACGCCAAGAAAGGTTGCATGGAGCATGCACGTCTGCAAAGCCGGGCCGGGCCTCTGTATGTTGACCGCAGGCAGACTCCAAATAACCTAGTCACCGTTAAGAGCGCGGCCATGGGGAATCTGATATCAGATATAAATGTTACCTAAATAAGGACACACTTTCCTTCCATATTGCTTTCCTAACTCTTGACCAATGTCCCGCTCAGGCCACAAGACAGTGACAGCAACAAAACAAAATGCGGATGACATGTTGAGCGATATCTTGGGTCAATGGGATTTCCATTGCAAAAAAAAAAAAAAAAGACCAAAGCACACGTGGGTTAAAGTGGAATTAAATTATTCAAGAGCCTTATTCATCAATGCATGAAAAAGGAAATAGGGGCACAGCCTCATGAGGATGCATGTGAATTGTACTGAGGATGATGATGCTGTACTGCAATGTGCAAGCCCAATTAAACAACTGTCTATCGATCCAATATATGCATTAGAAGAAGATAGTATACCGTAGGGGTCATTTTAAGTTCTAACTTGGTTAGGAGTATAATGATGGTCACCGAATGCCTTCATTTTTCCTCATGCATTCCGATTTTTCTTTTGCTATTTTGCAGCACTGAAAAAAAAAAGCTCCAGGGATTCAGGATCAATGCTTAGCGCCACACGAGTTCAATTCTAAGTGCTGTGGAAGAATCCTGCAAATAAAAGAAACCCACTAAACTTCCAGCTTATTACTGCGCTATTCAATATAATGCTTATTATTTAGTAACAGCAATGAAAGCTATACTGTATGAAAAGTGAGGTATGGGAGACACATCCTGAACATTTACCAGAGGCCATTATTACAGAGCACGTACTTTATGACACATCATGAACATGTTCAGACTATTGTTAAGAGTTCAAGAGGCCCAACTCAAACAATGCCGCTTCCTTGGACGTGATCTCTTAATGGACGAGTCATACTAGATGTAGGTGTCATATGGGGAGACCCGGCATAGCATTATGACTGCCTGCCTAACATTGTTTTGCTGGCCAGCTGATGATTAACAGGATTAATTCTTTAGCAGTTTGAGCCACAGTCGCTCGTCTGTATGAGTACAGTACCTAGCCACGGGCATCAATGAGCCTCTCCCACCTACGACCCCGTCGCCGGTTCACCACTCTTCCTACCTAGGACCACGTTTGATAGATGCTGACCTCTGCATACTTGAAACCCGCTTAAGTCAAACCCGCTCAAATCCTCTTGCATTTAAGCGGGCTTCTTACTCATCAACTTTGAGGGCAAAATGTTCGCTTGCTGCCTATAGGTGGAAATAGGAGGTGGTCTAAGGTACCTGATTGGAAGGTCGGGGGTTCGAGCCCCAGTGCCTCCAAGCTGCTTGGGTCCTTGAGCAAGACCCTTAACCCTCTGTGCTCCGGGGGTGCTGTATCATGGCTGACCCTGTGCTCGGACCCCAGCTTCCAAACAAGCTGGGATATGTGAAGAAAGAATTTCACTGTGCTGTAATGTATACTGTATGTGACAAATAAAGGCTCTTCTTTTCTATTCTATTTTATTTAAATACATCACACCCACTAAGAAGTGCCATAAATAAGAGATAAGGCAGGTGGTTGCTCAGTGGTTAAGGCGTTTGCCTCTGGACCAGAAGATCACAGGTTCAAATCCCACCACCACACCACTAGTGAGCCCTTGAGTAAGGTCCTTAACCCTCAATTGCTCAGTTGTAAGTCACTCTGTATATGGGCGTATAATGTATATAGGAATAAGCCTGTATTGTCTTCCCAGTTGGTATCTTTTTGCATGGGATGAATGATCTGTCTGGTGTGTGGGTCACAGTTCCAGTTCACAATTCCTGTGACCGATTTGAGGAACGGTGGGAAGGGTAAAATTAGTTGCAGAAAATTGTTAATTACTAAAGACGAAACGAAAAACAATGTAAGTACTGTAGCCGCGTTGAAGCAGCAGTTTGATAAGTGAGCTCCGAAATGCATTAAAGGAACGTCAGGACTGAAATATCCACGTAAAACATGAAAGGAGCATTCAAAATCAGCTCGCAGATATTCTTATCATCTCTCTTCCAGATTTGGTAGGCACTCAAAAGAACATTCCTTCTCAAAGGGAAGCAGCCTCGGGTTACGAGTTTCTGTGCGCGTCCCGCTCTCATGTCAGCGACACAATTTCAGTGGCCCGAGAGATTTGCTAAATGGGGTCTAAACAAAGCTCGTTGGTTGTGGTGAGAAAGGCACAGAAGAGCGTTTCGAATCTTCCATCGCGCACACGAAGTCCAGCGCTACTGACCGCACTACTTTCCGTTACAGTCGCCCCGGCCCATGAAGAATCTTCGGTTACAACCTTTGCCCAGCTGTCCATAGATATTTCTGGGAAATGGCAGCCCAAATTACCCACGACACAATTATCCTAACTTACAGCGCATGTAAAGATCATAGCAAAGATCATCGAGACAAACATGACTAATTCAAGGTTTTTAACATATATGTATATTACATGTGTATTACAACCGATGACAGAAAAAGCATGGCATTATGCAGGTAACAAAAATGTCACCCACAATATGTTTTACTTAATGGATAGCTTCTCACATGGTTGCCTCCTGAAATGATCTTGAAGGAGTTCCCAGAGGAAGTTGAGTACTAGTTGCTGCTTTTCCTTCACTCTCTGGTTGAACTCATTCCAAAATACCACAGCTGAATTTTAGGTCAGGTGAATGTGGAGGCGGGTCATGCGAGGTCATCCGTCGCTCTCCTCTGGTTAAGCGTGTCCTCATTGTTTTACACTGTTCTACTAAAATATACACCATAGTTACTACTGACCATTAAAATGAAATGTCCCATCCCATTCCATATCCATTTTTCAGGAAAGCTGCTCCACTAGATTTTGAAGGGCGATGTGAAGATTTGTTCTCATTCATCCACAAGGGAGTCAGTAAAGTTCCGCCTCAAAGGTTTCCCCTCCAACCACGTCTTCGTGAAGCTTGCTTTGTGCGCAGACGTTTTGCTAAGCCGGGGTTTCGGGCTCTTTGTGCAATTGAAAGGAAAGGAATCGAATACTACCAAATCCAAAGACATCCTCTACAATCATGTGCCTCCAAAGAACCACATACAGCTGAAAATGTCAGTTATCCCAGTAGGTTTTTTTTTTCACCCACTTAGTGTATTTTCTTTAAAAAACCTGCCGTCTCTTTAAATTTCTCTTTCTCTCAGAAAAAAAAAAAAAAAAAAAAAGCGCAACACACCTCTGCCAAATTACCTTATCATCTTAAATGTGCAATGTCTTTCCCTCCAGCTCAAAAAGACCATCTTATTATTCCTAAACTATGATTTAGACGTAATGGACCACCATTAAGCGACACCTCCGAGCATGTTAATGTAATTCAATCTGATGGTTTCACATTAACCTCACGAGTTACACAATGACCCGCTGTAAGACAAAAATGATGATGATGATGTAAGGAAAGGTGTGCACTCTTCAGCTTGGGCTACGTGTTACTTATAGATTTGGCCTTCAGTCACTTTGATCTGAAATATATATATATATATATATATATATATATATATATATATATATATATATATATATATATATATATATATAAGCATCGAGTGTTATAATAAGTTATAGAGCACAAAAGATTCTCAGAGATGAATGGGCACCTTCTACATGTTATATTCCTGTATTCCTAACAGCACAAGCACCAAATTTATGCTGGATTATATGAGTATAACGCAGATACTAAAAGTGAACGGATAATCTCATAAGACAGAAACTACTCTTAACAGCCTTAGCTAAACATTACCCTGGGATAGAAGAAATGGAGTTTGCACTTATAATCATTTCCTAAATCTGTTTGTTTATCGATAAAGTTAATGTATTGCAGTCAGCAAAGTTCTGTTCGCTTCTTAACCCGCGCGGCTGTACATTGGGCGCTGTTAATCAAACAGCGTGGTGTTGCTTTTACTGCAACATCATTAAATCGATATGGTGCCTGCACATAGAGCAAATTTTATTTATGCTTAATCAAAGTCAGTCACTAGGTGGGAATGCATCGGTAATGTTTTGTGGATAATTGCTTTCTAATAAACGACAACTTCGGCGCGTTATAGCTGTATGCTGATGATTGGCCCCTTATAAGCAGCACAAATAAACATGACACCTACAGAGCTGATGTCGGAGTTCCGACATTATAAATGGAAGATGGAAAGAAATAAAGAGCATATTATTAGCTAGATAAAGGCCTTAGGAAAACATTAAGCCACTGGGCAGCGTCATTTTAATGTGATCTTGAAGAATGCAGAGAGAAACGTTGCTAAATAACTAAATAAACAATAAATAAAGACAATGGGTATAGAATGAGCCCCCCCCCAGGACGACATGTACCAGCCGTAAGCCTTGGGATCTATATCTGGAGTTTTAGGGCCCGTGATGGTACAGTAGAATATGGGTTACTGATTATAAGGTTGGGGGTTCTAGCCCCAGAAACACCAAGCAGCCACTGTAGAGCTCTCGAGCAAGGCACTTAAACCTTTCTGCTCCAGGGGCTCCACGGCTGACCCTGTGCTATGACTCCGGGATGAAAATCCAGAAATTCCTCCACTGTGTGGATGAATAAAGGCTTATCTTATCTTAAGGTTTATATTTACAGCCTCGGGTTCTCATAATAAGCAGTGTTGCTATTTGACACAAGACTTTTTTTCATAGAAATCTATTTAGTGACGGTGTATGTGGATGAATGGGTTCACTCCCAGGTGAACACTTGTGCACTAAATGCAACATATGCTGACTAATTTCTTCAGCCGTAATGTCTGTGTTCTACCTTAATCGAACATCACCTACCCGTTTGATTTGAACATCCTCAAAGTTCTGCTACTGACTCAAAGTGATGGATAACTGCTTGTTTAATGAACACTTTTTTTTTTTTTTTTAAACACTACTCAATTAGATAATGCATACGATCCATTGCAGCGTCCGACAGACCAGCTCATAAACACATAAAATTCACTCTTCTGTGAAGTGCAAGAGCAAACCACTCATTTTATGTATGCTTTTATTGATGGTAATTGCGTCTCGGAATGGAATGCAAAGAAATATTGCCTTCTTACGTTCCAAAGGACAGAGAAGGTGAGATGCTGATGGAGTTTATATGAGGCTTGCTACCCGGACTGCTTTCGCATGCTCACTGTTTCAAACGCAAAGCTATTCAAGTCCGGGGCTTAACATATTCTAATAATCAGAGATTCAAAGCATTCATGATTATTATCATTATGCATATTTCTTTGTGTGGTTTGTGACTGACATCAGCTTTAATAGCTGGAATATATTCCAGGGACGTAGGGTCAACAAAATCAATTAAAAAGATAGTAAAGATTCATTTTGACAGCACAGAGTATATACAAACAACTCAGATTAATTTGAAGAACACACACACACATATATATATATATATATATATATATATATATATATATATATATATATATATATATATATATATATGTGAGTGAAATTCAACTCCGTCAACTCCGTACATTTATTTTTTTGTGGTCACAAATATTAATAAAAAAAGAGATTTTGTAAACACAGTATCCATAAACACTCAGTGGTTGCTACGGTAATTATTTTATGCATATTTTTTTCTCCCAAGGTCACAATAAACTACATTATTCTAAAACAGACCAATCTGCTAAAATCCTGGCTTAAAACTCTGTTGCAGCAGTATGTATGCATGTATATACATGTATTAATATATGTAGCAATACATACTTAAGTGGTTATGAAAAAAACAATATTAGACCATAGTGTGCTGAAAAAATTTAACAAAATAGATGCTCCCGTGAATAAAGGCTTTAACTTCAGTATTGGCCAAAATCCATGACGTACACAAATAATCAGAATATGCTCCAAAGGGCTGCAGGACAAATCAGATTCAAGTTTGTTGACGCCATAGGCTTTGGAAATGTCATGGTCACAAATGGGACATACTCATAGAAATTGAATTTGGGCCGTTCAAACTTATATTGAAATTCAAATTTAAAATAGTGCAGATAGTACCGCTGTCGTGATGTGAAGAAAATGTCAGAGGATATCACCAGACTGTATCCTTTGTTGGAACTGTTCCCAGGAGTCATTGCTTACGGACTCTTATGATTACCATTTAATCTAAGTGGACTTCCATTATCCTTGCAGGCATCGGCATCAGAGACAAGATGTGCATCGGCTCATTGTCCTCCCAGTGTAATTAAAAGCCAGACCAGACAGACAGTTGTTGACTCCTTAAACCCCAGAAATGTCATGGTCAGAAGTGGGAAACATTAAAAAAAAAAAAAAAACTAAAAAATGATAATCGTATCGGGGTCCGTCAAGGCTTGATAGGAATTCAATCCGATCTAATCACATCAGTTGTGGTCGGCGCTCAAAAGAGATGGTGTATAGATCCTGTCAGTGACAGTCACTGGATAGCCCTTTTGTTAGATCGGTCCCTAAAGACCCGGGATAAAGAGCAGGCTGAGAAGACAGGCCTTTTATAAACTCAAATGAAAAGCATCAGGGTCTCACATGATCTCCATTAAATCTACTTGGACCAAAATTACCTTTTGGCTGTCAACAGCAAGAGTTAAGGTGCGGTGGTGCCCTGCTGTGAGGGTGTAATTAAAGACCCTGCTCTCATTATTTCAATGGTAAAAGGCTAACGCAGACAAGACGCTTAGTCATGTGCGAGTATAAGGTCAGAAGAGACACGACGACCCTGAAATGCACTTATCGATTTTCTGGGTATCTGTTTTGGGTAATAAAGAAAAGTGCTGAGCAGTGAATGCCAATGTTGCTATTCTAAGAGCCCATATGAATCCGCTAGTAAAGTGCAGATTTGCATCAAATTGTGCTGCTAGAAGGAAGCTTAAAGGCCCTGCCACTCACACATTTACAAGAAGCTGAACGGGGAGGGGGAGTACTTCTTGTATTACCAATGCCCTTTATGAAAATGACAAATGATATCCATATTTAGATTACTGATATTTGAGAATTTCTGCTTGATTTTAGCATATTTTATTTGTATCATTGATACAATTTATCAGCCTTCCCAAGAAAGACGACGACACAAAAAAGGTTGTCGGAGCACGTTTATGTTTTACACTGAAAGATCCATCCACGTTTTAATCCAGAGGCAACCCGATATAATATCCCGCTGATGTGTTTTTTCGACGCTCTCCACCTGTACAACAGCATCTGGATAATGAGGTATAAAACCTCAAACAAGCAGATTTTAGATTTTTCTTTTTAATTGTTTCTTGTATGCCGGCCATCTTTCAAATTGTAGCTGTAATGAAGCTTCGGGATCTGCATTTCGTGCATCCCTTCCGAACAATTTCGTATAGAGACCCTTCTAATAGCGAACTCTCTAAGTGTGCGAGAAAATGTAATGAAATAAAACGCTTTTTCAACTTTATTACTCCTCACAGTACATGTATTCCGCATGCTTGCAGGTCCTCTTCCTAGTGCCGTTTTATATTTTCAAAAGCGTTACTATTGAGCCGATTACCCATGCTGACAAAGATTAATGGCTTATGTTTTTTTTAATCCATTTATTGACCATCCACAACTATCTCTCTCGTTTACCTGTAGTGATAAAGGGCAAAACTGAAAAAGAATCAAATTCTGCAGCCATGAAAAAAAGCAAAAAGAAATGAAACCATAAACTTAATGGCAACGGGAAACGTCAGGATTAGAATCAATTTATTTGCGTCTACTTTATATGTTCTTACGCGATGCCAATAGTTCTATGTGTTTCAATACTGTTTATACGTGCGTATGCAAATGGGGCGGAAAGGCACTCGATTCATTAAGTCGTTTTGAATGGAAAACGTCGGCCCAGTATGTTTAATGTTTAATATATACATTCATCATTTTAACAAGAATGCCAATAATCCTTGAGTTGACCATATAAGCAGCTTATGCCACTTGCTGTGAAAAATCTCGCAGCACACAACGACATGGTCAGTTAATTTTGAGAAATTACACACCAAGAACAAAAAAAAAAGATAAATTGCCCCATATTATGGGCTGAAATGCTCCAGTGCCTTACATTGTAGTGAGATTAGGCTTGTACAAGCCGCCAAAATGGTCTGTTTAAAGAAAATACGACGTCCATTCTTGCAATGTAAATATGATATCAGGTAGTCCGGAACATCCAGTCCAGTGAGCATCCATGACGTCATTCTGTATATCTGGACAATAATCATCGTTGGGCACTGGCCATAGTGCATACAGCACAGGGATACCATTATCCTCAATTGAGAACAATTCAAGCAGGTGTTTTTCTTCTTTTTTTTTCAAGCAGAATAAAATAACTTGGCATTCAACACCAAATGAGCAAAGAAAATTCTTTGTCATCTTTCTCCTACATTCCCTTCAGCTTAACAGCCGACGGCATTATCAATCAAAGGTGAACATTACAGTGAACATAAGTGACATTTTGTGTTCGAATGTAAAACCCCCTACAGCTAAGGGCATTAGAGAACATTAGGGCACATGCCCTCTTGAGAGAGGAAAACAGTGTGAGGGCAGAAAGCGACGGAAGTGGCAACTCGCAGAGAAGCCGTGTGGCAAAAACAGTCGTGTTGATGTTGAAAAAAAGGGCTTTAGTCTACTAAGACAGTGACTCGACAGCTACTCTCCTACTATCTGAGATTGCCACTTACTTCCTATATTTTTTTTCTTCTCCTAAGCAACCTACATTCCCAACATGAAAAAAAAACCATGCCAGTAGGAGGGGATTAAACAAAACGATGGGGTTCTAATCTTTTTGTTGCCTGTGACCTAATAGCAGATAAACCTCTATAAGCTCCAAAACAAGCATGGCTGCTTATGAATAAAATGTATAAAGCATCAAAGAAAAGAAATGGTTTAACACGGACTTGGAGACGCATTCTTTATAACGCCAAACAGAAATGAATTGCCTGTTAATCTGATAACGTGGCGATAATAGCAGGACAAGCGTTAGGTGTGCGTTCGGGTAATAGTTAAGCTTAGGGGCATGTGAGGAGTCAACGAAGAGTACCAAATCTTTCATACAACATGCATCACAGGAATAAACAGGGTCAGAATGCTGAAATTCAGGGAAAACCTTAATGAACCCACTTATTTTTTACTCGCTTCTAATCATTTCCTTTCCTCAAATTATTTCACCATATTATTTCTTTTTGTATCCATCTTTTTATTCTTTTGTTCATAATTATTGGTAATTAGTCACTGGCAATATTGGTAATATTTAATCGCGATTAATCACACGATTGCCATGAGTTAACTCAAGATTAATCGGCATTTTAATCGCGCACAAACGGTTAATGAACACGTTTCATATCTCTAATACTCTAATTGTAACAAATTAATTTCACTCAAAATCTCTCCCTTTAATACGATTATTATTTATTGAATGTAAATATTAAATTGGAAATTATTATTTTAATATTAACTTCCTGTTCATTTCAGTGTTCATTGATTTGAATGAGTGTTTTCATTGTAAAATATGGGGCGTGGCTCCTTTAAGAATTATGTTCCGGTTGTTTTTCCATATAAACTGGTGATGCATTGTGCAGCTCATACCTAATTTGTAATTTGTAATTTGGGGAAATTACGGAAGAGTGAGTGAATGCACTTATTTATCACTTGTTTACTTATTTATTTTATTTAATATGTTATATTCCATTCTACTGTAGCGTTACAATAGGTAAACATGGCTGAGGAAAAGGTGAATGCTGAAATGATCTGCGAAGGCCATGGACTGAACTTTCTTCTTTAGTCTCTTTGTTGTTTTGCTGTCTTTGTAGTCTTGTTTATTCGCCAAAATGACGCAGGACGAAAATCACGCGTTAATAGAACGAGTGCTGTTATAAGCCCTAATAATTAGTCATTCATTATCAAACTCACTAATTAGTCTTGTAATTCATACATAGCAATATTGGCGTAGACATTGTGACTGTGTTTAACATGTAGAGCTTCGAGGTGAATGAGCTACAGCAGTCGAAGGAAACCTTGTTCCATTGTTGTAAGACAAAGGGGAGGGCAAAGGGGACTCGTAACAAGTGCACATTTTAAAAGGTGAAAAAGAACCGGAATCTTTCCACAGCGTTACGGTGAACACGTGATCCATGTTTTTTTTTCCTTTCGCTATTATTCTACACAAATGTCCTTTATAAAATGGCCAGTGAGTGTATACGAGTGCACACGGAACAAGACGCCAGTTCAGCAAGTGAAACTCGGTTATTGACTGAGCGATAAGAAGAGAGAGAGGATGCCGCTCAGTTGATTGTTCTGTAAATTGCAGCCTACAGAGGAGCAGCCTAATGCTTATAATAAAAGGGAGACAGACGGCAACAGGAAGATTTGATGTGCGGTCCAAGAGCTTCTGTGGCGAGAACAGCTTTCGCTTTAAAGAAGATAAAAGACATCATGCGATGCCGGAGAACTTCTGCATTTATAGTTTCAATTTCATTCACACCGGAGCTGCAGATTAAGAAGTTGAAATCCAGGTCTCTTAACAAATAATCTCTCGAAATAACAAAAATATGCCGGTCGGCTGACAGATTCGGCGCGTCGCGCGGAACCGGTGCTAAGCGGGAATGGCCGAGATCCGATCGTCACTAAACGCTTTAATCTGATCTGAAGCGCTCCAGCTTAGCCTGCACTAATCCCTGTAAGAAAGAGGAGCCAGATGGTCGGCAGCAACTGCTGCAGAACTGCAGAGCACCGCCGCGTAAATCCTGCAGCCGCTGACGGTGTTTACCTTCTTCCTCGTGTTACACGCTTAAGCCGGAGTGAACGCCAGCACCTGGCGTCGCCGATTCCTAAAAGCACTGTACCATGAAGCGGATGACGCGTCAGAACTTAACACGCCACCGCGGTGGAACCTTGCGATTCCCAGGGTGCAGCCAGCCTGAGAGAGACCGTCCCGGGGGTGTCGGGATACTGTACCGCACCGCTGACTTGGCGCTCGCTAAAGTTCATCTTGCAGCTACCTACAAGAACTCCGCCATGCTTTATCGTGGCTCTAGCAAGGAGAAGATTTGTCTTAACCTGACCTGTGGCCATGCAGCCATTAAACATAATCAACATTAGAGGGGGAGAAAAAAATCATTAAGTGCATATTAGCACAAAGACCATCATTTCTTAGCAGGACCAAGTGCCTGGGGATACTGAAACACTGTCTTATTATAACACACACACACACACATCCAGGTCAACCACATACAGGGAGCTCAGTGGGAGGGAACTATATTACAGCTAGTTATAGTTTCCTGGTGTGTAATTGAAAGATATAAAGACAAACTGAAAGACAATCTTTCTCTCACTCTCTCTCACTCTCTCGTTCTGTCTCTGTGCTGGAGAGGATATATCAGCAACCAAGACAGCAGGAACAAGTAAATTTCCTGCCCGGGCTATTAGTTATTTACTTGTACTTGTACACAAAAATCCAGGAGTTTCAAAAAACACAGCATGCACATATACAAGGTTGTTGTGTGTCGTTAATGTTAACGTGTCTTTTTAGCGAAATCTTCCGAAAATTCCACGCAACTGGCAAATGAGAGATGTGGCTGTCTCTACGTCTTCTTTCAATTACCAGACAGATCAATTAGCGCGCGCAGACGCCGCTGTGCGGAAAATATTTGAGAAAAGTTTGCTATTGAGCTCGAAAACAGCATGCAGTCAGCTTGCACTTAACGGCAAATAAAGACACTAGTCAGACTTGTATAACTACTCATACTCATGGCCAAATGAAACACTGTCTCAAGAAGCACATGGCGTTTTTTCTTTAGAACATTCTTAGAAGAGGATAATAATATGAAAAATTCTGTATGAATGCTGCACTTCAAGAGACTGTATTGGACAAAAGTTTATGGGTGCCTGATCGTAAGATCCGTACGTGCCCGTTTTGGACCATCCCATTCCTAAACTGCCATTATAATGATCTCCGCTCTTTATTCAGCTTTAAGTAAAGTCAGATACTGATGGAGGTGAGATCAGGAGGCCTTGGGTGCAGCCAGTGTTGACACTATTCATTAGGGCAAAGATAAGGGCCATCCTATGTAAACCATATATTCATGGAGTTTACTTTGTGCACGGGGTGATGTCATGTCATCCAACAGGTTCAAATGAAGGAGAAATTGCAGGAT
Source organism: Kryptopterus vitreolus (assembly GCA_030449085.1). Lineage (NCBI taxonomy): Eukaryota > Metazoa > Chordata > Actinopteri > Siluriformes > Siluridae > Kryptopterus > Kryptopterus vitreolus. The sequence continues at coordinate 15,760,966 of JACRUU010000019.1, read as the reverse complement.
AAGATATTCTAGATAATTGTGCGCCTCCAATGTTTCGAGAAAATCTAAAAGAAGTATATTTATTCTACTCCTGCCCTGTCTCTCTTATTTGACTCTAAAGTGAGGTAAACAGTGGCAGTGGCAGAATAACAATGACATAACCAGGTGGAACTACACACATTCACACACACATACTTTATTTCAGGGTTGTCCAACTCGATTTCTGTCGGCCACGCTAGCATGTTTGGGTGTCCTCAATGGACCATAAACTGTACAGCTAATGAAGTTGTTGAACTTCACATTAGCGCAGCTTTAAAAGTACAAAAATATAGGACAAAAAATAGAATACCAGGAGGTGTTATCAATAAACTATTCAACTGTACGGACGATTAGGCAGTGGGATTTGTATTAGGCTAAATGAGGTGTTGTGTCAAGAAAATAAATAGAGCAAGCTAATAATCAAGGAAAATGTTTTCTGTCTGGCAAAAAAAATATTAGATATCCATCAAAGTCAAATCCAATTTTTATCTGTTTAGACTTTAAACATTCGCACAAGTTTATCTTTATTACAAATGGACGTCTTCAAGTCTCACTCGTTTACTGAAAGCGTCGTCCGTGAATGGCAACTTATCAAACATGACTTAAAATTTCCTTTAACAAGTCGGCCTCGCTACTAATCCAAATTTTATTTTTCACGTACACAAATACTTCTTACGACTGTCCAGCATGTAAACGTAAAAGAAAAAAAGACATAGTGCAGACATTTATAAGAAACAGATGGAAAAAAATCTAATCAAATAAAAATAGTGTGTGTAAAAGAAAAGGAAGGAAGTGAGAATAAGGATACGAATTAAAAGTATACTAGATAATGGATGGTATGTGTGGCAGATGTGGAGTGTGTGCAAAATGTGCAAATGAATCGTGTCACCCATGTACACGGATCAATTTGGTATATTTTTGCTTTTTTACATATACCTATGGATTTCTATTTCTTAGAAATATAAATATACATTCTATTTTGCTCTGTTTCGCTCGAATTTCCAAATTCTTTTTCATTTATTCCAAACTGCTACAGTACAAAGATCCCGAGCGGACATACATTCCTGAAATTGTCTGTAGAATCCTGAACCAAATGAAACACGCGATCAAAGAGCCGTGTAGTATGTAATAGGCGTGGATCAAAAAAAAAAAAAAAAGGATGAGGTCGAATGTTTCCCAGTTAATAGCAATGATGGTGTGCTCTCAGGAAGCCTCCTCCAAATAGAAATATCAAGGCAAAGCAGGCGACAGTCACACGCCACGTATCAGAGAGACTACAGACTCTGGAGATCCAAGTTATTGACACATACTGATTCCTCTGCATGCCTTTCCCCCTTATTCCTCATGGGAACTAGAGACAATCTGACTCTGTGTGTGTGTGTGTGTGTGTGTGTGCGCGTGTGTGTGTGCATATGTGTGTGTGTGTGCTTCATATATTTATGCATGACTGCCTTTCCACAAAGGACACAGCCTACTGTCCTCCCGGCAAACAATCTGCTCCCGTTCTCATACATTCCCAGCGATCCAAGATCAACACTGATGGTCACCAGTGTCATGCTTTTCCTTTTTCATCACTTCCTCAAATCCTACATGCTTTTCTAGAACATCTCATAGTATGCAATTTATTAGTATTTTTTTTTTTTGTAACGCACATATAAGGAACCGTCGAAAAAGAGAACGAAACCTAATTACGAGCAAATTACCGATGACGGCGAGCGCCAAAGACCAAACGCGCTCCTCTTGTGATTAGTCAGTCGACTTCACACCCTCGGCGCAAAGTTACATACGAGTGAAATTCATTTCCCAGAGGCCCTCCACTCAGCGACAGAAATAGTCGTGTGTTCATTAATGACAGCACATGGCCACAGTCAGCCTGATGTAACTGAGAGAAACGCACAGTCAGAACCAGCGCAGCAGTCGCGTCGAGAAATGTGCATTATAACCTGTCACGCAACGAGTGCGCGAGTGAGAGGATGTTGATAAGCATCGCAAATAACAAACAACCAGACACATATACATATACATATATATATATTATATATATATATATATATATATATATATATATATATATATATATATATATATATATATATATATATATATATGGAGCATCAGTGCCTCAGAAGAAAAGCGTTCAGAGGTGAAGTTAAAAAGGAAAAAAGTGTCACTTACCCAGAAGATGAGGTTGAAGAGAAACATCATGTATTTCAAGCAGCACAGGAAGCCGCTAGCCATGTTGCACTTCTTGAATTCTAAAAGAAACACAAAGGATAGATCCAGGTAAAAGACCACGTATTTGCTGCTTTTGGAAGCGCTCGGTTTGTTGGCGTCCTTGTTCTCTGTGGCGCTCTGCTTGCGCCCGGTAGAGCCGTAGAACGCTCCAGCCGTGAAGCCTCGTCCCCCGAACGGACGGCCCGAGCCGGATGCACGTGCAAACTCCGAATCGCAACTGTCCACGGATGGGCTGCGGTGGATCGCCGACTCTTCACTACTTGACTTCTCCATGCTCAGGGGCTGAAGCTCTGCTAGCTAGATCATATTCTACCATGTCTCTCAAAGTACCCAGGCAAGAAGCTCCAAAAAGTGGCTCCCAAATGAGCGTTGCCCCCCCCCCTCCCCCGGTAAGAGTGTCTCTTACAGACAAAGTCTAAAGGAGAGATGATGATGATGCCCCAGGAACACTCACTCGCTCATCACCCGACCCGTGTCCAGCGAGCGTATGCCACAACGACTTCCCACAACTTCCACACCTCACGCCGCACTCTTCTTCTCTGAGCTCTGCTGAGCCGGCACAATCTTGCGTTCTGTCTCGCAGAGCCTCAGCCTTGTGTTCTCTTTTCTCCCCTCCTTCTCTGACTTCTCCTCTCCTCTCCTCTCCTCTCCTCTCTACTGAGCTCGGTGCTGCCGCTGATGTGTGCTGTTATCGGCAGCTGCATTTACTGGGCATTCCCTATCTGTCTCCATTCAGCGCCGAGCCATCTATCTATCTCCTCCTCTTTCCCTCCTCCTCTCGTCCTCTCTCACTCGCGCGCTCTCTCTCTCTCTCTCTCTCTCTCTCTCTCTTCCTTTCCCAGCCCCTCCTCTGTGTCAGAGAACCAATCATGCATCAAGTGTTGTCTGTATCCCACCCCACTGCTGACCCTATGCCTTTAATAAGAGTGTCATTAACGTGCTTTTTGCCTGTACAAGTTAATACATTTATACATGTTCATATTTGAAACAAACAACAAACAAGAATAATCTGCTTGAAAACGCACGCAAACGCACACGCCAAAGTGAAATCTTTACTTTCGCACTTCACACGGTATATTACTCAACCCCCGAACCCCTCCCCACCTTGACCTTATCGCTTCCCTCTAATTCATCACAGTTGCCGGCAGTTCACTTTTTGAGTTATCGAAGAGTTTAGCACGTCATTAGCGTTAAAATAGGAACGATCCGGCGCGTGACGGAACGCTCGATAGAGCGCCACCGCCGCCCTCGGATCGTACCCTCTCAGTTCCTTGTAAGGAGCGCCGATAAATAAATTGGCAGCGCCTCTAGCTTAGGAATTATAGCGCCATTTCAAGCATGGAAACGAGATAGCGCCTTACAGATATTCAATGCTTTTCTAGCAGGAGCCAGGCGCATAGTCTGGATTAGCTGCCGATCATTCTCTCATTCTCGGACAGACGATAAGGAATTATGTTAGGGCCTCAGGTTTTAATCTGAATTACAAAACAAAGGCACCGCATTGCACCGTTGTTTTGCCGCTTGTGCAATGCCACTGGAAGGTAAAGTTAGTGACCTCTAAGGTAGCGTTTGTATTTTTCAGAGACGTTATACATGTTATTAAATACCTGTAAAATTTCATTTACTGTTAACACCTACAGTCAGGAGAGGGTGGAGTCATTACCATGTAACAAAATGTCCACAGAGTGGGTACAGTAACTTGCCAGGTCACATGATGCCGTCCCAACATCAATTCTTTGTGTACAACAGCGCATTTATTTATTCCTTCCAGCTGGATTTGTTGTAACATGGTGTAAATGATGCCAGAATACAGTTACGATTATTTGCTTGTCTTCTCCTTTTTTTTCCTTTTTTTTTACCTTTTAATATGAATCAAGGCGCAGGTTATTATATCTTTTCTTGAAAAAGATATATTTCCTTATTAACCCTTATGGCGTACGGCAGAAACACACACAAATGATACCTGACTGATTCGTGGTAACATACATGCTTTGTGGTACATTCGCTTTATTAAAAAAAAAAAAAAAAAGAAAAGAAAAAAAGAAGTGTTTGTGCTTCTAATTTTGTATGACACCTTTTCTTCGATCTCAAATGTGTAGCTTTAAATATAATATAATTAATGCAACGTTGCAGTGATCTTACAGACAGATTGAGGGACATGCAGCTCGACGCTCTTATGCTAAACCTCAGCATTAACTTGTTTACCTGTGGCTCGGCTCTAATCCATTTCTTTGTGTTTCTCTGTAGACAACAATCCGGGTGGACTTATTGGGAAAGCCTAGCGACGCAACAACAAATCCAAGCGATCAATTAGCCGGCTGCTTTAACACTAAACAAGAAAGGTTTGCTTTTTAGTAACACCCAGAGCCACAGGATACGCACGGGGCAAACGATCAGTTACACAGCATCCCTGCTCCAATTCACTTCCCGGTTAAACCGCTTGAGCGCCCACCCTATTAGACGTGCAGAATTGGTTTAACATTGTGGACAATAATTTGGCTGGTCTATCGAAAGCGTCAATCTCACCTGTTTGAAATTATTCATTATGCAATTATATTTGGTTTTTTTTCCTCCCCTGCAGCCATGAAAGCCTCAGAGTTCTAATATCTGTGCTATTGAGAGCCACGGCGGAGAAGCACGCCGAGTCGACTAAGACAGAAAGAAAAGGGTCTGACCAGAACTCGGGAGCTCCCCTGATGCTTGGATTCAATACAGCCTGCCTCAGTGCTGCACGTCAGCAAACTGATATTCATTAGGTCGCAACAGGGGCTTAACGCTACTGAGCTGATAAGGCTCGCCGAACAATGCACCCCGTGTTCAATACAATTGTGCATCCACACACAAACACACTTACAGGCTCGTACAGATGCACAAAGACAACCAAGGACAAGACATGGTACCTTAGAGATTGAGATGTATTCAGCTGACTCAGAAGCAGCTTGAACAGACAGGCGAAAAAACTTTAATAAGTTTGAGCTTGTCTTCCGAAAATAGAATGTGGACTTACATTAGGAACGGCTCAAATATCCTGTCAGTTTTCTTTCTGGGATTTGTTTTTGCAATGGAAAGCGATAGAGGAACAAAATACAAGATGTGTATTGTAGATGTTCGTAGACGTTTTGGGGGAAAATCCACATCCATATGCGTAAGAGCCTCAATAGATCAGATATAAAAGGCACCAAGTCTATGGGCATTAAGGCAGGATACACACTGGATGGATCAATCTACCAATCAATCTACCGTGCATGTTTTTGGATCGGGGAGGAAACCGGAGAACCCAGAGAAAAAAACCCTGAGGCACGGGGAGAACATGCAAACTCTACACACACATGGCCGAGACGGGAATCGAACCCGGACCCTGGAGGAGTGAGGCGAACGTGCTAACCACTAAACCACCGTGCCCCTTGAGTTAGTAACAATCTTCAATTGTTCATAATTCATAATACATGTAATTCATAATTTCTTCTTGACAGGTGATGAAAAAGTTCAAGGGCAAATGAAATATATTAATGTGAATATTTTATATAAATCCCCAACTTTCTGAAATACAAAATGATGATGTGTTTAATTACAGAAATATAGTGTATTTGCCCTATGCCACAAATATAAAAAGCACAGCGGATCTTGTGTGTGTGTGTGTGTGTGTGTGTGTGTGTGTGTGTGTGTGTGTGGTGGCTGGCTGAAGTCATTATTCTTACCAGGAAATTCAACATTATGCGCAAAAGTTGTACATTTCCAGATTTACAGTGCATTCTGTTATATTCTGTTAGTATTTAAGCCTAACACATCAGCATTAATCTAGTTATTCGATGGTGAGACATTCGACACGCCTTAATTGTGGCGTGTCACTCTGCGCCTTAACTCATTCAGCGCTCGGATTCACTCCAAAGGTGTTCAGTTAGAACTAGGCAATAGGAGACATGATCTATGTCCAATCAAAAAGCAGCGTTTTGGTATGGTTCGAAAATCTGTAAAACACACCAATCCTTCAATGACTGTATTGCTTGTACTGTACATTAATGCCTCATTCATTAAACCTCAAACCAATGAACCCTTAGTTATTGATACAAAGAACACTTCTGTTTTTCATATGACATCATGACCGACCATTACCGAACGTCCTTGCACTGCATGTGGTCTTGAATTGCTTACAATGTGGTCTGAACGCTGTATACTGCAGTGCGGTGATAGTGCCTTACCATTTTCTTTGAGCAGAATAAATCTGGCAGCTCATGCAACATGCACTCGGCAAATACCCGCTGTGAGAAGCAGAGATCAGCTACAGAGAGAGAGAGACGGAATAATATAGAGGAGAGTTCGCCTCTTTTCTGTGCTTAACACTGCTGTTCGCTCGTGATAAGAGCACGCACATGCGAACGCGCGCCGCCGCAGCCGGCGACGCGTCTCCCTGAGCGTCGCACTGTCACCTCGTCCAATAGCTTCTTCCCTGTGAAACACCACCGGACCCTTCGACATACAGCCGACCGGGTTTAGAGGTAAAGATAACTCTATTTCAGCAGCAGTGTGGCTTTGTAATAAGAGAGAGATCAGCGCCTGCCTAAGTAGATTGTTGTAATGTGTTATAAGGGGGGAAAAAGATTGCGCCGGAATGTAAAAAGCGATCAATGGCCACCACGCGTGAATTGGAGTCTCGGTTCGCAGCGTTTCTAAGATGAAACCGCGTTAATCAGCCTGCTTATGCCTTCAACCAGCAGACAGGCAAAATCAGGTTAGATTAAAATCGGGAAAACAATACGCTTTTCTTTCCCTCCTAACAAGAAGTTTTGTACGACTGCAGAATTGGAGGCGAAGTCATGAGGTCCAGAGATGATTTATGAAAGCTCGGAGATCTCCGCTCAACTAAAATCCACTGAGACGGTGGAATTAGTAGAAGAGCAACTGACACACATTCTTCTGGGTAGGACTACAATCCCCACGAATGAGTTTTCATTTGCATGAGCGCTGCGGCAATCTGAGAGCGCAGTCAGCGGCCATGTAGCATGGAATCTGCAGTCTATGAACGATGTGGAAATAAACATGCAAATGAGCTTCTGTGTATACTTTACGCACTTGGAAGAGGCTGCGAGTTCACATTTCAAACAGAGTCCTGAAACACTGAACTGAACGTGAAACGTAAGCGTTCTAATGCCTACCGTAATTAAAGCAGATGTAGCAGGAGTACAACTGTTTGAAATACAGTATGTATGAATGAATGAGGTCTAGCACCTGAGTCTTTCAACAAAGGTTCTGGCAATAGTCGGGGGTGGGTGGTGGGTGGGGGGGGACACGTGGCCCCGGGGAATATGCCTTTTTGCCGTACTAGAATAAAGTATAATTGCACATCCACTACAGTGGGTTGCAGGGGCACTCTCGTTCTCGGAGTATGAGAAGGGAGTAACACGATGAAAAAAGACGACGAAGTGTCTTACCTATGTACTTGTATATGGACTTCGTGCATGTTTTTGGACCGGGGGGAAACCGGAGAACCCGGAAGAAAACCCCCTGAGGCACGGGGATAACCCGAGAACATGCAAACTCCACTCACACGGCCGAGACGGGGAATCGAACCCGGACCCTGGCGGTGTGAGGCGAACGTGCTAACCACTAAGCCACCATATATATATAGATATAGATATAGATATAGATATAGATATATAGTCCATAGAAGTAATTGTGATTATTTCTATTTATTTTTAATTATAAAGGGTTTTGTCTCCACTGAAAATGTAATACCTGCTCCTGAGATGTATTAGTTTGTTTTAGTAATGACTTTAAGTCATAGTACATTGCTTTTGGGCACAATATGATTCAATTTGCATGAACACCGTTCTATATTTTGACCTTCAGTAAATTATCTAAAATAGTACACTATTCAGTGGGTAGGTTTCCTCTTATGAAAATTCGGGATTGCACACGTTTGCACGTGTTGTCAAGTTTGGTTCACCTGACAGAAAGACAAGAGCCGTTTCAGTCGTCGCATTCTGGAGACTGGTTGTGGTGCACATGTACAGGTGCAAAAACAACCCCTCAGTATCGGACCCCACACACACACACACACACACACACACACACACACACACACACACACGTCTTACAAGCAGCCAAATGGCCGCAACTGAAAAAGCGCCGACCATCAGAGAACAACAGCTTGACTCCACCGAGTCTGGCAATTTGTACAAGAGCATGCCAGTAAGGTTATACTTAGACATTCGGCTCAATTAACTACCTTCGGTTCTTCACTCAAAGGGGGAAAAAAAATGCACTATTTTTGAGCTTAATACAAAATGAAGGCAGTGAAGTTTCTAGAGCAACATCAGGAATCATCAGGACACATGCAACTTGTTAACATCACTAGAGTCTGTGGCGTTAATGCGGCGTTTAAGAATGCGTTTAAAATGTTTAATAAGGTCAGTGCGATGAGTAATAAGGTCAAACATAAAGACGTGGTGAAGATTTAATGTTAATCACTGCCTAAATATAGGCGCAGCCGCACTACATAATGTGGCCAGGCAACTAGCATAGACTCCATAGTGAAGTTTTCTTTATATAAGGATGCTGAATTGTATGAATCTTGTGTATTTAAATGGGAGTTTTTATGAATGCTTCAAAGTTCTTCAGGTCCTAATGTGAATGTTTTTTTTTTTTTTTAGGAATATTCTTATTTTCCACACCTTACCTCGACCTTTGAGCAAAGGACATTCACTCTTTTGCCACACACAAAATCCACAATATGGAGTTAAGAATTTGGACACCTGCCGTTTCCAGCCATATGTGGCTCTTCTCCATACTTATATCACATTCCTGGAGGAATACAATTGTATAGGATGTCTTTGGATGTAATATAATATTTTTATTACATATATTATATTATGGGGGCACGGTGGCTTAGTGGTTAGCACGTTCGCCTCACACCGCCAGGGTCCAGGTTCGATTCCCGTCTCGACCATGTATGTGTGTGGAGTTTGCATGTTCTCCCCGTGCCTCAGGGGTTTTTTCTCCAGGTTCTCCGGTTTCCTCCCGGTCCAAAAACATGCACGGTAGGTTGATTGGCACCTTGGGAAAATTGTCCCTAGTGTGTAAATGTGTGTTTGTGCCCTGCGATGGGTTGGCATTCCATCCAGGGTGTATCCTGCCTTAATGCCCATAGATGTCTGAGATAGGCACAGGCTCCCCGTGACCCGAGGGAAGATCGGGTAAAGCGGTAGAAGATGATTGAATGAATGAATGAATGAATATATTATATTATTATTAACTAAGAGACCCAAACATGATCCAGCACGACAATGCCTCTGTGCAACACTCTCCATGCTTTACATGGGATAGAGTGGATATCGAGTGGCCTGCTATAGAGCTCTGACCTCAACAATACTGAACAACGTTGGGATGAATTGGCACGCTACAAATCCACTACAGCACTCCAAATTCTAGTGGAACATCTTCCCATAAGAATGGATCATTATTACAGCAAAATGTAGAATGGGATGTTCAAAAAGCAAAAAGCATATGCATATATATGCATCCACAAATCTTTGTCCATATAGTGTATTTATTAGAACATAAAGCTATGCTATAATTTGATCCGGATTTATCATAAATAAGGAAATACAACAGTTACAATTGCAAAATGTACATTATAGATGTAAATATCTCTTTTTTCCTCTTGTAGGCTTTTCAAGGACTTATGTAAAGTACTCATGGCTTCAAAAACACTGCCCTTAAATAAAGGGTTATTGCTTTTTATAATGATTAATGACTGTGTATTATCTGCCCTTGTAACCTCCGTATCCAAGTCAAGGCCAGTGGGCAAATCCAGACTTCCAAACTCATTTCATTTGACGGACACTTGAGGTCAGTTGTTCCGGGTGTAATATATACGGAATTTACACTGTGCCACTGCTGTGTTTTCTAAATTTAACGTCACATCTCCAGGTGCCGTTTAAAACCGGCATCTATCCTGAGTTTGTTACGCCGCGTCTAAAAACGATTCCGAAACGCTTCAGGTGTTGGCCTTTATAATGTATCACTGATTTTATTCCAAATCAGGGAATGCAGCACTGAGCGATCTAAAAATATACTGAAAAAAAGGAAAGTCAGTTGAGAATTAAGTTGAGGTTGATGGAACATGTATAATCTATAGTGTATAATGTATAATGTACATGTATAATGTATAAAAAAAGGTGTAGTGTCATCATAATATCTTAAACACATTCCCAAAGTCTTTCATCTTGTAAGCCAATCATGCTTCTGCGATATCATTGGTGGATAAAGTACACAAACAATGTACTTGAGTAAAAGTGTGATACAATAGGTAAAATAGTACTTCAGTAAAAGTGCTCCCTTTAACCTTGAGAAAAGCCAATTTTTGATTAGGTAACCCAAAATACTATGATTTATTATGGCTATTAAGTTCATATTATCACTTTTATCATAAATCTCTTGCTTTAATCACTTCAGTTTATGTGTCGAATGTTACTCTCAGTACGCCAATCTATTAATAGAATGGTATTAATGAGTTATAGATTGATATCTATTCAATTTATCATGAGAAAAAAAACTTCTTTTTAATTACTTCAAAAAATCGTGCACATAAGGTCATGGGTGCTGCGGTCAGTTAGAGTGAGGAGTTTCTTCCATCATTGATTCCCTCTCAAAATCTTCTGCTTGCTGTTGAACTGAAGTTGAACTTTAATATGTTTGTACAGTGGTGTCGCAACTAACGTGGTTAATCCATTGCTGGACATGCGACTTTAGCTGAAACGGACGATAGCCGAGGCACCACTTTAAGCACTAAATAGCATAAATAGCATGTCTGATTTGCGATAAATGTTCTCTTTACTGACTTATTGTCCTGGAGAGACAGAGGGGAAACCCTTGTTCACGACGCGGCTTGACGCTGCCGAGCAGGTAGAATCCCGATGTTAACTGGAGCAAACAAAATTTTGCAAAACATGCCCTTAACCGAAAACGACATTAGCAAAAACAGAGGCACCACTGTCGATACCACTAAGCAGTAATCAAAACAAGTTCAAACCAGAGTGCGCTCTACCCTGATTGGTGAATTTCACTTTTCAATATACGCATATGTACTAAGCAGAGACTGCTTTTTGCAGTGAAGATATCCACCCAAACATAAAGAACAGATACGGCGAATAAAAATTACAGTAATGAATTACATTTGCTTCGTTACTGTCCACCACGGTGCGATATAAATGAACGCAGAGCACAGCGCAACGCGTGCACAGTACCACTATATTTACTTGGTTTATCTCCTGTGAAACGATATAAAGTAAGACAGTCTGTGATACATACATCACAGATTTGCCTCACTGCCTGGTCTTTCTCACAGTATTCTCGAACTGAAATATCTACTGTTTAGGGATGTCAAAAAAAATTGTACGCCCGTGTAAAGGAAGTGTGACATGTCGTGTTTAGCTTAAAGCAGAATGGAGTACGTCTCTGACGTCTCAGAGCTGAGATACTACAAATCACCTGGCGGAACACGTTTATGTCTCCTGTCAAGTCTACAGTGACCAAGCAGCAAACCACATGGAGAGAGAACTCACAAAGGGCGGGAGGGTGTGGGGGCTGAGGGGGATGGTGTGGCTGAAAGACCCTGTTGTGTCATTCAGGTAATGCACATGGAGCAACAATAAATGACAGAGGAGTGAAGAATGAGGAAAAAAAGCAAAAGAAATGGAACCGCGCAAAACACAAGTTGGACATTACAATTCAGAGCAGCGGTATTGTTGTCTCTAGTCCTGCCGGCGCAAATCACACTGCTCATGGACCATCATCCTCACAGACCATGGAGTTCTTTTATTGACTAGATCATAACGGCCACGCGTAACAACGAATACAAAAATGCTTCGGCTGCTTTCGTGTATCCAGTCTTTCACACAATGCCTCTATCGGAGCTGTGAGGTTCGACGTGTAACTCGGACTGCTTACTAGTGTTTTGTATTATACATTGTGGATTCTCTCGTTTAGGAAAAACTGCTGTATGAGAGCTTATGTAAAGGCGGTAGGATTAATTAAAGTGCGGTGGAACAAGCAGCGAATGGTACAATTCTCAGCAGGAAAACTCTCAAGTGTTAACAATCCATCCAGACGAGTTGCACGCCCATGCGCAAAGAAGTAAATCATATAACAACCCGGCACGTTTTCTGATCCCATCCTGCGAATTACTTCACGCTGCGAATGTGTGTATTGTTGCCTGTCATGATACAAGTCTTGCACATCAACAAAAGAAGCGGAACATGCAAACATCGCGCCTCTGACGCTTCACAAAACCTGGCAATAAAAGATCTCAATCGGTTGCCTCGAGTTTTTCCGAGAATGAAAGAATCGGATATTTCTGTGTTTTCGGACAAGGACTGCTTCAAGATGGACAAAATAGGATAAGTGCTGTGTACAAGGAAGAGCGTATTTTTAGTGAGCTGAAATGAGGGTGAAGTAGAACAGGCATTTGTTCCTGTAATAACAGATAATTAGAGAGGAAGCAAGAAAAAAAAGCACTAGTAAATACATCCTGAGAGAACAGTCATGGAGAACAGGTTTGCTAATTTCTGTATGATTTAAAATAGAAAGGGAAGGAGAAGCACATTGTTTAGCACCTTGCAGAGGTAAAATGTGTATGGGTTGAGGACAATGCCCAATATTTACATGCTTCTAGATATATAGCATTGAATTATATAAATTCCCATTGGCAGGCATCTCAAATTAGTGAATTTATATATATATATATATATATATATATATATATATATATATATATATATATATATATATATATATATATATATATAAAATATATATATATATATATATATTCATTGTATGGGGCACGGTGGCGTAGTGGTTAGCACGTTCGCCTCACACCGCCAGGATCCGGGTTCGATTCCCGTCTCGGATCATGTGTGTGTGGAGTTTGCATGTTCTTCCCCGTGCCTCAGGGGGTTTTTTTTTTCTCCGGGTTCTCCGGTTTCCTTCCTCCCCCGGTCCAAAAACATGCACGGTAGGTTGATTGGCACCTTGGAAAAATTGTCCCTAGTGTATGAATGTGTGTGTGTGTGTGTGTGTGTTGTGTGTGTGTGTGTGTGTGTGTGTGTGTGTGTGTGCCCTGCGATGGGTTGGCATTCCATCCAGGGTGTATCCTGCCTTAATGCCCATAGACGCCTGAGATAGGCACAGGCTCCCCGTGACCCGAGAAGATCGGATAAAGCGGTAGAAGATGAATGAATGAATGAATATATATTCATTAATTCATTCATCTTCTACCGCTATATCCGATCTTCCCTCGGGTCGCGGGGGGGACGGTGCCTATCTCAGGCCTCTATGGGCATTAAGGCAGGATACACCCTGGATAGAATGCCAACCCATCACAGGGCACACACACACACACACAGACACGCACACACTCACATTCACACACACATTCACACACTAGGGACAATTTTCCAAGGTGCCAATCAACCTACCGTGCATGTTTTTGGACCGGGAGGAAACGGGGAGAACATGCAAACTCCACACACACATGGCGGAGATGGGAATCGAATCCCGACCCTGGAGGTGTGAGGCGAACGTGCTAACCACTAAATCAGGGAGGCAGCTTGGCAATACCGGGGCTTGAATCCCCTGGCCTTCCGATCAGTATCTCAAAGCCGTAAACCACTGAGCTACACCACTCCATAACATCAGGTTAACCATAAGAGTGCGTCACAGATGTTAAGACAACCAGTACTTAATTACAATATGAACTTCCCATTGTAAGTCAATGTGAGATCGAAATTCTGCTCATATATTTTTTTGCCTTTATGGGGATTTTATATATTAACAAGTTACTAATGTTTTGATAGTTTACTAAATTGTATTTCCAGTCACCTTAATTATATAATAATTCCAAAGAATTCTAATCTATTCAAAATCGCACTCAGCTAGCAAAGTTTGAAACCACTTATATACTGGAGGTTTGAACAGGGTTCCTTACACAACATTGCCTAGTGCAGGAAGATATTTATGGATTCCCGAAGTTAAAGTTTCAAAGTATTGCAGGGCATTGGCAGAAAATGTCAATAAGGAGAGAAGAAAGGATTTAGAAACTGCAGACTCGGACAGAGATTTCATTCATGATTCCTTTTACATTCGTGTTATAAAAAAAAAAAAAAAACATAATACATTGTGAAACCTTTCACATTGAAGTTTTGACAGTATAAATATATTATTAGAAATCATTAGAGCTAGTTTTAGACAAAAGGGAACCAATTTTAAGAGAGAGAAATGTACGGGATGTGGTTTATTAGTCCTTGGCTGCGTACTGAAACTCACCTGTGATGTCATCCCACCTTTCTGTGTGAACCTAAAGCCTATTTCCAGCATGGAAACTATGTCTTTATAACAGTTTTCGTCTCCGGACACGGAGCAGGTAACCGAGCCTATAGAGGGCTCTATTCCTGTGGCAATCCATCATAAACATAATCAGTCCAGTATTTCATGGAAGAGGTTTTCCAGGACGGGGAAGTATGCCGAGAGAGATCTATGCATGGACGTCGCTGCATTCAAAGATTAACAGGGAGCGCATAGCTCGCTTTGGTCAGGCTGCTTTAACACAACCTGATGCAAGCGGCTAGCCCTTACAGGCAGGGAGGAGGGTGAGAAAAATGAGAGGATGGTTGAAGGTGGGCACAGCATGAGACTAAACTGCTGACACAGCTCCTGGAGGGCAGAAGAATTAAATCCATACATCAACACCTCCACTCGCATGAACACAATGCTGCTTACTACACTGGAATATACTGGGGATTTCGTTTCCCATTAGTTACAATTGGCAAGGAAGAAAATCATAAGTAAAAGGTGCTGTTAATACGCATCGCAAACCTCCCGAGGAAAGATCAGCGCGTGGAAAGTCGCTCTGAAAGCTACTGAGTTTTCACTATCAGGGTTTTAGGTTTTATTTACCGAAATGGTGGCCTAACAAATGCAGAAATAAAAGAAAATGTACACCATAGCGACTTGCTGAATGCTTTACAAGCCCAATACAAGTACAAACAGGAGGACGATTAAACTAAAATAAAAAATAATAATAAAAACAAGAAAAATAAAATCCTACGGATATTTGCTATTAACTTCTTCTGTTCACCAAATAAACTGGGGTCAAACATGTCAAGTTAAAATAAAGATACTCGCCAGACATAAATAATAAACATTTGCAATGAGAAGAGACAAAACACAGCTCATAGTCAAAGCAATGCCTTTATGTTTCCTTAAAGGCAGAAGGGAATAGAGGTGTGTGGTTATATAGCGACCTCAACCATTTAATTCTTGTACTACATAATTACAATGCTTGATACACATAAAAAGATCAATAACTTGGACAGACATGATTATCATATGTTAATAAGCATGTTTATTTGGCAACGCATGTTCAGTGGGATAACTATAAATGTATGATCTATCCACCCCTGAAAGAGTAGTTGGGTTTTATATAGTATCGCTTGACTCAATCCAACACTGATTTGGTATTATTATGACACCACTGGACAGTTCCTTTGCTGCAGTGGTGGACAGTAATGAAGTACATCGAATATGTTTCTGTTTACTTCCATTTAGGAAGCCGTTTAACTTCACTACATATTAAAGTTACACAACTATAGTCAATTTTGCAAACTCAATCGTCCCCTTTCATTACTCATTACTCATCTCTCAGCAAGCCACCAATCAGGGTAGAGCTAGCGTTTTTAACATTTCCGATTGCCACTCCAACATGCAGTACAGATCCGTATCAGTTCATTTTGAGAGGAAGCTCAACATGTGTCACAACATTCACAAGTAGGTGCACAGAGCACTTTTAATTTTATTGGAGTAATATTTTACCCCTACTTTACCTCAGGTACAAGGATCCAAAACTGCTTTGCTGTAATGTGTAACGCAGACCTCGTATCCAAGTTTGAACATATTATGATATTACACGTATACAACACAACAACAACAACAACAAAAAGATTCGAATTCCTCAATTGGAGTTGATTTTTACAGTCGGCGCTTAACGCACAATCGCATGGAGCCTTGTCGGCCCTCTGTGTTAATCAGTGAGAAATTAACCTCCACAGAACAACAGTGATCCTGAACACACCAGCTGCCTCGAGGCTCCCCGTGAGATACAGAGATTCAAGCAGACACTATGAAGCACAGACGCAGCCTAAGGTCCTGGCATTCGGCCTATGATCCTGCTTGGCTGGGTTTTCTAAGGATGGTCCAAGCTACTGGAGTACAGATGGTGTGGAGTCAAGAGGAAAGAAGCAGTGGACCCTGTTAAAGCACCCCAGGTACCTTCCATTTGGATTAAACCGTTGTGGATCCCCATCAGATCCGGGAAGCAGGCCAAGTGCGGATACAAAAGATGGCCAATGGCCTAAAATGTCCCTGTGAAAACCCATCAAGTGGTGCCAGAAATAGTGGGCAAACAGGAAAGGCTTAAAAGACTGGGAAAAATGGAGGATTGTCCAGAGCGGGGAACCTTTTATCATTGTGTCAGGAACAGAAATATTCCCCCTATCACTGTAGAACCCACAATCTTACCCACAGTAATAGTTCTATATTTGACATCATTTATAAATCAGAATCCAGTAGTCTGTCAGAGTGTCAAGTTAAATTACATTTTATCCTTCGGAATACCGTCATAGAAAATTAAGTCTTTAAGTAGTTACACACACACACACACACACACACACACACACACACAAACACACACACACACAAACAAAGTCATGCCGTGCGTTCGACACACACAGACGCATGAAATCATCAGGAATACCTCGGAGAACGGCTTGGACAAAGGAAGGAAAATATGCACGTGCACTTTGACACGTCGTCTATTTTAAATCACACTCCAGGCTGCGGCTTCTCGCTCACAATGATCTACAGCTCCAAAATAGCATCGTCGCCCCACAGGCTGTGCACTGCGAGATCTGGCTAGCACGTGTAAAAATCATCAACCTGCCTTATGGAAGAAATATGCGCACCTTCCAGTCTGGCCTTTACTGGTCTTTGATTGTTCCACTCAAAGCGCTGGGTGTGACGGTATGTGGCAGCTCTTTACAATGGAATCTGGTTCTAGCATCATTTTCTGCTAACATGTACAAAAAATAGTAGACCTCGGATGCATGGGGGGGGGGGGGGGGGGGTGGGGGGGGGGGGGGGAGGGGGGGGGGGGGGGGGGGGTGGGGGGGGGGGGGGGGGGGGGAGGGGGTGGGGGGGGGGGGGGGGTGGGGGGGGTGGGGGGGGGGGGGGGGGGGGGGGGGGGGGGGTCTGGGGGGGGGGGGGGGGGGGGGGGGGGGGGGGGGGGGGGGGGGGGGGGGGGGGGGGGGGGTTTGGGGGGGGGGGGGGGGGGGGGGGGGGGGGGGGGGGGGGGGGGGGGGGGGGGGTCTTTTTTCTTTTTTGTTTTTTTTTATTTTTTAAGGGGGTGGGGGGGGGGGGGGGGGGGGGGGGGGGGGGGGGGGGGGGGGGGGGGGGGGGGGGGGGTGTGGGGGGGGAGGGGGGGGGGGGGGGGGGGGGTGGCTCTGTGTGAAGCTCTCTGAAACTAGACGTCTCTGTCAGCTTTAAGTGGACTTTTAGGTGCAGGTAAAAATATTCTACCGCTCCAAAAATGATCCATTACATAAGAAGGCTGTGTGCAAGTGTATGTGTGTGTGTGTGTGTGTGTGTGTGTGTGTGTGTGTGTGTGTGTGTGATATACAGTTTCCTAGTGATGCTGGAATGAAGACTAGGATGTCCACATCCTAACCGCTTCGAAATTGGATGCCTTCTCCCACCTTGCCCACAAGATTTCTGTATAACGTCCAACTCATCTTCCCACTCTGACCTTCAATTTGGTGAAAACATGCCCTGCCACTCCCTCCTGAGCCACATTTAACACGTAAATAAAATAGCGTGTATGGTTACAGCTGATGATACAGATTGCTGTAAATACTTTCGAAAAACGTCGGTCCACACTGGCTGAACGCAGAGACGCACGGTACGAGAGCTGACAGTCACATCTATTTGTAGAACCTGTTCCACAGAAAATGAAAAAAGCCTGTGTGTGTGTGTGTGTGTGTGTGTGTGTGTGTGTGTGTATGTGTGTGTGTGGGGCCGGGTAAGTGTGTACGTTGGCTGGTATTGGAACAGGTTTGCTGTAAAGTCAGTCACTGATCCATTTTTGCACTTTTAGGCATCCATGATGCAGAGGCCCTGGCTCCGGGATGTCTGCTGTAGGTTATTACTGATGATCCACAGGGTGTGTGTGTGTGTGTGTGTGTGTGTGTGTGTGTGTGTGTGTGTGTATGTATATGTGTTCAGCTGCCCTCTAGAATCCAAGACCCTTATAGATCTGTGGTTGCCTGGGTTTTCTTTTATTAATAAACGGTGGGATTTAGCCTATAACCCAAGGCAACCCTCCCCAATCAAAAAAATAAATACTAAATAAATAAACAAATAAATATTTCTGGATGAGTACAAATCAATAGAGTTGAGCAAGAGTTGAGGTTATATTATAACAGGAAAAAATAGGTGTTTTTGAAGGTGAAATCGCTTGTTGAAAAAGCACATATGGGTATAAAAAACTTTTGGCAATATAGTGCTCTCATCAGCATTCCTGCTACTCCAGGAATGTGCCCTAGAAGTCTTCCGTGCTAAACGTAACGAACACCTTCTGCTATTTGTGCTGGATCTCTGCACTGGTGTCAAAATGGCGACCTATGTGCTGGATCTTCATTTCCACGGCAAGAATAGAGGGCAAGAGAACTACATCCGGAGAGCAGGGTGTGTGTGTGTGTGTGAAAGTGAGATCATTTGGAATGTTCTCCGACGATCATCATCCTCTAGTTGCTGAATGTTTTTTGACATTTTTGGGGGCTTGAAGCACCACACAAAACGCCCCAAAACGCCTAAAATCGTCGGCAGGCTCGCCCAGTTTTATTCTAAATTTTTGTTTGTTCTTTTCTGATCAAATTTGCTAATTTTATGTTACATTATTTTTTTGATTACCGTACACAAAGCCCAAACTGCCTAATTTCCACAAAAGCGGCCAAACTCCATCTGATGAAGATGCATCGGGAGGAAATAGTTTGCTGTGGATTTGGATGTGAATTGTGTCAAAACAGCAGGCTACACATAAACCCCCTGTTCTGATTGAACAGCCAAAAAGAAGTGCAAAGGTAGCACAACGAGCGGTTTACTGACTATCAACGCATAAATCACAAATAAACCAATATAACAATTTTGCTCTGTAAGTCCGATATCCTGTGAAGCTGCTTTAAAGCAATGTCTTTTAGGAAAAGCGCCATAGAAATAAATGAACTTGAAAAACCACAGTAAACAATGATTTACTGGCAAACGTATGTACACAATTCCATTTTCACCCACGACAATATCTTATAGAATAAGAAAGGTGGAAGATCGCAGGTTCAAATCCCACCACCACCAAGGTGGCATTAATGGGCTTTCAGATAGACCTTAATAAACGTCAATTATTAAGAGGGGGGGTGGGAAGGGGGTAGCTCAGTGGTTAAGATACTGGACTGCTGATTGGAAAGTCTGGGTTCGAGCCCCGCCAAGGTGCCTCCCTTGAGTAATGCCCTCCATGGATATATATATATATATATATATATACAGACGTGGACAAAATTGTTGGTACCCTTTGG
Source organism: Kryptopterus vitreolus (assembly GCA_030449085.1). Lineage (NCBI taxonomy): Eukaryota > Metazoa > Chordata > Actinopteri > Siluriformes > Siluridae > Kryptopterus > Kryptopterus vitreolus. The sequence goes on along the minus strand of JACRUU010000019.1, from coordinate 15,741,038 downwards.
TCAATGAAAGAAAAAGTCACAATGGTCACAGAAATAACTTTAATCTGACAAAAGTAATAATAAATAAAAATTCTATAAATGTTAACCAATGAAAGTCAGACATTGTTTTTTAACCATGCTTCAACAGAATTATGTAAAAAAATAAACTCATGAAACAGGCATGGACAAAAATGATGGTACCCCTAACTTAATATTTTGTTGCGCAACCTTTTGAGGCAATCACTGCAATCAAACGCTTCCTGTAACTGTCAATGAGACATCTGCACCTCTCAGCAGGTATTTTGGCCCACTCCTCATGAGCAAACTGCTCCAGTTGTGTCCGGTTTGAAGGGTGCCTTTTCCAGACTGCATGTTTCAGCTCCTTCCAAAGATGCTCAATAGGATTGAGGTCAGGGCTCATAGACGGCCACTTTAGAATAGTCCAATTTTTTCCTCTTAGCCATTCTTGGGTGTTTTTAGCTGTGTGTTTTGGGTCATTGTCCTGTTGCAAGACCCATGACCTGCGACTGAGACCAAGCTTTCTGACACTGGCTAGTACATTTCTCTCTAGAATTCCTTGATAGTCTTGAGATTTCATTGTACCCTGCACAGATTCAAGACACCCTGTGCCAGACGCAGCAAAGCAGCCCCAGAACATAACAGAGCCTCCTCCATGTTTCACAGTAGGGACAGTGTTCTTTTCTTGATATGCTTCATTTTTTCGTCTGTGTGAACATACAGCTGATGTGCCTTGGCAAAAACTTCGATTTTTGTCTCATCTGTCCACAGGACATTCTCCCAGAAGCTTTGTGGCTTGTCAACATGTAGTTTGGCATATTCCAGTCTTGCTTTTTTATGATTCGTTTTCAACAATGGTGTCCTCCTTGGTCGTCTCCCATGTAGTCCACTTTGGCTCAAACAACGACGGATGGTGCGATCTGACACTGATGTTCCTTGAGCATGAAGTTCACCTTGAATCTCTTTAGAAGTCTTTCTAGGCTCTTTTGTTACCATTCGGATTATCCGTCTCTTAGATTTTGTCATCAATTTTCCTCCTGCGGCCACGTCCAGGGAGGTTGGCTACAGTCCCATGGATCTTAAACTTCTGAATAATATGTGCAACTGTACTCACAGGAACATCTAGTTGCTTGGAGATGGTCTTATAGCCTTTACCTTTAACATGCTTGTCTATAATTTTCTTTCTGATCTCTTGAGACAGCTCTTTCCTTTGCTTCCTCTGGTCCATGTCGAGTGTGGTACACACCATATCACCAAACAACACAGTGATTACCTGGAGCCATATATATAGGCCCAATGGCTGATTACAAGGTTGTAGACACCTGTGATGCTAATTAGTGGACACACCTTCAATTAACATGTCCCTTTGGTCACATTATTTTCTGTGTTTTCTAGGGGTACCATCATTTTTGTCCATGCCTGTTTCATGAGTTTATTTTTTTACATAATTCTGTTGAAGCATGGTTGAAAAACAATGTCTGACTTTCATTGGTTAACATTTATAGAATTTTTATTTATTATTACTTTTGTCAGATTAAAGTTATTTCTGTGACCATTGTGACTTTTTCTTTCATTGACCAAAGGGTACCAACAATTTTGTCCACGTCTGTATATATATATGAAAGAATTGGGATAAAAATAAAATAAAAAGTACATAAATAAAAATCGCTCAGTCACAATAGATAACAAATGGCGTAAATATAATGTATACTATACTATAGTAGAATATAATATAATATATAATAGTGGGCCCTTGAGCAAGGCCCTTAACCCTCAATTACTCAGTTCTCAGCCATTAGGGTTGCATAAGCCAGTTTATTCCTAGTGTCAAGTCCAGATAAATAGGAAGGGCATCCAAAACATGTGCCAAGCTAAATATGCAGATCATTAAATAATGATGGTCCGCAGTAAAAAGCCAAAAGAGAGGTGGTCCGCAGCCAAAAGAGTGTAGTATGCTATTGTATAGTGTAGATAATTTTTTATTATTAGAAGTTTTATTTTATTATATTAGTTTTTATTATAGTATAGTATAGTATAGTATAGTGAAGTAGTACTATATGGTATAACAGTATAGAATTGTATTATATAGTATAGAATACTGTAGTACTTTGGAATTTTGTAGGACTTTAAGCCATCAAATGTATTATTATTATTTATGAAGCAGGTCAAATTCAATAAGTAGATTTTAGTCCAACCTGTTACTGATATTAATCACAGAATGAATATAAATGTCTTATGTCAAATGTATTATGCCCTATATTTAGTATGTATGTTACAACATATTAAGAGTGAATACATCAGAGGTTACTGTTTAATACAGACAACCATTTAAGGGCATGCAAACCTCTAATTGATAAACATTACTCCATTTTACCCCATATAATTTCAAAATATTATTCTTCTTGTGAAAGTGTGCAATGCTGACACGTATACTATAATATCTTAAGACAAACATCTTAAGAAAGTCTAATATCAGTGGAGAGAATATCAATATCAATATTCCGATCTTGGCTCCAGGCTTTCCACAGCACTGAGATAATGCATCCCATTTCTTTTCTATCGATATCTAAACATATCTTTTATATTGTTACGTTTAGATTTCCCAGTAAGCCAAAAGTTTAGAGGAATTAAATCCAATGTTTCCACTGAGGATTCAGCGTATTCCTTATTATTTTTGCCAAAGGGCGATTTCTCCTCAACTTTATCACTGACAGATTGAGGGTTATGTGGTATGGGTGAAACGGCCGCAAGGATTTGAGCGCCAGCCTTACTGCCTCGTTCCCTGCGCATTTTGTCTCCTCTGAGCAAATTACGACGGATGTTAAAATGCATGAGAATTGTTCTTCTTGGTGTTGAGCAGCATGACCGTAAAGGCAACAAAGCGAACGTACATAAACCATCCTTTATTATGTTTGTCATGGCGAGATTTGATTTACGAAGAATCGGACGGGGTGATTTATTTAAAAGACAAATATACAGATATAATGCACATATATTACACAGCCGAAAGGGTTGTGGAAACCTGATCACACGCTTATGTGGACCTTCTACTGCCACAATATCTGAAAACACGCAATTGCAGAGAAATGTCTGTACACTATTTTACTGGAACCGATGGGATTATATATGCTGGGAACAAAGTGAGGTCCATGAAGACATGGTTTTAGCAAAGTTGATATGAAAGAGCTTAAGTGACCTGTTCAGAGCCCTGACCTCAACCTTAATGAACACCTATGGGATGTAACTAGATAACATCCTGCACCTCGGGAAACGCTGAAAAAGACCAGTGCACGACCTCAATAATGCTCTTCTGGCTGAACGGGTTCCTTCAGCTACACTTCAAAATGTAGTGAAAAGCCTTCCCAGAAGAATAAAGCTTATTATTCTCAGGAAATGAAAGCACAGATGGGGACATATCTCAGGAACCCACATAGATTCTACAATATGTGTGGAGTATCTTTCATGCTGACGCTATAAGTCAGGGATCATCCTCGGCTAGGTGTGCGCTAACTCCATGCGTTTTTGAAACACATCAAAATCACATAACACACACATGTTGTCTTACACCAGACACTAGTCAAATGTACAACCCAGTGGTGGGCCATAAGGGCCTGCAAGGCCTTCTCTGAATCACAAACTGATATTACTTATATTTTGTCCATCAGTACTTATTCAATAATTAGAAATGGCCTATTCGCTTCCTTTCATATCCATCATAAGCAAATGTCATTGCTTTTTCGATGCTTGTGTGCTTCCAGACATGTATTTTCATATTAAAGCATTTAACCAATCACATTTCAGCCATCATTTGTTGCCAGGCAGAATCAAAGTCAGAGCGGTCTGCAAGGAGGCCTTCACAATCCATACTGCAGCACCTCTAACACAGACTAAACGTTGATGAAACTGCTGCTTCAACCAATCAGATTTCGAGTTGGTGTCACCAGCGCCCTCTAGCAGGCGTATGACGTTGATAGGATAGTCTAGATTGGTCTAATTTAGCTATTTTTGTCGCCCCCTAATGGCTGAAGGAGAAGAAAAAACAGATTAAGTGGCAGATTTACTTTAAAGACCATTTTCAAGTCGAACTTTTCAAGAAAAGCCGGACATTGTTAAGAAAGTTTGAACAACTCCGAATCTCGCCTGTCACGTTAGCAACTGGTTTTGAGGAAAGAGAGGAGGATGGATTTTGTTTACAAACAATCCGATTTTTTGGTGAGTAAAATGCTGCTGTTTTTTTTAAAGAATATTGCAAGTTTATTATTGATGTTATTATGTGGGTCACGGCTGGAGCTGCAGTAGAATACATGTCTGGAGCTGCGGTAGATCGCCATTGGTTTGTTTATTCAGTACAGGCATTTATAATAATAATAAAATAATATAATATCCTTTATTGGTCACATATACATTACAGCACAGTGAAATTCTTTTCTTCCCATATCCCAGCACAGAGGGTTAAGGGTCTTGCTCAAGGACCCAAGGGCGGCAGTTTGGCCATACCAGGGCTCGAACCTGGATCTTCCGATCAGCAGCCCAGTGCCTTAGACCACTGAGCTACATGGCAATGGCCCTTTATACAGAATTTCTGCATATTAAGATGGGTTTTTTTGAAGGCCTAGGTGTGAAATGCACGCTCCGCTACTGGTACCAATCAAAAAAAGGAACAGAGCAACCTTGTTTCATTTATTCGTGATCATCAGCTCATGGATTCTGTTATATTATGTTATCCTGCATATGCTTTAATATTCATCTCTTGCATCGCACCTAATTACAGCAGACATTCCGCTCATCAGGGTGACGGGAACTTTCTTATCCTGTGATCCGTGTGGTGACAGCATGATATTTAATAATTACTTCATCTGACACAAAGGCCAAAGTCTGAGTCACACGCGTAGAGGACCTGAGTTGCCTCCGAACGTCGTGTATGTACGTGAACTCGGCGAGCAAACTACAAACCCAAACAGGCAGAGCCGGCTAAAGGTCACAGAGATTGTGTTGGAGGGTTGTGTTTTGCCTGCATTATGCATTCTGGCACGGCTCTTGCTCTCGTTTATTGGCACAGCTATTTACCGTTCATCATATCGCTACATCAAAAAAAATCGGGGCATTTTGGATGAAGGATTTCAAGCGCAACCCTGAATGCGCTGTGAAGAAAGCTGACCGAACAGAGCAGTGCGAGTTGATACCCAATCTACGGTGTGAGGAAAAACAGCAGGCAATCTGGGAGAAGACGCTCGGAAACCACACCATGCTATTGGGTTTCATTAAATATAAATGGTTAAATGAATGAAAAATCTGTATGAGACCTCCGGAAACAACCAGAGAGTTCAGCTTGAGTAATTGGTAGAAAGTACTTAGCGTAGAAGCAACATGTAATTTGCTTAATTATTGAATTGCTACTCACATCTACTGCAGGGCACGGTGATTCGTCTCTGCCACTAAAATGCGCGTGTTTGCGCGTGCAAAGACGACACCTTTGTATGCGTTTGACAGCCTGGAAAAACAATGGGATGTCACTGTGGCTGAACAAACAATAAATAATTACAGTATAATACATTTCATTTTGGAGGCACCTTTCTAGTCATTAGATTCTCGAGGGTCCGTTCCATAATTGTGCCTAAAGCTAATTTTCAGACTATAAATACTTTCTCTTGCAAAGATCAAACTGGGGAAAGAGTGTGAAATTGTCAGGAGATCAGCCCATTTTTTCAGAACCTCCCCATCAGGTACCAAAATCCATGGCGTGATCAAAGACACACAGATGGCGCACTACGATTTTAGGCGTTGCTCTGCTGCCATCCGACTGGCTGATCAGATAAGTGTACAAGTATATAGGGGTTCCTAATAAAATGGACGATGAGTGGAAAGCCAGAATTCATTTAAGATATATGTATCCTGGATTATTTCCTAAAGCCATTCATTCAATCACTCACAATATTCGTTCATTCATCTTCTACCGCTTTTATCCGATCTTCCCTCGGGTCACGGGGAGTCTCAGGCGTCTATCAGCATAAAGGCAGGATACACTCTGGATGGAATGCCAACCCATCGCAGGGCACACACACACAATCTCACACACATATGCATACACTATGGACAATTTTCCAAGGTGCCAATCAACCTACCGTGCATGTTTTTAGACCGGGGGAAACCAGAGAACCAGGAGAAAAACCCCTGATGCACGGGGAGAACATGCAAACTCCACACACACACATGGCCGAGACAGTAATCGAACCCGGAGCCTGGAGGTGTGAGGCGAACGTGCTAACCACTAAGCCACTGTGCCCCCTACAAAAGTAGCATTCCAATACAAAAATGGTCAACGTGACTGATTGTTCAAATTCATTTTTTGACTTATTTCTAAAGTTATGGAAGTTTAACATCAATAAAGGGAATTATAGTCCAATAAAGGGTGTAAAAAAAAAAGGAGAGTTATGTAAGTTATGCAAATGCACCATAGAGCAAAGTATAAAACCAAAATCAGTGGATAAAGTTGGATAAAAAACCCAGAAAATCTCTGTCCTTGTGTTAAGTTTCAGACAGCGGTGTAAAAGCAGCGCCGTGGTGCAGCGCAGCTTTACTCCCACTGCTGAGTTAAGAGAGTGATTTATTGGCTTTGTCAAGAGCAGCTGTTGCAGAGACACGATTGCTTGACAGCAGCTTGCTTTGGGGAAGCGGCTTTTACCGAAAGCGGCAGAAGAGACACTGAGCTGAGGATCTGCACTAGTAACGCATGCCTTCCATTGACTTAAATCAGGCGGAATGGAACTGGAAGACACTCGGTGACGTCGCCTCTGCGTTTTGATCTCGGGAATCACTTTCGTGCTATTCTTTCTTAAACGGAGAGACGGGGAAGAAGAAAAAAAAGCATGGGGGGGAAAAAGGTGTGTGTGGACGGGTTGTTATGGAACATGTCGTCTCTGTTCTGCTCCACTAGAGCCAAAGACTAAACTGTCACAGAGCAGATGCTGGAGGCAACATTTACACCTCACTATTCCCTATCATCCCCTACACACACACACACACACACACACATACACACACAGACAGGTATATATTCGTACCTACCACCTTGTGAGAACCTTCCAATAATTTATTTATTAATGCAGCTTCTTACGGTGATATCTACGCCTAAATCTAACCCTAACCCTAATCTCACTGTAACCAAATATACCCTTTGATTCCTTTTAGAATAACAGCAGCATTTTTATACAAAGGAAATCTGTTTATCTCGTGCACAATGTTCCCGCAAGGTTAAAAACAGACACAAAAAGTCCTATCTGTGCAAATACCCACAAAAAATATAAAACACACCACGCACACACACACACACACACGAGTGCACAGCCGGCGCAAACACAGAGACTGAACAAGAGAGGAAACTGCCAATTCTCCCAAATGTGATGCAAGTGCAGCTGTAATGGCGCGGTACGCTTCCTGAAGTAGTATATCCACTGATGCCTCAGGGAGGGAAAAAAGTCCCAAACATTTCCTCCCTGCGAAAAAAAAAAAACACGAAAAAAGAAAATAAGGTAGAGTGAAACTTGCCAGCATTGCTTCGACGTTCTGTTAGGGCCTGACATTTTATAAAATGACTGTTCTAACTGGGGGAAGTATATTGGTTCAGAAGCTGCATTGCTCACGGGTTCGCAATTTCGATCAGTCGGTTGGGTTTATTTTCCACGCAATGTTTTATATACTCTCCTCATATCTGCGTGGGTTCGCGCCAGTTTCTTTCCACAGCCTCAAAACATGCCATTGGGGGAATTTGCGATGCTAAAAGGATCCTAGGTGTAAATAAATGTGTGTGTGTGTGTGTGTGTGTGTGTGTGTGTGTGTGTGTGTGTGTGTGTGTGTGTGAGGTGACCTGTGATGGAGCGGAATATTTCCCCACCTTAGAATCCCTGTTCCTGAGACAGATCATGCCATGACCATGACCAAGCAACAGCTCAACAGACAACTCCCCCTCTCCACCCTACAGTACCTGATGGCCTTGTTTCTCATAAAGGTCATTTTTTTGGATAATATTTACATTACAGAGATTGCAGGTTATTCAGACCCGAGACGAACAAGATTAAAGTGTTTGAAAACGCCGGTGTGATTGTGATCTCTGTCACATCGCCCACTATTAGATATCTACCTGCTGTCCGAGCGATCTCAGACCGTGTGAAACCTTCCTGCTTGTCTATGTCTGTGCGTCATGTTGACATTGTTAGTAAACGAGGTGGCGGTGGACAAGATTTGTTGGGCGGGACTTATATAAATGCATAATGATATAAATGTATATACATTCACAAAAATAAAACAACTGAAAACCAAATAAAATGTCTTTAATCTACTGCAAAAAACAATAGTGGCGACTGAAATGAAAATAAACGATATACAGGGGCAAGGTCGGAAGCGACTTAAATATTCGCCTGCCGGAGAAAATAACATATTTATGCATGAATGGGTGCAGGAGGACAAATTAGCATATATTTTTGCCGTAGCGGGACAAAACTTAAATATTGCGGGCAGGAACGGAAAATAACAATATTTTTGCGGGAGCGAGACGGGAAAAAAAACGTCCCATGCAGGTATGCAGTGTGAGATTCTATAACAGATATGCTTTTCAAATTGATCATTAGCGAACAACATTTTATTTGTTTGTTTTTTAAGTCAACTTAACTTTTAAGGCTCAACGTTTCCATGAAAATGTATTTCGGCAGATTAAACACACTTCTGGGTCTCTCTCTCTCTCTCTCTCTTTTTGCAAAAGAGTCAAAAAGGGTTTTAATAGTAATTTCTGACGCTGAGGTTATTGTTGGATTTTTAACAGAGCATAACATTAATTAATTGGCAGCATTAATTCCTAATTATGCCAATAGAAGGTTCTTACATGGAGAGTAACTGAGTTTGTGTATGTGTGTGTGTTTATGCAATCTTGACTTAATCTCGGCGTTTATGTAATCCCTGTGTGTATGCCTAATGGGAAAAACGAAGTGAATTGATGCTTGTAATATGTGGAGTTTGACAGGAAGATCATTTCAGTGAAGGAGAATCCTCATCCTCACTAACCGTCACACTCTCCCTCGAAACACTGTTTTGTCATTAAAGATATGTTAAAGATGTGTTTCCTAATGAATTAACAGCAGTTATACAGCCTTTTCTACACGTGTTTATTTGTTTGCCTATCTGATGTGTACAGTGAGTCACCTCGGTTTTCAGTGACATCAGTCATTGGTACCATAAGAAGTTCTGGCAAACATTTCGGTAGACAGAAAAGCAAATAGATGCATTTGTAATTGGATAAAGCTGAGTAAATAAATAATTAATGAAACAAATAGGTGTTAGCAATACCTAATGTGGATTAAATCCCTACAGTTTTGTTGTATAGAGCATGCGGTATAATTTCCGAGACCTTGCGGCCAATTTGAGCAGGTATATAGACGCTCGAATGTACCGACCCGGCGTAGCTTTATGGCCGCCTGCCTAAGATTGTGCTGGTCCCCGCTGTGCTGTTACAACAGTTCTCACTCACTGAGAATGACTTCTTCAGTAATTTGAGCTACAGTCGGATCGGATCACATGGTCTAGACCTGAATCGGGGTGCCTTGGCTGCCCATGACCCCAACACACCTGACAATAATAATAATAATAATAATAATTCAATACATTTATATAGTGTTTTTCTAGACACTCAAAGCTCTTTACGTTATGAGAAGGGGATCTCTTCATCCATCACCAGTGTTCAGCATTTACCCGGATGATATGATGGCAGCCGTAGTGCGCCAGAACACCCGCCACACACCAGCTTACTGGTGGACAGGAGACAGAATGATGAAGCAAATCAGTAGATAAGAGCTGCAGTTGAAACATCAATCCTTCAAATCCTTACTCTTGCCCTTTTTTCCTGGCCCTAACACATCAATATATATATATATATATATATCGATATATATATATATATATATATATATATATATATATATATATATATATATATATATATATATATATATATATATATCTATATCCCATATATTATATATAATATATCCCACCCACATCATGTGCCATGATGATGAGATAATCAGTGCTATTCACTGCTCTCAATGTTTAATGTTTTAGTTATAAGATAGTAAGAGATATAAACTGATGGAAGATAGTCACTTTTATTTCCATAATTGTTTTTTTTGTTCATTTTGATGTTACTTAATCCCTCTGTTAAAAAAAAACATGCCTTCTTTATTCTTCTTTATTCTTCTATCATTATTATTATTATCATTATTATTATTATTATTATTCGTATTTATTCTAAAAGCATGGTCAAGCACAAGCAGCAAATAGGAATAAGTGAAGAGGAAACGCAGAGAAGAAATAGGTAACAAATTTGTGGCTTCAATTGTGAACACGTGTGTGTGTGTGTGTGTGTGTGTGTGTGTGTGTGTGTGTGTGTGTGTGTGTGTGTGTGTGTGCGTGTGCGTGCGTGTGTGTGATTAACGATGATGTACTCATGGCTAAAAGCCCGAATGACTGAGTACCTGTGCTGAGCTGAGCTGATTGAATAAACCTTTCACAGACAGTAACCTGCTGAGCCAGTGTGTGTGTGGGTGTGTGTGTGTGTGTGTGTGTGTGTGTTTGCTATTGTTTCCTTCTGTTTTTATTTTGATATTACTGCCATGCTGAAAACCATGACACGCTTTCTCTGATTCCAGTCACAAGTCTCCTCAATTTCCTTACACTCACCAGGCTTTCGAGAAAAAACGTAAAAAATAATATACATATAAACTTTGCGAATGAGACAGCCACGCTTAGTGGGATATCCGACACAAACAGAGTAGAAGGGTGGTAAAAAAAAGTCTGTGTATATTAAACAAGAAAATGAATGCTTTACATTTTGGACAAATATTGTATACAGAGAAGGGCGCACAGTGGTTTAGTGGTTAGCACGTTCGCCTCAATCCTTCAGGGACCGGGTTCGATTCCCGTCTCGGCCATGTGTGTGTGGAGTTTGCATGTTCTCCCCGTGCCTCAGGGGTTTTTTCTCCGGGTTCTCCGGTTTCCTCCCGGTCCAAAAACATGCACGGTAGATTGATTGGTACCTTGGAAAATTGTCCATACTAACCTGTAACTGGGATTTATTTATGAAGGGTTCTTTTACTCATACATGTGTCTCGTAGTGGTTTGATTTTGCATAGATAATGTGGGGCAGGATAACACTATGGCAGGGTAGTGTAATAGAGCTGGGCGATATGTCACATAAACTTAATCTCTGATTTTTGTAGACAAAATTTGATTTTGGATACAGTGGGGAAAATGTGTCTGCTATTTTTAGCTGGTGTTTCTGTGGCTGCCACTGTCACGTTTAGCTCGGGGCGCCACACACGCCTCTTCATTCAGCAGCGTGCTTCTGGTTGAGGTGCTGGAATAAATTAATCCTACTGCTTCCTTTAGTTGCCACAAACCTTAAACTCGAATTTATTGATAACAACAATTAATCGCCCAGCTCTGCGTAGTAATAACAACAACACAATTTACATTTCACATAGGCATCTACATTTACCAATGTATTGGTTTTTAAAGTAACCTTATTAAGAGTACATCAACAACACAAGTCCTAATTTCTAACATATCGTATCTGAAAGTTTTAGGCTTTTTTTGCTGTTTACACTAATGCCAATAATAATAATAATAATAATAATAATAATAATAAACCCAGTTATTTCATTTAAAAACGTTCTCTGCCCACACTTTAGTTAGAATTTGTTTCCCAAAGGATGCTCATCCTGACTGAAAACATACACGTCCCTGTACTGCGAATGTGTAAAACATTAAACGCTTTATACCGAGTTCTATCCACCGTCTGTTTATTTACTCTCCGGCTCTTTGAAATGCCACGTCAACGCAAAGGACAATCATGGCGCAAAATCATGCGCCACGCAAAAGCGGTGTTGTCAAATGTATTCACTATGGAGAGTTTTTTTTTTTTAAACTACTTTTTTATTGACTAAATATGCAGTGTCAGTGTTGACAGATCAACCACAGAGAGAAATATAAGCTTTTTTTCGAATGAAAAGGTATTATTATGGCCAAGGTCTTAGATATGTTTTTTTTCCCAGCTCAATACAGAAGGTGTGTTTTCTGTCACGGAGTATGAGGAGCACACACAAGAGGTAAGATCATTAACCAGCCAGCCTTCAGAAAGATTTCTACCCCTACCATCACCACACAGCTATAGCTTCTCTTAACCCTTGTGAACCACCTGTATTTCTATTGCGCAAACATTATCGGTCCCATAATTCGTTTTCACAAATTTTGCACTATAGCTTACAACAAGGAATGCTTATGAACATCACAGACACACTTTGGATTCGAGTTCATTCTCGTTACTTGAATTATTTCCTCCTAAATGGGTCATCCTAATGGGCTCCCTCCACTCAAAGTGTGCAGCTCGGAGTGGCTATGCGACAGCATGGCCTCATGAGTTTTTTATCACTGCTTAAAGTAGCAATGTGAGCAAATCACGGTAAATGTGATGTAATGGCGGGGTTCTGTTCTGAGTCATTGGAGTGCACAAAATCAAGGGACGGATTTAGAATATATTCCTAATCTTGGTTTAGACCCGTTAAATACGCGCTAAGTAGAATAAAAATGTAAATATCAGATTATTAATATCCCACAACGAGGCATTGCCGGCAGGGAACGAGGGGCGTTTAGCAGGCTGATTTACTGCTGCATGTTGCATTCGCTGCATTTGGCGTATGCGAAGTTGTACACCGGAGGGAACCCGGGCTGTTAGAGATTGCCCATCAGCAACTTCTCCTTGCTTCTTTCTTCCTTTTGCTCTCAAGGGCCTCTTTCTCTCAAGCTGCTCTAGTGTATAGCCATCTTCACCACACTTCCTCTGAGCCTTTCTCTTTTCTTTCTCGCACAACACGTACACACACACACACACACACACACACACAGTTGCCCAGCGGGAGAGCTGCTCTCTCGCCACAGGACCTCACTTATAGGAGAAGGCTTGCCTGTGCTCACAGGTCATCGCAGTGCTTTGTTCGAGTCGCGTGCGTGTAAAATTGGTGGCAACAAGAACAGGGCAGGAGCATGTAAAAGTCTCAGCGGTGCCAGAGGGCTTTCCGTGTCGTCCATGCACTATTCATGATGCTCCCAAGTGGCAGAAGCATGAAAGGACAAAGAGGATGTAACAGGTGCCTCCATGCCATGTCTCTCTTTGCTCTCTTCTGCAGAAGTGTCAAAAGTGTGACACGTTAAGTGAAGACATCAACGCCGAAGAGAGAGAGAGAGGGGGGGGGGGGATCATTCTTTTGGTAAGTGGCGTTTCCTGATCAGGGATCTGGAGCATTTCAAGGGAATACTGGGAGCAGGACTATACTTCTTCTTCTTCTTCTTTTGGCTGCTCCACTTCGGGGTCGTCACAGAGGATCATCCATCTCCAATTTCGCTCTGTCCTCAACATCTGTCTTTCCTCACGACGCCAATTAACGGTGACGGAATTTGGCAGACGCCCTTCTCCAGAGCGACATACAGCTTACTACTTAGCTTGGCGGTGGTGGGATTTGAACCTGCAATCTTTCGGTCCAGAGGTCAATGCCTTAATCAATGAGCAAGCCACCTCTATAGACGTCCTCATCTGTTTTTTTTTCTGGCTGGTCGTTCCATCATCGTTCTTATATTCCCACAACCATCCTCTCATGACCAAAACAGGGCAGCGTTCTTATATACCGCCGATGAACAAGTCAACAAACACACCCACCCCCCCCCCTATCCACCAAACACCACATCCCACAATCCTCCATCCTCTGCACATGACCAAAACAGGGGGCAAGAATACACTCCCAATGATCTTCTATTATACCATTAACACCACAGCCCCCCCCCCCACACACACACACACAGACACACTAAATTCTAAACTAAATGCAACATGTTTGCAAGTTCACCTACTTACATGCTTTGCGCAATACTATGCAAACACTAACATAGACAACACAACACATCGGGATACTTTGCGCACACACACACATGCACCTGTGAATAACAACACAACATATCTCACCCTCCAGGGCTTTATACACACAGGTACATGCTTACATTCCACACTATACATTTTATTCAAGCGCATACTTTTGCATTTGCACTTTTGTACGTTTGTAATTTACATTTTGTGTGGTTTTTTTTTTAATGTCCTCATAATTTGTCATTCGGCTGCTGGGAGGATTCACAGTATAAGAACTTCATTATGCAGTACAGGAGATTGCTTACTGTAATAAACTCTTAAATCTCCAATACAACCGCAATTCCAAATAAGTTTGGAGCCCGTGTAAAACGTGAATAAAAAAAAAACACAATGCGATGATTTGCAAATCTCAACAATTCACAATAAAACATATCAAAGATTTAAGCTGCAGAAATGTGCCATTTAAATTTCATTTGATAGATGCAACAAAAAAACATCTACAAGAATAAGCGATATTAAAATGAAATCTTACTGACATGTTGTTAACTAACTTAATGGGCATGAATATTGTACCTTTGTATATTGTTCATCTTTACCATCTTCTACCGATCTCTCCTATCTCACCGCTTTATCCGATCTTTCCCTCGGGTCACGGGGAGTCAGTCTGTGCCTATCTCAGGCGTCTATGGGCATTAAGGCAGGATGGATACACACCCTGGCTGGATGGAATGCCAACCCATCGCAGGGCACACACATACACACACCACACACACACACACACACATACGTACACTAGGAACAATTTTCCAAGGTGCCAATCAATCTACCGTGCATGTTTTTGGACCGGGGGGAAACCGGAGAACCCGGAGAAAAACCCCCTGAGGCACGGGGAGAACATGCAAACTCCAGACACACATGGCCGAGACGGGAATCGAACCCGGACCCTGGTGGTGTGAGGCGAACATGCTAACCACTAAGCCACCATGCCCCTTTGTATATTGTAAATATTGTAAATATTGAAAAGAAGAGTCTCTGAAGAGTAAATATGGGTAGATTAGAATATCTTATTATTTATGGAACGTGACAGAATGAAATCTCTGTGCACGAGGGACAAGGGTGAAAAATCAGTATTGGATGCCTGTGGATCAAAATGACCTCCTTTTCCACCTTAAAATAGTATATATTCCCAGCTTAAACCTTTGATATGTTTGTTTTTGTTTATTTGTGAATTGCATATTGATTCATTGCAATTTTTAAAGCATTGCATTATGTTTTTATTATTATTATTATTATTATTATTATTATTATTATTATTATTATTATTATTATTATTATTATTATTTACAGCAGTAATGACTTCATGAGAGCAAAACATAGTGAAGCTGCACAATTTTTTTTTTAATACGGCGATGTGTTTATACCATAATCTGAATGTGTTTATCCCATTCAAAAAATAAAATCCTCGGTAATTAAAATCCAATCTACAAAATAACACAAACACCAGACAAATGATTGTTTTTTTTGGCCGAGGGCTTATGATGTGCAAATCTAGCAATCAGCTATAAGTCCGAAGCGTTGACGTGGCTGAATTTTAATGAACAGCTGCTCGGCACTCTTTTCCTCTGTCACCCTTTTGGTGTTAATAAACTTCAACAGAGCGACATACTGTACTCTGATAGAAAGCCAGTGCACACTGAGAACAGTTATTTCTCACACACACAGAGACACAAAATAAATAAATAAATAAATAAATAAACAATGGTGTATGGAACACTGAAAAGTCTGACTCTTAACCTCCAGCCCCTCTTGATGATTCAGGTCACTGAACACAGACGCTCTATTTAATATGCTGCACTGATGCAAGTCTCTATCTCTGTCTCCAGATCAGCTGGTGATAGCCAGGAGCTTCACTATGCACCCTCTATAGCCTTCTATCCTCTCTGAAAACCAAGGTCTGAAACCCTTTGGTATCAATGTGTTCATCCAGAGCCTGGGGTTCTAAATCTCCATACAGATATGGATTAGCCTGAACCATTCATTCACGAGTCCGACATAAAAGCTGACATTTTCCGAGCTGCGAATTTCAGGAGACATATAACAATAAAACTGCAGAGATAACACGACACTACGTGCTCATGGGCCCATCGATTTATTGATTTATTGATTGTTTATTTATTGATTGATTTATTTTTTTATTTATTCATACACCATCGCTAGACTGGTTTGCCGTTTTCCACAAAATAAAAGGAATGAAATGACGTCTGAGAGACAAAATACCGGTTGAAGACGGCAGGACTCGCAAACAAACAAACAAACAAACGAAGAAAAAAAAGAAGAAAGAAAATCAGATTTTGACATGGCAGATGGTAAAAATTGCAGTGTAGCACACAACGTTTCCAGCGCTATCAAAGAAACAGGCGTTTCAGACAGAGCTATATACGGCTGAGTGCATGTCCTGCAGAAATACAATAATAACTACTGGGGTGACATGTGAGAACTGACGGTTGACAAAAACGGATTCTTCGGGCCCTGTGATAGATGTGCTAATGACTTAAAAATCCGAATGCAAGATTCCTTCCCTCGTGACAAGAATGCTTTTAATCCGTGAATTTCTATTCTTTTTAAACTTCACTTTACGTAATACACAAAAATGTGCTTTTCTGGCGCAAACAGAGGGAGCGAAAGCGCACACATCCTTCATTTACAGTAAGTATCGCTACAGATACTCGTCTTTTACGGTTTTTTTTACGTTCTTTAGCGCAAAGAAGTGTGAAATGTGCTTAAGTAAAATGTATCCATTACTACTACATGTTTTAGTGTCATGATTTGACATCACCTTAATGCATTAATACGAAACACATTCCGAATTTTGTTACCTAAGGAACATATCCACCAGAACATCCACCAGATCAGAACGAGACGATCACGTGATCAGAAATGCCTCTGTTCACGGTCATGTTTACACCACTCACTCCTTCATCCCAACTTATTATTGCCTTCTGCCATGTTCGTGGTTTGCTTTGTAATCCTGCCTACGTCTGTAGTGCGTGACGGCCAGGAAACGATCCATCAGCGCTAGATTGAAAAAGCCGCCCAATAACAGGAAATGAAAAAATATTGACATTTTACCAAATAGATCCAAACTAAAAAGCCTTGTTTGAAAAACTACAGATATTTATGTAAAAAAAAGTGTAAGTAAAAAGCCGGCAGCAAAATAAACAGTGAAATAATTTTAGCAGAAAATATACTTATGTATAATTAATATATGTATATATAAAGCCTATGTATAATATAGGATGTATTTGAACACTGCAGAATTAATGCTGCTGTTTACAAATCCAGTTTCAAGAAGATACACGGGTTGGAGTGGAAGATCGGGTTGTGCCTGCTACCTCAATATTATCTGTGGGATGAATCGGAATGAACCAGGCCTCGTTACACTTCTGCACATACATGCTATACCCTTGTGGCTGAAAGAAGACAAAGCTCCAACGAACAAGCTCTGAAATCTAGTGCAAATCTGAAAATTGGGACTAAATATGGTGTACAAACAAATTGTATGTTCACGTGTCCACATCTTTTTTTAGAACTTTGAATACATCCTATTATCCTATTATTTAATAGCTGAAATAGCCAAAATAAAAATATCAGAACTCCCCCTTATGTTCTGTGGTTTCCTCATTAGTCTGGGAATTTGAGAAGTGCTCACTCATTATATAGGCCTGTCATGAATACTTAACCGTCATGAATACTTAATAAGCACTAAATTAGTTTGATGTGAGCTCCACATTTCTGACCTGCAGGTGTTGATTTCTGGTTTGTCATGTTGGCAAAATATTAGTATTCTAATCGGTCCATAAACTCAATTAAGGCGCTTTGTAGGCTAATTAAGCTGGACTGACTTCTTCTTAGTTATTCTGGTGGAATTAAAAAAAATGTTTTGTGTATTTTCAGGGGGAACGAAAGCAAACAATGCAAACCCTTTTCTGATCTTCATCTCTTTTTCATCCGATGAAGCTTACCTGTCCTCTTTGGAACTTATTTAAGGACATTTTCTGCTGCAAACCGACTCAAATTGTGCTTAAGCAGAAACGATAGGAATGCATATTGCACCCGAATCGCATGATGCGCATTACCGTCGAGGATTGATTAAAGTCTTGGTTTAAATCGAACACCTGCCCTTCCATCGGTGGAGAGATGCCAAGCACATGACTGGTTCAGCCACTGATGAGAACGAACGCTCATAAATAAAAGTGCAAATACAATATCCATAGTTCAAGCTGTCACGCTGATGCTGAAATCATCCGCAGTTTAATATCAAAGGTTCCAATGAGGAAGACGAGGTGCGCGAGTGTATCGCTTCGCTGTTAGTTGGGAGTCGTCAATCACCTGTCACTCGCGCTCTCATAAATCGTTAAAAACGCTCCTGAACTGCGAGTGTACTCGGGTGACCTGCTCTGAATGCCAGAGCGCTTGCATAAGACGTACGACTTTGCATTCACAAGGTGTCAGGGTCACATGAAGTCCCCGTGTGCACATCTGGAATTAAAAAATGACAACCTGATGGAAATCAGAGACCACGCTGGAATCGGAATTAGAGACCCTATTATGGAAAGATTGCGAGTTCAAATCCCGCTGACGAGACGAGCCGCGAGTGGACGCAGGGATCCGCTGGGGAACATCTGGTGAGCGGGATGACACCGATCTCTTCCCTGCCAATCAGCGCGAAACTAATTATTACAATCTACGAGGTCCTAAATACGCGCCCTGTGCCACAGCACTGGTGAACGAAGCCCGTGTTAACCTTTAGTCTTTGTATTAGTTGCATTCATGAGGCAAATGAATGAACCATTTGAAAATGAAGAAAATGAGGAATTATGATTGATATTCATGGATTTCTGTGTCTGTTACACATTCTCTCTCTCACACACACACACACAGAGCCTAATATCCATGCAAACATCCTTCAACGCTTTAAAGCTTGCCGAACTACAATGTGTAATGATAATCGGGTTTTGTAAACGTACATTTCATAACGCGGCGTAATATCTGTCAACACAATTCCTGTCATACACGCTCGAGTGACATGCATATTAAGTTTTGATATGGGATTAATCTTCTTGTTTTTTTATTTTTTTTATTTGCCATGTCTGAGAGAGTAGCCGTGTTCCTTTGGACAGCTCATTTGGGATGTGTTGTGGCTTCTGTCGTATTATATTACTTGGTTATTATTAAC
>JACRUU010000019.1:15706845-15716845 GCA_030449085.1 Kryptopterus vitreolus | reverse complement strand
CCTCTACCAGCAGCAACCTAGTATTACCCATCCAGCTACTAACCAGGCTCAATGTGTAACCAGTCTTGGGCTACAGGGTGATATGGCTGCTGGAGACCCCACAAGACCGAATGATGATTAATCTCCTGACTCTACCTGGAACATTGAAACATACATATTCATGGGAGCTTGATTGATGCATTGGTGTGCAAAACATACAATAAAAAAAGCACACAAACACTTTCTGTATAAATGTGCTTCCAAACTTATGTTAGTTCAGAGAAGGTTGATGTACCGGATGAGCAAGCCTTTGCCCCCCTCATGCATCAGTGAGACTTGGTCGCCCATGACCCTGTCACAGGTTCACCATTTTTTCCTCCCTTCCTGACCACTGCAGACTCCCACAAGAGCTTCACAACTTGGTCCTTGTCAAACTCGCTACACGCAGCTAAAAAAATCCAAACTCCGTCAAACTCGTAACACCGACAAGCCAGATTCTTCTTCTCGACAACCTTTGGACCATACAAACTAAAAATCATTCTCAAACTCTCATCCGAACTCTTATCGCTTTCAGGCTACTACTTGCAGGGCTCACTTTAAATGCTAATATCTTCTACAGAGCATTCAGAACGCTGCGGTTCATCTGGTTCATAACCTCCTGCAGCTTTCTAATGTTATTTCCCTACCGAGGTCACTGTACTAGCTTACTCTTGCAGCACAAAAATATATATAAAAATCACAAAAAAAAAAAAAACATAATGCTTTCCTTTACATAATTTGAGGTTCTGAACAACACATTATCTCCATATATCGTTCAGAGGCGCAGCTCTGCGTAACAAATCGATTCTATACGTTCACAAAGACCAAAATGGCTTTCTTGTGGAAGGTTTAAGTGATCCTAAAGAGAGATCTTCAATGTCCAGGTTCCTTGTGGTCTGTTTTCATTTCAGTGGCTGAAATCCTACAAAAACACCTACTAGATTCACACTCTCCTGCTGCAATGCTTTAAGATTCATAATACTTGATGTGAGGGCACGGTGGCTTAGTGGTTAGCACGTTCGCCTCACACCGCCAGGGTCCAGGTTCGATTCCCGTCTCGGCCATGTGTGTGTGGAGTTTGCATGTTCTCCCCGTGCCTCAGGGGGTTTTTCTCCGGGTTCTCCGGTTTCCTCCCCCGGTCCAAAAACATGCACGGTAGGTTGATTGGCACCTTGGAAAATTACCCTAGTGAATGTGTGTGTGTGTGTGTGTGTGTGTTTGTGCCCTGCGATGGGTTGGCATTCCATCCAGGGTGTATCCTGCCTTAATGCCCATAGAGGCCTGAGATAGGCACAGGTTCCCCGTGACCCGAGGGAAGATCGGATAAAGCGATAGAATGAATGAATGAATGAATGAATGAATACTTGATGTCTGAAGGGGATACATGTAACAAATGCAAAGAAATGGCAGTACGGAGAATTACTGACAGAAAGACACTGAAAAAAAATAAAATAAATAACAATATGTAAATTACATTATTATCATTATTATTATTTTTGCATGTGCTATTTGTTTTTGACAGTCTTGACAAGTTCTGATCTCTAAATAGACTCCAGGAAGAGTGAAACTACATTTTGTCACATCTACATAATTGACCGTCCAATATAAAGTTGCGAGACGCATAAAAAAAGCTGAACAAAATACAATATTAATGCAAAATAAAAGGCTTCTGTTGATCGGGTGCTGGAAGAAAATGGTACGGTCTCTATTTAAATGCTGTTCTCCCCGAAGACCTGAACGTGCCGACAATACCTAATGAGAAAAAACAACTTTGGCTAGTTTTAGTTCAACTTTCTGGTCCTTTCTGTGATGTTGATAAATCCGATAATAAAAACCTTCATGAAGCTCTCCATCTCGCCCAAACTCGATCACGCGTTGAACCGACACGCACACTTTATTAAATAATCGGCCTGTGTAATTTGTGAAGGGCTCGAATACACTGTTTATTTATTAATGTCTAAATGGACTTTGCACCATCTCATCCATTTATGCTGTAAATATCCGCACTCGTTTTCCCATCATTTCCCTCCTGTATGCATATTGCTTTTTTTTTCTTTCATCAGCGCATTGACGTTATATCGACATATGAGGGTTTGGCAAATGAGAAAGGTGAATTATGAGTGTAGGATATTGAGCTAAAAAACTAAATAAAAGAGCAATCTTGATTTAGAACAGAGATCTGTATAATGCATACACACTTGGACAATCGGAACAATCAACCAAAGCAAGAGGCTCATTCATTCATTCATCTTCTACAGCTTTATCCGACTTCTCTCTCGGGTCAGGGGGAACCGGAGCCTACCTCAAGTGTCTTTGGGCATCGAGGCAGGATACACCCTGTATTGAATGCCAACGCATCACTCATTATCACACACTAGGGACAATATTCCAAGGTTCAAATCGACCTACCGTGCATGTTTTGGACCGGGGTAAACAGCAGGGGTAAAGAGCATTCCACACACTCCACACACACACATGATGGAGGCGGCAATTGAACCCCCAACCCTGAAGCTGTAAGGTGAACGTGCTAACACGCTAATCCATTGTGTCCCTAGCAAGAGATACATTCATTCATGCATCTTCTACCGCTATATCCGATCTTCCCTCGGGTCACGGGGAGCCTGTGTCTATCTCAGGCGTCTATGGGCATTAAGGCAGGATACACCCTGAATGGAGTGCCAACCCATCGCAGGGCACAAACACACATTCACATTCACACACACATTCATACACTAGTGACAATTTTCCAAGGTGAGGTGCCAATCAACCTACCGTGCATGTTTTTGGACCGGGGGAAACCGGAGAAAAAAACCCTGAGGCACAGGAAGAGCATGCAAACTTCACACAATATTCCAGCAATATTCAGCTTAAAAAATGTAAAAAGCAGACTACCCATACAATACAATTCAGATTTCTTCTGTATGTGTGTATACGAGGCAGATGTAGGTACATTATGTTCTCTGAGGCAGCACAGGTCATAACACACACACACACACACACACACACACACACACACACACACACAAAACATTCAAACACAATGCTGAGGATGGAAATCTTGCTTATATTGTAAAACATAAAAAAGCACATGAATGCTTGTTCTGACCCTTTGCTTAATACATTTAGAGTGTTTTTTCCCCTACATTAGAGATGATAGTGATGGTGAATTAAGGCCTACAAATAATAGTTTACTATCTTTTGCCTTTTATTTAAATTGTTCGCTACTGTATAGAGTCGTAATCCGAAAAATACATTCATATTACGCTTGATTTGTAAGTTATCGGCTCACCAGGAAAAATGACAGTGGAAATTGCTTGGAGAATGTATATTTAGATAAAGCATGTGACTGTTATAGCAATGAAGAGAATTCAATTCTAAAGAAGAGAAATACAATTAATGGCAATACACCTCTATAGAAATACATATAGATAGATAGATGGATAGATGGATGGATGGATGGATAGATAGATAGACAGACAGAGAGATAGAAAGATGGATAGATAGACAGATGGATAGATAGAACAGATAGAATAGATAGATAGATAGACAGATAGATAGACAGATAGATAGATAGATAGATAGATAGATAGATAGATAGATATAGATAGATAGATAGATAGATAGATAGATATATAGATAGATAGATAGATAGATAGATCAATGGAAACGATAGATGGAGATAGATAAACAACAGACAGACAGACAGACAGATAGATAGATAGATAGAAAGATGGATAGATAGACAGATGGATAACAGATGAACAGATAGACAGACAGACAGATAGATAGATAGATAGATAGATAGATAGATAGATAGATAGATAGATAGATAGATAGATAGATAGATAGATAGATAGATAGATAGATAGATAGATAGATAGATAAATAAATAAATAAATAAATAAATAAATAGACAGACAGACAGATAGATAGACAGACAGACAGATAGATAGAAAGAAAGATGGATAGATAGACAAATGGATAACAGATGGATAGATAGACAGACCGATAGATGGATAGATAGACAGACAGACAGACCGATAGATGGATAGATAGACAGACAGACAGACAGACAGACAGACAGACAGATAGATAGATAGATAGATAGATAGATAGATAGATAGATAGACATAGATAGACAGACAGACAGACAGACAGACAGACAGATAGATAGATAGATAGATAGATAGATAGATAGACAGACAGACAGACAGACAGACAGATAGATAGAAAGAAAGATGGATAGATAGACAGATAGATAGATAGATAGATAGATAGATAGATAGATAGATAGATAGATAGATAGATAGATAGATAGATAGATAGATAGATAGATAGATAGATAGATAGATAGATAGACAGACAGATGGATAGATAGACAGACAAACAGACAGACAAACAGACAGACAGACAGATAGATAGATCTACTGCATTAGTATAATGCAGAGAGACAGTGTAATATAATATACATACATTAGCCTTCTTACATGATAATTAGCAAAAAAAAGACTGAAGTAAATGTCAGATGTCAGATGCAACATGTGATGCTGTAACACTGGTGCCTTGATATTAATTTGCTCGCATATATCACACTTTGTTTTACACCGCCTGAATGATGCTGCCTGAGAAACAGCGGAGCGACTTCCTTTTCCACGTACGGTTGCCATTTATAAACGTGTGAGCCGTTATTGTCACCAATAAACAAAGCCAGCTGTGTAATTATACGAAGGGCGCTGACAAGATATGAATCAATATACAAATCTACGACCAAAATCGGAGTTATAAATCTCCCTCACACAAACACACACGTGCTCGTACTTCGAAGGAACGGTACCAAACGGCCAAACAAATGGCCAAATTAATTAGTGTTTACTTTGGATAACTGACATTACTAGAAGTTTACAGGTTTACTTGTGCGTAGGAGTTACTGATTCACGCAATACCGGCTAGAGTTTATCCGAGGTAATGAGCAGACTATAAGCCGCAGCTACATGGCCCTCTGTTCCAATGTGCTCTTTTTTTCAATTTTATGCAAGAATAAGACACGTTTAATCAGAAATATTGTATTCAAAGCAGCAGATGAGCTGATTAGAGCTTTCATGGCAAACTGATTTCAATACTTCATAATGAGGAGAGCGTGTCCTTTCAACTAGACAGAAAACTCTTGCTTTGAACACGAAACATTTCAGGCCGCTTCCGTCATCTCTACCATTGCACGCTTGAACAATTTACGACCTGTTATAGCACAAGTCAAGCGTAGGCCTAACGTTGCTCAATATGCGCAAGTGTAGAAATCGGATCCATGCAATAGGATTGTGAAAAGATTGTTAATACGCTGCCAGGTTCATGGAAAGTACATGCGAATGTGGATTGATCAGATGTTCTGCATGTAAACACATGTAAACATGCTAACCGCCTTGTGATGTCTCTCAGCATACAAATGATTCAAAAAGAGCAATGCAATCTGTGTGGGAGAAAAAGTGAGTATAAGAGCAATAAGTCAGGTATCACAAGAATGAGCGCGTTGCGTGTGATCAGATGATGTACGTATGAAGCTCATGGGAATGAGTGAGTGATTTGACAGGTATGAGTGAAGAATCACATGTAAAGCTCATGGGTACAAGTGTGTGGACAGATATGAACTCATGGCTCAGATATGAAGCTCATGGGTACGACTAAGCGGTCACGTACTATAAACAGCATGGGGTCAGATGTGAAGCTTGTGTATGAGTGTGTGTGGTGAGAAATGAAGCTTGTGGGTATGAGGGTGAGGTGAGGGATGAAGCTCATGGGTATTAGAATGTAGTTAGGTATGAAGCTCATGGGTATGAGGGTGAGGTTATGAAGATCATGGGTATGAGGGTGAGATTATGAAGATCATGGGTATGAGGGTGAGGTTATGAAGATCATGGGTATGAGGGTGAGGTTATGAAGTTCATGGGTATGAGGCTGAGGTTATGAAGCTCATCAGTATGAGGGAGAGGTTATGAAGTTCATGGGTATGAGGGTGAGGTTACGAAGCTCATGAGTATGAGGGAGAGGTTATAAAGTTCATGGGTATGAGGGTGAGATGAAGGTATGAAGCTCATGGGTATGATGGTGAGGTTATGAAGTTCATGGGTATGAGGGTGAGGTTATGAAGCTCATGGGTATGAGGGCGAGGTTACGAAGCTCATGAGTATGAGGGAGAGGTTATGAAGTTCATGGGTATGAGGGTGAGATGAAGGTATGAAGCTCATGGGTATGATGGTGAGGTTATGAAGTTCATGGGTATGAGGTTGAGGTGAGGGTATGAAGCTCATGGTTATGAGGGTGAGGTGAGGGTATGAAGCTCATGGTTATGAGGGTGAGGTGAGGGTATGAAGCTCATGGGTATGAGGTTGAGGTGAGGGTATGGTATGAGGTTGTTATGAGGGTGAAGCTCATGGTTATGAGGGTGAGGTGAGGGTATGAAGCTCATGGGTATGAGGTTGAGGTGAGGGTATGAAGCTCATGGTTATGAGGGTGAGGTGAGGGTATGAAGCTCATGGGTATGAGGGTGAGGTTATGAAGCTCAGGGGTATGAGAGTGAGGTTATGAAGGTCATGGCTATGAGAGTGAGGTTATGAAGCTCATGGGTATGAGGGTGAGGTGAGGATATGATGGTCATGGGTATGAGAGTGAGGTGAGGATACGAATCTCATGGGTTTGAGGGTGAGGTTATGAAGCTCAGTGGTATGAGGGTGAGGTTATGAAGCTCAAGGGTATGAGGGTGAGGTGAGGATATGAATCTCATGGGTTTGAGGGTGAGGTTATGAAGCTCATTGGTTTGAGGGTGAGGTTATGAAGCTCATTGGTTTGAGGGTGAGGTTATGAAGCTCATTGGTTTGAGGGTGAGGTTATGAAGCTCATTGATTTCAGGGTGAGGCTATGCGATTATACAATTTTTAATACATATATACTGAATTAAAAACATAAATGCCACTTAAAATCCAAACCAAAGTGCAAATACTGTCATTGTGTCACACTCCAGTGTCTGCACAGTCTTTGTGAAACTTTAGCACAAGCTAAGCTTGTCTTGGCAGAGTCAAGTGGGCGTGTGCAATGCAGAGTGCACAGGAGTGAAAGAGCAAAAAACATAAGGAAGACAGAACGATCAAGAGATAAACAATACGAGTCGCTGGATTGCACAGGACATAGGATTTTCAGGAAATCACACGGACGTGCAAACGCTCACCATCGTCTTCATTTGCATAAACCGTGGGCAAACGTCCTGGATCACATCCAACAGAATCTAATTGTTCCCTGCACCTCGCTCATTGTGTAACTTTTAAACAACTTAAACTAGTAAACGCTGCGGCATTTCGCGTGTCTTTCAAAACTCTATGGAGTGTGAGGACTGGGAGAATTTGCGCCTCCCCCGGGCTCCGCTCGAGATCCGTGCTATTATATTCACTCGAGCTAATTATGACTCTCAGCATATAGGCTTCAATAAAACACGCAGTTGAGCTATATCGTAAAGGGATGCCCGCGTTTATAACCGCTAGTGGTCGTGTTCTAATTCCGTCTAATTCCATACATGATCATAACTGTCTTTATCAAGCATGTTATTCAGTGACCCTCCGCAATTACTGCTCATTTCAAGGCTGAATTCACGCCGCCGGGAGGGTGTGCGAGGTACTTTTACGCCCCTGAATGGTTTTAATTTGGGGGAATATTTAATAAAAATGGCTGACGCGCATGATTTCGATGCTCGCAATTTGCATCCATTGTATGGACAGAAGATTGACCATAAGACGCAGACCTGAACCACCCCCGTTCCAAGGTGTCCAATCTAATCTGCAAAGGATCAGCGTGGCCGCAGATAGGCTCTTCAATTTAGCCACACCAGCAGTTTGCAGATTGGAAACCCTGTTATAAATAGGTCACCGACTCCATGCACGTGGCCTGAGCAACCCCATCCTGCTACCGTCCTTCTGCACTGACTGACTTTCTTCACTTATCAACCGATCAGTGGCATTAGACGTTGATAGCTATTCATTATTCTCTGCATTCAAGCAAAGCTAAGTAAAGTTTGATTGGACGTGGTGCGGGTGTGGCGGATCTCGAATGCTTTTGCGTACATCAGTCACGCCTTCCCGTTTGCAAAGGAAATAGTATGCCTACAGCTCTCAAGTCATTTTATGTAGACTTAATGGATACTTGGCACCCCTTTTGTTTTTGCTCAGAGTCAGAAGTGCAGGAGGAAAAGAAAAAAACCCAAACATCTGAAAGATACATTTCAATGTCACAGAGATAGCAGGGAGAAGGAAACAGAGTGAGAGAGAGGGAGAGAGAGAGAGAGAGAGAGAGAGAGAGACATCGATCAATGAGCTGTAGCAGCTCACACAAGGTAAATGGGCTGAAGTGATGAGAAGAGCCCACTTCACTCATTCTTGGCAGACTGAAAAATGACAGCTTGCAGTGACTGGATATCTACTCCACTCCACTGGACGTTTTCAGATCCCATCAACCTTTCTCTCCTTAACATGTCCTCCTCCTCCTCTGCCAAAATCCACATCTCCCTCTATCAGTCACCCATCCTCCACACCCCACCTCCACCATATTCGATCAAGGGCTACTGCAGTGACTGCCTTTACATTCTACCACAGTGTCCAGACGGGCAGATGCTTGACTTTCTTTTGTGGGGGGAGAAAACTTCACTAGGTGGATTGCTGATAGCCGTGGTGCAACCTTCGGTAATTGGGAAAGAGCAATAAAAGTGGGATTTAGCACAATTGATTACGAGCTTTCGAAGTCCAGACGAGAGTGAGCTTGTGTGGGCGCTGGACCACAATCGCCCACTGAACCTACAGTCATGCCTAGAATAATTGGCAGCGATAATAAAAGCCTGCGTAAAACTATATTAGACACGGCGGACCTCATTATCTAGCTGGATACAAAAGAATTCATTTGTAATTCTGTAACACTGCAATTAAGCCAAATAGCATTGGGCATTCAATCAGGGCGAACGGATGTGAAGAGGAAGGGGTCGGTAGCCCAAATCGGCTTTTTACTGTAAAGTTTAGAATTTGAGAGCGTTATCTTTTATTCAAATTACTGTTACATCTCTAAAACCCTAATCTTTGTTTCTTAACAAAATCTTGTACTTTCTTTTTTTTTTTTAATGCATTACTAATTACTCATTACTAATTCATTACTAAAATGTTTGCTTTTTTAAACGTGTTTAATGAAAGGAAAAAAAAACCCTTGTAATAGAAGCAATAGGAATATTGTCTCCAAGACGATTTACACAGTTAGTGAGGTAAAAATGAAAAAAAGATTGCTCTGTATAAGCAATGTGTGTACGTGGGAAAAACTCCCTGAGAAGGAAAGGAAGAAACCTTTACAGGAACCAGGCTCAAGAGGGACACCGAATGTCCGGGGCGATCAGATGTAGATTAAACTGCCGCCTTGGGTCAGTGGAGTGAGTCCCAATCCATCCTCGAAGCTCCCGCTTCTCCGTTTCTCTGATCCCCAGAATATATCTCGATATATTCCATATATAGACAAAACGAATGGATCACCTGACTATATGCGGTTCTTTATAAACTGTTGGAGGCCCACGATTGTATAGGATTTCTTTGGATTAAGTAGCATTACATTCTCACTTCACTTAGAAGATCTGGAGTGGCGTGCTATACTGTAGCGCTCTGACCTCAACCCTATTAAACACTTTGGGCACCACTAGACTCCTCACCTTAAACTCAAATGAGGTGAAATCTCCACAAGCACACAGCAAAGTCTAGTAGAACCTTTTCATCACCACAGCCCGGGGGTGGGGGGGTGGTTGTTTTAGTAACATAGATTGTTTATATTGTAAATATAATAAATGCGAATCCACAGTTTCCTCATAACATTGCTCCAACAACATAACATGACTATAACCGAGTATATGAGACGTAACCGAGAGTATATGGTCATTTTTCAAAGTAAAACAGCCTTCAGGGGTGAAAATAAAAGG